>PVKU01000024.1:600000-993998 GCA_004027475.1 Anoura caudifer
CTCATCAACTGACAAAAACCTACCCTGGAAGTTTTGCCAGAAATAGAATTGAAGCCCTTTTAGGAGTGCTTTTGAGTTATGTCAAACTCAACTTAGAAAATGAAATGAAAGGAATGGAATGGAATGGAATGGAATGGAATGGAATGGAATGGAATGGAATGGAATGGAATGGAATGGAATGGAATGGAACAGAGAGGGAAAAGGGAAAGAAGGCAGGGAGGGTTTCTAATACCTGAGAAACCATGAAACTAGTATCTAGGAATCTCGTACATTCCTGACACAGAGGGGAACCATGCATTTTCATTAATTTTGGGGTATATGAAGCTGCTCTATCTCAGCCTCCATGAACACCCCAAGGTCCTGAACTCAGGTCTTTGTTCAAATGCCTCCTTGTCCCAGTTTGCTCCCCACTTATACCCAGAGGCCCCACCTAGATGAAAGGAATCTTGGCTGCTGCTCCGTGCCCTCAGTTTCCTCATCTATAAAACAAGAATAAGAATAGAACACACTTCATTAAATTGTTATAAGAATTAAGAGTTACTATATGAAAAGCCTTTAGAATAGTGTCTGGCACATGGTATATTCAACAAGTATTAGCCTTTATTGTTATTCTTTTCATTAATAAAATATAGTATTTTCATGTGATTAGGAACTTAGAGACAGCCAGTCCAATTTTTTTCATCCATTTTACAGACAACACTGCAGCCCGAGTAGCAGGTGGCACAATGCCTGCGCTTTCCTGGGTTCAGAGGCTGAGTGAGTCACTAGCAGAGAGAACACCACCTTTGTAGCCCAGTAGTCCTGCTTTCCAATCCCAGTTCTGTCACTTGCTAACTGTGTGACTTTGGGCTCATCTCTTCCCATCTCGGATTTTTTCCTAGGTCCTCACTTGTAAAATCAGTATAACATGACCTGCCTTCATGGATTGCTGTGAAAACTGAAAAAGTTAATGACTGGCTAATGTGACTAACATTCAATGGCTGGGCATTCAAGAGCTGGGAGCTGTCACAGCTGCAAACGTGACTTGGCAGGGCTGCTGCAGACTGGGTGCTCGAGTTCTGGGCCCTTGGCTGCCAGCCAAGCTGAGCACTGCATGGCCCACCTTTACTTAAAATGAACAACCTAACAAAAGACAGGAATCTGCTCACACTCCTTTCTATCAGTTTTCTTCAATAACTATCTGTCATCCCTAGATATTATCAGCTATCAACAATTACCTGTGCCTGGTGATGGATAAAATTCTGTAAGTTCCTTTCGTTCTGAGAGAGAGAGAGAGACAGAGACAGAGACAGAGATCCATACTCCATTGCTGGCCCAGAGCTTTTATAAGTAGCTGAGTTGAGGGTAAATAGTTTTACTTAACTCTGCTGGCTGAGCCCCAACATGCTGTATGCTGTGTCTGCTGGGGAAATGGTGACTAGAAACAACTTAGAGATGATACAAGATGTTGAAAGTACTATGTGTAGCAGTGATTTTGCAAATCTGATGCCTTTTTTTGAGGTAGAAATAGATAAAGAAAGGTTCAGGGAAGGATGGAATTGAACCAAGCACTTTGGTTTCTTTTTTGGGAGAGAATGATGAATTATGAATGAATTCTAACTCTAGATAAGAATGCATGGGCCCTGGCTCATGTGGCTCAGTGGATTGAGTGCAGGCCTGCAAACCAAAAGGTTGCTGGTTCGATTCCCAATCAGGGCACATGCCTTGCTTGCAGGCTAGGTCCCCAGAAAGGGGCATGGAAGAGGCAACCACATAGTGATGTTTCTCTCCCTCTCTTTCTCCTTCCCTTACCCTCTCTCTAAAAGTAAATAAATAAAATTAAAAGAAAAAAAGAATGCATGGCACTCCAAGTCTATCAGAAAACAGATCTGTGGGACTTGAATGCCTATGAAAAAATTACAGATATCCCGCACAGTGCGGTTGGATCCCTGCCCAACTTTGAGAAACAAGTCCCTCTTGAAGTCTTACAATGTTCATTTACTAATGAAACACCCTGAGATGTTCTGTATGTAAGAAACCTGCTCAACACAGCTTTATCTATCCTTTCCTGAATGACTGGCACAGGATTTCCATAACTATTATATAGAGTAGTGGCTACTAGGAAACACTGTTTGGGAAACTACAGGGTTTGAAATCAGATCTTAATTTTATCGTGAGTCTCTGCGTCAGCCACTTCAGACAAAGGATAAACGGCTGACTAGAAAGGAACCACATTTTGCTGTCTTGTATCCCATTTAGTCTGGAGGAACAGAACTGTGGCATCTGCTGGTCCACATGTCTCAGAGAGCAGAATGCAGCCCGTTGTGTTCAGTTCCTTGTCATTAACCAGTAGTGAAACTATTCGGGAGCTGCCAAAAATTAAATAAAATAAAATGAAAGCAAATCACATTGGATTCATCCAAGGGATTGCCATTGTCTTCCATGGGTCATGATTTCTTGACAATGTTCACACCATTACTGGACCGTGAACTCATGAAACCATTTGGGAATGGAAACTGTGGGCCCAAGCAAAGCAATGAAGTCCATGTTAACATATAAATGTTTTTAATGATGAGGATAATTATAATTGATTGAAGCCTGGAATTATCTTAATATGTAAAATGGGATATGCAAAAGAAGTAAAAATGCCACTGAATCTCCTTGTTACCACACTGTGATGTTCATTATCATCTGTCTCTAAAGTTCAAAAAAACTAGTCACCTTTTTTTCTTTTTCCCACATTTTCATCTGCTACTCTCACATAAACACCCATCAAATGCATTCTCTTTTGTCTTTAATTCCTTTTCTTTCTCCCTCTCCCTGTGGCCCTTTTGGAAAAAAAAAAATAATAATGGGATAAGCATATTCAACTATTACAGAATTCCTATAGGAATATCTGTTTCAAAGCAGGAAAAAAATAAAAATTAACCCTAGCATTTGGTAGTAACCTATCAAAAAGAAATTGAATGAAAACTAGTCTAAAAATTATTAGGCTGTTATTATCTCTTTAGTCTTGACCTTTTGGTAAGACATAAATAAATACCATGCAAATCTGACAGAAGTAAACTGCAAAATTCCCAGAACAGCAATCTGACAGAAATATCATTTTTATTTGATGTCAAAAAGTGGCATTTCTTAGCTGTTTAATAAAATAGGAATTATTAAGAAAAGTAAATGTTGAATTGCATCATAAGAGTCTAAGCCAGATGGCATGATCTCTGAGCTAATTTGCCTGACAGCTGCTTTACCATTTAGATGAGAATGCCTATACCTAGACAGTTTTTTTAATTTTATTTTAATTGTTATTCATGTACAGTTTTCTGTCTTTTACTCCCATCCCAGCCCACACTCCCCAGCCCTCCATAGAAAGTCTTTTTTTAATGTAGTTAAATTTAATTTGCTTTGACATGTATTTTTAGAGTGAAAATATATAGTATATTAATGTTTATATTACATATTAATATTTTATATTAATTATTCATTCAATGTCTTTTTCTACTATCTCTCCCCAGGAGGCAAATAACTTGAATAAAAGCACAACAAAAACGGAGAGTGCGTGGCTCTTCAGAATGTGGTACACCTTCGACCATAAGTATCCTTTGAGAGAGACGGTCCCCCAGGTCCTGCAACAGGACAGAGATTCACTTCGACCTCTTACTCACTGAGATTTGCACTCCAGTTCTTCCAGAAACACAGAAAGGTAAAGTGGACTCTCAACCAAACTTATCAAAAACAATGATTTAAAAAACTGAAAAGATGTATAGTCCATATTTAGGTGTTACAAGAGGCTACACTGAAATCTCTCAGGGTCAAATGAACTTGGTGTTTTCATGGCTGTCTAGTACTTCTGAGTAAGTGTCAGAAAGTATTTCTGAATACTTTACCAGTCAGATGGTAAAACCTAGAGTCCTGAAGGACCTATCTATTTTGTTAGTTGATATTTTACTATGGTCCCTTTGTTAAGATCTCACTTCTGGTCCAGTTGGCCTGAGAGACGACACAAAGCTCCTTCCCCCTCCCCCAGGAACCCATTTGTGTGCTTTCGTCAATGCTGTAAATGATGGAGTGGGGAGGGGAAATGAATGGGCCGAGGAGAACAATGCTTCTGGTCATTATAAAATAACACTACTTGGTTTTCCAGGCAGACTTCAGTAAGCTATTCCTGGTGAAAGGCGATTTTAAAATTCTAGCCATCAGTGTAAACATAGTGACTCAGACACACCTTGCCATGCGTTGGTTTTCCAGGAAGACCTGTGTAAGTTTTTCACAGCGAAGGGCAATTTTAAAATTCCAGCGATCAGTGTAAACTCAGTGGCTCTGACATACCTTGCCTTGTGACCCACAGGGCAGAGAAGTCAGGGCGGAGAAGTCAGGCCAGAAGGGCTTTGCCATTGTGAGCTGCAGTAAGCACTCCAGCTCTAATCCTAAGCAAAAGCACCACAAAAGAAAGGAAAGGACCGCACTGAAAATTGAATGTGTCGGGTCTTTGTAGTTAGTTTTCCATAGTCACAAATTCCTCTTCTTTCAGGGAGAAAATATCAGTCACTAGGTGATTTTAGAGGTTCTCAACAATGATTAAAGCCATACCAGATCAGTGGGAGAGGAAGAAGAATTAAGAACTGAGAAATGAAATTCAAACAATAAGATGAAAAAGAGGTAAAAATGGAAAAGGGAGAGGAGGCAAGAGAAATGCAGGAAATTCACAGTAGAAAGGAAAGGAAGCAAACTAAAGGAATGACTGTGTACACAAAAACTAAGTAAGAATGAAGTAAAGAAAAACCACATGAAGATGGCAGAAGCAAAAGTAAAACAAGGTGAGAGTTAGAAAGCAAGTCTGAAAAAAGTAGATCATTCCAGGAATTACAAAATGGAGAGTGGAAAGTGGAGGGTTTTTGAGGCTACAGTTTTGTTTTCCTACAGCTCTGTTAGCTGTGGTCAGGTATCTTGCCTTGCTTGATCTTGAGCTTTTATGGACAGCGTATGTTGCTACCACCTTAAAAGCAGTTTCTCTTGGCCATTAACTACCTTTTGGAGGTTCTGGTAACTCATTAACTACCCAAAGCTTCCTGGGAGAAGCTGGTTCTTACCAAGTCATGCTGGTGACTGTTCCTGGTTGATTTCTCTTCTGAAAACACAATTTCTCCTGCTATTGCTTAAAGTGTCTGATAACCAAATCTGTACAAAGTGAAAAAAAAAATTTAACTAAAGAGTGCATATAAAGGCTGCTTGGTTCTGACAAGATGTATAGTAAGAAAATGGTAAATTGGAAATGAGATCAGAGATTTTTTTTTTTTTTTCCAAATTCTGGCAGCGCTGTGAGAAAGGCTTTACAATGAAGAAAAGGAATAAAGGGAAAAGGTAACTTTAAAACAAGAAAATGAAGTGGGAATCCATCCAGGTTTTAGGCATCAAGTAGTGGCTCTAAATTCAGATGATGTAAAGTTCTTACTTCACTTTTCAGCAGGGTTTATCTGTCCTCATCACAATGGACAGATTAGCAACAAATAAAAGCAGATTTATACTCTCAGTGATACCCTTTCTCACGGTGACTTGTCCTCCTGTGCATTCATCCTAGACATTGCAGTGCTATCATCACTACACAAACATATTTTCACTTAGACAGCAAGGTTTTAATATCCCAGTTAGGCTTGCAATTTATATCCAGAGAGTAACAAACAAACCAGTTTCCACTCTGTGACTTCTTGATATATCTGTAATTTTAGAGACATATCATCCACCGGGCATTGTGTTTATACTGTTGTGCCCATAGAACCCAGGTAATGTGCCCCATGAACCTCACAGGTAGGCTCTGCTGGCCTCTGCCAGTGGGGGGATGCTGCTCCCACCCCAGGGCCAGGTTGCCTGGCCAGGCCAAAAAGAAATTGTTGTGAGGCAAGAAGAAATTGATTATGCAGTTTGGAGCTGCTCAAGTTTCATTTCAGTAAAATTGCATCATGCAAATGAGACATCATAAAGAATTACTGACAGAAAAATAAGAATAAATAAGCCTTCATATTCACCTGTATCAGTCAGGGCTTTCTAGAGAGACAAAAACAGAACTGGCAGGAGCTATATATATATATATATATGTAAATGCATGCATGCATATATACATGCAAACCTACATATGTATACACATATGTACAGAACATGCATGCATGCATACACACATATGCACATACAAAAGAAGGATTTTTTTAAGGAATTGGCTTACATGATTATGGAGGCTGGACAGTGCAAAGTCTGCAGGGTGGGTCAGCAGGCTGGAATCTGTCAGTCAGGGGCCAGGGCTGCAGACTTGAGGCAGAACTTCTTCCTCGGGAAAACCTCGGGTTTGCTCCTAAGGCCCCTCAACAAGTTGACCCATAAAACTAACAATCCCAGTTCCAATTCACATTCAATTTATGCCCAATATTCAGATCCAAGAATAGCAAAAAGGCTGTTATCAAGAAAACGTTATCAAGAAAACAAGCTACTGTTACATAATTTTGTTTACTTTTTTACTTTTTCATAGCATAATTAAAACACAAATACATTTCCATAAAATTTATTCAAAACTACAAAAGTGATAAAAATGAATGTTTGATGGAGATGAAAAAAAGGACAATTACTACATTGGGTGTTGCATTACTTCACGTCACCTGCACTGCTCTGTGGAGACTGTAACGCAACACAAACGGACGGCTGGCGGTGCTGGCCTCTGCTCAGACAGCCCGGGCTCCCCGTTTGAGAGTGCTGTCGGAAGCCTGCAGTGCCGAAATTGATGACTAATTAAGATTTCATTATGAGTCATTCAGCAGTAATTCTGAGTCGTGCGGTGCAAAGGAGAAACTGAGAAGGAGGAGACAAGAAAGGGACTTGCTACTGAGAACCAATGGTTTGCCGCTGTGTACATTACATCCCTTAGTTCTCATAACCACTCTTTCGGTTTTATTAAATTCTTACAAGCATGCTATTTGAGGTGAAAGAAACAAATTGTCAGGAAACTCAACTTTCTTAAGATTCCATAGCTAGTGTCAATTCCATGATTCAAGCTCAGATCTGCCTCATGCTAAGGTCCATTAATGTACTTCAATGAACTTTATCATGACAGCTCTATGCCCATGATATCCCTGGCCACATGTAAAACCCCATCCCTACATGCTTATAAAGTCACCATTACATCAGTGAACAATCGAGACTGCTCACATTGTGTCATGTAGAACTCGTATCTCAAAGAGCTACTGAAGATATATGGGGTGATAAGGTTGAGGTCATTGTTGGTCACCCCAAGAACATCACCATAAAGCAGTCCCAAATGTCTGAGTCAGTTCCATGACTTTTCAGGGGCAGAAAGCCAAATGTGCCAAAGACTCCTAACTGGTTTAGTTTCGCAGAGATAGATGCACTCTAGCCAAGCCTGAAGGAGGCGCAGGTATAAAACAACACCAAATCACTAAATCATTATATATATTCCCATGGGGAGAAATACTCTTTCCCAGTCATGAGAAGGTTCAAATTTCAGTGTGAACCCTAGTGTCCTTCCAGACCCCTCACCTGCTCCTGCTGGCCTTCCTGGGACATACCAAGCACATTCCTGCTTCCGAACCTTTGCACTGGCTCTTCCCTCTACTGGGGAGGCTCTGCCCTCAGACACTCTCATGCCTCCTCCTATATCTCTTCCATTCAACTTGCCATTGAGAGCTTCTTGGCTCCATATTTAAATTAGCACTCCAGGCCCTGACTGGGTAGCTCAACTAGAGCATTGTCCTGACACCATCAAGGTTTCAGGTTTGATCCCCGGTCAGAGCACATACAAGAATCAACCAACAAATGCATAAATAAGTGGAACAACAAATCAGTCTCTCTCTCTCTCTCTCTCTCTCTCTCTCTCTCTCTCTCTCTCTCTCTCTCTCTGGAAAATCAATAAATAAAGTTTTTAAAAAACAATTTAAATTAGCAATCCCAATAGGAGCACTCTTTCTTTCACCCCTCCCCTGCTTCATTTTTCACTGTAACACTTATCACCATCTGACCAGGATATATACTTTCTGGAAACAGGGGTTTGGGTCTATTTTCATCCAATTGTGTGTCCTCAAGGCATAGAACAGTGGGTAGCACGTAGTAAACACAATAAATATTTGTCGAACAAACGAGTGAATGAAAGAAAGAAACAAACAAGCAATATTTGCTATCTAGGGCACCTTCATTCTGGACATTAATGTGACTGGAAAATCCAATTAATTATCTGAAGGTTGTGGAGTCTGAAAGCAGAGCAAGGCATACTAGATACAATCCTAGTGTTTTTCTTACCCAGGCTGCTCTTTGGCATTCAAACAGCACACAGCATGTAGATATCCAACCTCCCAGCCTCAGTGTCCCTCTTCCTAGGCAGGGGCAGCCACATCACTGACCTCCAATGGTTGGTCCATCCTTCCTTGGGTTTAAGTAGTGTACCTGATTTGGTGTATTCAAAATCAGGCTTAGAAGCCACTCTCCACCTGGGTAATTTTGGAATGTATCTTCTCTCATCTGTCATGTATTCACTTTATTAATATGAAACCTCAAAATTTTAGAGCCACCTGCCATCCTCACTAACAGTCTTTTATAATAAGAAGGTTAGGAGTAGAAATTGATGCCCTTGTATTCAGATCTTAAGTCATTAGACCAAACAACTTGCTTAGACTCACTGTGTTGTTACATAGCTGGTGTGGGAATCTTATGTTGCCTTCCTTATTCACGGTGACTAATGACCCTGCTGGTCTGTTTCCTACAGTCTCTGCCATTCTCTCGGCTATCATCTCTCCCTTTAAGCATGTGTATGTGTTAATCTTACAAATGTGAATGACACCAGGACCTTTTCAAAAAAAAAAAAAAAAGCAGCCTAAAATAATGTTTCACACTTCCTGTATGCTGATATCAACCGAAAATAAGGAATTATCATGTGGTTGCCAACATTTTACATAAGTGTGAATAAAGTGCAAAGATAACAATGGATTGGCAAGTTGACACAGTAACAGAATTACATAAAGCCACGTGGATGGCGACATCCTTCCCATCACCAGTTTGGAATGAAGAGCACATAGCGGTATTACCAGCAGAATGAAAGGCTCATACATTATGTGCGGATGAGTTTTCCATTCAAGAGTTTGGCCAGGAAAGTGGCGGATACCAGACCCCCTCCTGTACCAAAATGTAACAGGCTGGGGCTGCATTCCAGGAAAAGTAAACATGAGCATCAGGATAATTTAAAATGATACTTGGGCCCAAGTATTTAATGAATTTAAATGTAATGGCACTGCAGTCTTAAAAAGGAGAGTGGGAGCAGGGAGACTTCCCCTCCTAAAACTTGGCAGAATTCATTATATCCTACACAGTCACCCTTATTTTAAATCATAGGTATGAATATTGTGAGCAATAATTTCCATTTTAAACAATGATCACTGCCTTGCAGTTGTTTCTTATTCTGACTAGCTGAGGCATTCATGAATTATTTATTGGGGTAGGACTGTGGCCTTGTGAATGACTTGAGTTTACTTCACAAAAAACTCTCAGAGGAACAAGGAATGTTCGGTCTGTGATCCTGGTTTTATAAATGAGGCAGCTGAGCCCAGAGGAGGGAAAAGGTACATCCAAGGTCATTGATGGACTGGGAGCCAGCATTCATAATCATCAGAGAGCAGTCGGTGTCTACCTGAAGAATCCAAGGGACCTGGCTCAGTGGTTCGTCTGCTGATTGCCAGTAGAATTATATGTGATGCTATTATGAGTGGCACGCAATTGATAGTTTTATGTGATGGTTCTTCACCATCAGCAACTTCACCAGTCATGGGTAGGCTCTGTTTTACCTTCAGTAGCAGCGGAATGGATAGTGGAAGATGTAAGTAAAAAATCCTTTGTGCTATGAATGCTTTATTGACTGCCTACTATGTGCCAGACAATATACTAGTACTGAAAGCCCAGCAGCAAACAGAGTAGGCATAGTTGACCCTCATGAAGTCTTGCTTATTTGCTCAGGGTACACATGATATTGTAAGGGCTGCCTCCTCCCCCTATGGGAAGCTGACTGTAGGGAACAGTTGAACTTTCATCTACCACCACTCCCCTCCACACGCCCCCACCCCTGCCCCTGCTACCCACCCATGGTTAATCCTGAGGGGATTCAGCTTGACTGTGGGTCACCCTTGTCCTCACAGGGGCTGGTATAGAAAGATCTTGTAGCTAGCACCTAACTTAGCACCTAAATGTAATGCAATTGAAATTCACTAAAAGAAAATACTAGCTTCCAGGATCCTTGTGTCCCTATGACTTTTTGGGGAGAACCAGTGTTGGGAAATGTGAGCTGTCTTTTATTGAGATCATAACTAGGGCTTTTCCTGATGTCTCCTTCCATATAATGGGAATACTATCCTTTGTTTTAGCTAAATCCATTGGAAAAGTTGGCTAGTTATTAAAATAGCTTTCTACTGATAGATATTGGTTCACTTGCCTCTCAGAGCCCAAACATTTTAAAGCAGTTAAACAGCGCAGTTTTCTCAAGACCCGATGGCCTAAAGATGTAGCCGTATTCCACAGCTGGACGACAGCTCCTCTGGAGCTCTGACAAGTGACTGCAAGTATGATGTTGCGAACTGTTTCCCGAACATGTTGGACCCCAGTGAGATTGTAAAAAATTGTAGGTCCCAAGTTGATAACTGAGTTTTCTACAATAATTTTAGGATTCTATGAGGCTTTGCATCCTTGATTTGTTTTGTCTTTTCCCCTGCAATTTTTAATGCTGTCTCATTTCATCTTCACTTTAAGCAAACAATATTAAAATCTGAATTTATGAAAATAAAAATTCAGAAGGTAACTCCCCCACTTCTAGAATGGATTCATAAAATAAATTCCTCTAAATTCAATTTTTTAAAATATCTATGGAGCATGTTCTCTTTGCAAAGCAGTATATTAGACTCTCCTCATTTGTTTATTTATTCATTTATCATTATATGTTTATCAAGAGCTACATGTCCTGGGCACTAGGGATGACATAGCCATGGACAAATTCTCACAAAGCATACCTTCCAGTCTGGTTCTGTTCTTAAAGTTCTGATTTACAGATGTCTTTTCAGGACCATGACTGTGGCATAAAGAAAGGTGAACTTAGCCCTGGCCAGGTGGCTCAGTTGGTTGGAGTGTCATCCTATACACCAAAAGGTTGAAGGTTCTGCTCCCAGTCAGGGCACGTACCTATGTTACAGATTTAATCCATTTGGGGTGCATATGGGAGGCAACCAATTGATGTTTCTCTCTCACATCAATGTTTTTGTTTCTCTCTGCCTTCCTCTCTCTCTAAAAATCAATGAACATATCCTTGGGTGATGATTTTTTTAAAAAAAGGTGAACTTAGACATTCTATTTTTGATTTTGGTTAGATAGAAAAAAGTCTGGTTCTGTGGTCAATATTCAATGATTTGCTTTTGTAGCCTATCTACTAACTAGTTGTGTATTTTTAGCGAAGTTATTTATCCTCTCTGTGCCTCAGTCTCTTAGCTGCAAAATGGGAATAATAGAAGTCCTTCCTTCACAGGTTAACACAAACTATTTAAAACAGTGCTCAATAATGTTAGCTTTATTGTTATCATTACTACCCAATGATGTCTAATCTCTTAAAGGGAAGCATCATTTAATGTGCTTAGCATTCATTGTCATTTATTATCTCCAAGTGACCAAAATAGCCATTACTTTGTGCACTTATAATAATTTTTAGTTGTAACAGCCATATCTTAATACCATAACAAAATCCTCGGTCTTTATTTAAAATTGTTTGGAAAAAAAGTTCTACTTAGACTATAAAATCAGATATAAATCTTCTTATCTGATCTTGAGTAAATGGATGTAGCTGGGTGGTAGGTAAATTTTGTGTTTTCTATTATGCACATTCCATTGTTTTATTTATGATTTTTCTAAGCTATAGTCCATCATTCCACAGTTATTTTTCTTGAAATTACACCACAGAGAGCACTTTGGACTTAACAGAGAAGTGCAGCAATTTTCCTGCTCCACAACGGAAACAGTACAAGCCTTTGATGATAATTACTCCTCTTGTACTTTCTTGTGATAAAGGAAGTCTTTCAATTGCTCCTTTCAGGTGAAACTGTGTGTTTTGTCATTAGCAGTGTGATGTTATATTCGAAGATTTCTGGGTTAGTATTGAATCATTTTATGAGGAAAAAAAGAAGAAAAAATGCTAAGACTGACAAAAATATAGGTATCACATCAGTGTTGCCAGTTTTAAGTTTAGGGGTTTTGTTTGTTTGTTTACTAGATTACTGATTTATTATAAAAGGATATAATTCAGAAACAGCCAGATGGAAGAGATGTGTAGGGCCAGGTGTGTAGGAAAGGGGGTGGGGCTCCCATGTCCCCTCCAGGTACGCAACAATCTTTCAGTCTCCACTTGTTCACCAACCTGGAAGTTTTCCTAACCCCATCCTTTTTTTTATTGAATTTATTACAGTGAAACTGGTTAATAAAATTATATAGGTTTCAGGGGTACAATTCTATAATACAGTATCCAATTATTGTATATGCAGTCAAGTCTCCTTCCATCACCACTTAATTCCCTTGGAGAAAAAAGCTTTGTTTTGTTTCTTTGATATTCTTTAATTGCTACTTGGTTACTCCTTCTCAACTGTAGGAGCCAAGTCATTTACGGGCTGCCAACAAATTCATGAGCTACCAGAGACATCTTGTCGGCATGTCACAGCTCACATATTATCACCTGACAGGGAGATGAGGCAGGGTCTGTCTCGTGGACCACAGTTTCTAGCCCTCGTCTGCATGAGAAGCTGTGGTAGACACAACACAATACACACGGGCAGACATGGGCCTGCCCTAATAAAAGTTCACTTCACGAGGCCGATGGTGATGACATAGTGTCAAGTTATGTCAAACCAGCTCACACATAAGAGTGAGAAGAAAGGTAAGCACGCTGGTCATTAGGGAAGCAGGAGATGTTGGAGACACACATACCATTCTTCTAGTCCTGGGGGAAAGAGTCCATGGAGGAATGGGGGTCTCCTGGCATGAAATTAAACACTGGAAAGGGAGGCTGAGCATTCTGAGCAGAGGGAATAACCTAGAGGAAAGTCACATGACAAGTGTGCATGAATAGCTGAAGGGAGCCCGAACAAATCTACCTGCAAGGCCCCGACTTGGAAGGATGAAGGGAAAAGGGTGGCCTCCAGAGGACAGTACTGTCAGCCTTTAAGCCAAGATGGAAACTCTTATCCCCCATAAATGGTAAAGTCAGAATTCCCTTTCATGAGATTAATTTTATTCCCTACACCTGGTGTAATTAGACATCTCCTTCATTGGCATGAACGTCATGCTTCTGGTGACTCGGATGACTAAAGGTAGAGCAATGTGTCAGAGGCTAAAGAGCCTTTTCGGTTTCCCTTCTGTCACATGTGTGATTCATCTGATGACAGTCATTCATGGGGTACCTACACATTTAATGCTTCCAGAATTGGACTTAATTTTAATGTTTCCTCCTCTGGAAAAAAAAATAAGTATTTTGTTTAAATTTTCTTCAATTATTTTAACAGAATTTAGTTTTAGTACTTCTCCCCTGCTCCACCCCCCAAAAAATATATATATATATATAAGTATGTCTTCCAGCTTCTTCTGAAGCTACAGAGAGAGGGTGGCTGCCCTCAAGATGCCAACATCCTAATGAAGTAGACACAACAGCCACCAATGCAGTAAGAACTATATTAAAGTTATGAGCAAAAGTGCTGTGGAAGCCAGAGTGGGGTATAACCAACCAACCAGCTTTGGAAAATTCAGGAAGCCACACAGAAGGAACTTTGGAAAAGGGAATTAAAAAGGAAGAATCTGCCAGGAGCTGGGCTGAGGATGTGAAGGGCTTTCTGGCACAGGAGACAGCACAGGCAGAGGCGCAGTCAGGGTGTGAGGTGTTTGGGAAGGAGAGACCAGGGTGACGGACAGGTGGAGAGTGAACCTGGAGAGGTGTCACGGGACAGAGCGGGCAGCCGGAGGCCACACGACACTGTCAGCACAGAGTCACAGTCCAGTCAGTTATAATGGAGAGAACGCGTGACTGTGTGGACAGTGCTGCGACGGGGAGAACAATAAAACCTAAAATTATTCCAGACAGTAGCTCCCGAAAACACCCGCCAGTTTTCTCTGGATAAAAATGAGGACACGAATGTTTTCATTCTTTCTTGAAAGAAATTTTGGACCACTGAATATGTGTTTCAAAATATAAATGTGTCATTTCATTAACACACTGATTCATAATATCCAGTAACATAAATAATCCAGTGGTGTAATTGTTAGGACCTACCAGTATGTTTTCTAGTTAAAAAACCAGCTCAATCTCTCAGCTCAGCTCTAATATTTCAGTTACCCATTCACAGTCAGAAATAGGATAATTTCTGACAGAGGTTTTTACTAATCTAACAGAAAACACTGAATTTAAATTCATGTTCAAAGAAACAGCTGTTTTTTTCTCCTTATCTGATAAATGCCACCAGCCCTCAGGCCCTGCTCAGCCTTCCGGGACAGGCTCACCAGTGGTAGGTGATGCTGTGGGCTTTTCAATATAGGGCAGCAATTTTCAACCAGGTTCTGCAAGAATTTTTAAACCATGTAACACCTGACTATTGAGTTAGGTGCACGGACTTCTTTTCCCTTAGACTGTGGAAAAATAAAAAATAAAAAAAATGACAACAGCCAGCCCAATAGCTGTCCAATGTGAATGAATCAAAATTATACCTATGTGGGGTTTTTTTGGCAGCAAAAAATAAATGGCAGCAGAATTTGAGTAATGAGTTTATGTGTGTTGTGAGATGAGAAAGGTTGAAAATGGTTGATGTAGGGTCTAGAAGCCCAGGAGAGATAAGTTTTTTCCAAAGGAAATGCACACATCCTCAAACCACTGCCTTTTACATCCCTTGAAGCCATTTCCTTGAAATTCCTTGAAATCCACCAGTGGCTTGGGTTTCACTGACCAGTTTCCTGTAAACTTGGCAAGAGTTGATTTCCAGCTTATAAATACAGGCTCCTAAGAAAGTCCCCCCAGTCCTTTATCATGTATTTAATAGCTGGAACAGAAAGATGGTGACTGCTTTGTCTCTCCTCGCTAGCCTTTCCCAGCAACTGCAGGCATCACTTCCGGCATCCCTCACTCCACCTAGCACTTGGGTTGCAGGTAGCAAGCCTCTACTTTTCCCTCCCCTGCTTCATGCTGGTAGGCAGAATCTGGGTGCTGGAGGAAGAGAGGGCTCCAGGTACCCCACACCTTAAACAAGTCCAGCAGCACAGTCTCAGAGGGCTTGTCTTTAGCTTGACCATTTATTTTTCCTTTTTTTTCTTTTTTTTTTTTTTTAGTCTAAAGTCCTCAGGTCTTCCCTGAAATGAAATGTTCAGAAGATGAACAATTTGTTCATTGGTAATTGTACAAGTACTTTGCAAACATCAAGTGCATTATAAGGTTGAAATGATGCTAAATCCAGTGACAGATATACAGTCCTGAAAAGTCTCAGACTCACTATACAGATAAGAACAAAGAATTTAATTGTATTTTTATTATTTTAAAATTCTAGCTGATTTTCTGCTATATTCCTGATAAAGACACATGTGTAAGTCTCCTCTCAGTCTACAGATATGTCTTATTGAGACATCTTCTTCCTCAGTTCTCTGGCACCCACAAATCCCACTCTTTTCAAGATGACTTACTGGCAGGGAATGTAGCCCAACACAAAATCATAAATTTACTTAAAACCTTCTTTTCACTCATCAGTTATTGTCAGTGTTTGTGTGTTTGATGTAAGGCCCAAGACAACTCTTCTTCCAGTGTGGCCCAGAGACACCTAAAGGTTGGACACCCCTGATTGTTAACAGAAATATACCACCACTCCCTTAATCAGCCCACTAAGACCATTTCATGATCTCACCTATATGTGGAATCTAAAAACATCAAACTCATAAAAGCAGGAAGGAGAATGGACGTGGCCAGGGGTTGGGGTGGGAGAAATGGGGAGATGATGGTCAAAGGGTACAGAGCTTCAGTTATGCAAGATGAATAAGTTCTGGAGATCTAAAGAACAGCACAATGACTATAATGAATAATACCATATTGTGTGCATGAAATCTGCTAAGAGAGTAGATCTTAAGTGTTCTTATCCCACAAAAAATGTTTTAACTACGTGAGATGATGGATTTGTTATTTAGCTTGATATGGCAATCAACTCACAATGAATACATACATCAAAACATTGCATTGTATACCTTAAATATGTACAACTTTTATTCATCAGTTATTCCTCAATAAAGTTGGAAAAAAATAATTCCTATCCTTGACCTTCCAGCAAGTAGAAGCTGTACTCTCCAGCTGTGGCCCTTCCTTCCTGGCCTCACTGTGAGAACTGTTTGTATTCCCATTAGGAATGACAGGTTAAACCCCTGATGAACATAGCTCTCTTGCTAGCTCAGTCTTCTGCTACTCTTTGATTTAAACCAGAGTTTTCCAAACTGATGAACAGGACTTGTTAGTGGTTCTTAAAATCATTTCAGGGGGTTTCTAACCAACATTTCTTGATAAATGAAAGTAGGCTAGAAGAAATATTATAGTACATTGCAGAATTAAAAGTAAATACTATTTCATGAATCTTGTTTTAGGTATGTGTATATACTAGATTGTGATATAAAATGTGTTTCCTAATGGGAGTCATGATCAAAAAGATTTAAAACCCAGATCTATATTGGCCTTAAACCCTTATCCAGGAATGCTCAGGTCTTTCCCCTTATTGCTTCAAATGCCAGGCAAGCTGGTTAAGAGCTCAAAAAGGAAAGAACCATCAGCCCTTGCAAATAATTCTGGAAGTGTTCGTAGAGTTAGTGGATTTGAGCTGGACTTTGAGAAAAAGGTAAAATTTCATAAGTAGAAATTGGAGGGAGCCAGAGAAAAGGCCAGATGAAAGAAAGAAAAGAAACACAGAGCTGTAAAATAGAGTGAATTTGCAGAGCTACCTCCTAATCCTGCCTTGGCCCCTTGGCTACGGAACCTCAGGTTCTAGGCCTGCTCAGAGCCAATATTTTCTAACCTGTAAAATGAGCATAATGATGTCTGCCCCATAGTAACTATAATTTTCAAGTAGAATAAGGTAAGTGAAACCACTTTCAAAACTAGGAAGCACAGAACGAACATGAGACATGCTTAAGTTTTTCCAGGCAAAGCAAAGGTCCCGAGCACAAGTGAGAATATGGAACAGTATTACATGAGCCCAGGATAAAGTGAGATGGCAGCTTGGCATGTGTAGGGTTGGCTCTTAAGAGAAGGGACTAAAAAGCTGTGTTTAAGGAAATCTGTAAATATTCTGAGTACCAGGTGGAGGTGTCTGGATTTGATTCTATACATAACGGGGAATCAGATGATTTTTGTGGACACGGGAGTTTAGAAAGATTGATTAACAGCATTGATTAGGAAGAAGTCTTCCTAATCAATGGCCTAAATAAAAGGCCAGCAAGGGCCTAGCAAGGGCCTAAATAAAAGTTGTTGCAATGAGAATAGAAAGGGATAGATGCTGGAAAACTCTGTCCCCTAAATACATAGCATTAGATGTTGCAGTCATGGGAGTATCCAGGCTGCCTGGAGGAGAAGCCAGGGAGTAATGTTCCCAGGATGTGAAGATTGCGTCACTCATGACTGTGTTCTACTTCTGCAAGTCACAGAAATGGGGGAGGCAGAAAGACTAATCTTGTGAGGAAAGATGAGTGGTTGGTTCTCCCTGTTGAAAACATACTTATATAGACCTGGTCCGTGTTCCTGTTGAGTATGTTCGTTGGGACAAAACTGTTGGTGGGAACACAGATTGAGGCAGCCACTATGGAAAGCAGTATGGAAATGCCTCAAAAATTTTTAAATGGACCTGCCTTTTGAGCCAGTGATCCCACTTCTAGGGACATATCTGCAGAAACCCAAAATAAGAATATTATTCTTATAATAGAATAATAACCCGAAAGAATATAAGCACCACTATGTTCATTGCAGCATTGTTTACAATTATCAAGATATGAAAGCAGCCCAAGTGCCCATCAGTAGAGGGTAAATAAAACAACTGTGGGACATTTACACAATGGAATACAAAGAAGGAAATTTTACCCTTTGTGGCAGTATGGATGGACCTAGAGAACATTATGCTCAGTGAAATAAGCCAGCCAGAGAAGGACAAATACCATATGATTTCATGCATATGTGGAATCTCACGAACTGAACTAACAAGCAGAACAGAGACAGATCCATAGATAGAGAGCAGGATAACAGCTATGGGAAAGGATGTTAGGGGGTGGAAGAATCAAGCAAAATGGAAAAGGACTCATGGACATGAACGACAGTGTGGTGATTGTGGGTAGGGACAGGGTGTAAGGGAGAGGAATGGTAATTGAAAAAATACTATTAAAAAATAAAAGAAAATGTTTCTAAAAAGCCACTCAGCCAGACTGGCATCACAAGTGGTATTCCCTGGAACTTGGAGTGCACTTGTTCTTTCTCCTAAGCTACTCTCTCCTAGGGTGATGCTCTGCAGTTAACGTCCTACTCAAAAAGAGGCAGAACACTTATTTTAATATTTTTTGAAAATTCAGTCTCATCAACGTAGCTCCTATTTGTAGACTTTGCTTAAATTAACCCTCAGGTTATCTTATGTTATGATTACAGCTGTGATACCATATCCTATGAAGTCAACTTCAAACTCGCCTTGTCAGTCTGGAGAGTCAGGAGACATGAGTCAAAGTGC
The DNA here is from genome assembly GCA_004027475.1 of Anoura caudifer. NCBI lineage: Eukaryota > Metazoa > Chordata > Mammalia > Chiroptera > Phyllostomidae > Anoura > Anoura caudifer. Next base: position 618,762 of record PVKU01000024.1, read on the forward strand.
TGATTTAGATCTTTGCCACATGCCAGCTGTGTGACACGGGGAAAGTTATTTGAACTCTTTGAACCTTGATTTCCTAATTTATAAAATGGGGATGATGATCATAATAATAATGCCTACCTTTCAGGACTGTTATGAGATTTTCAATATTAAACTTCAGACTAGCATAGGGCTGAGGAAAAAAATAGGTCCTCAGTAGAGGGCTGCTGTTGTTATTATTCAAGAATGTGAATTGATGTGCTTCACCCTCCTTCCTCACCACACCGCAGCTCTTCTCTCATTCCATGGATAAAGCTTGCCCAGGTACTGCCCAAGGAGAGGGGCTTTTGGGGCTGGCCAGGCATCCCTGCCTCTGTAGGGGCCAAGACTGTCACCAAACCCCTCCTCTCAGGTAAACACCTTTAAACTCAACTGCAGGCTCTTCAGGAGAAATAACTTTGTTCCAGCTCAACAGTGGTCTGAAATGCCACATGTGCCTCACTGGGAGTAAACACACAGAGTGGGGACTGCTCCATGGGTACCACTCAGTCTCACAGCGGCCAGGGTGCAGGGGCTAGGGACTGGATGCCCACGGCTGCAGTCAGCGGAAACCTGGTGCAGCTGCCTTCCTCCTGCACCATGATCAGGAGAGTCACTGGGGATCCCACTGACCATACATACAATCTATTTTTCTGTCCTAAAATATGATCACAAACATTGCATCCAAGCAATTATTTAAGTGAATAGTGTTCCTTGTGAGAAAAGTTAGGTGTTCTCCAGCTAAATCAGAAATCACATTCAAAGAACACGCATTTGGGCCCCGAAAGTCACAAAGCAACAAGATTTCAAGTCAGAAGTCCTGGTTTTTGTCCCCAGCTTTGCTGGCCATGTGAGCTTGAGCCAAGTCCTCCAAGCCCCAGTTTCCTCATCTGTAAAGTGTATGGAATGTCCCTTCTGTCCGTTAACAAGAGCACTTCCCCAAACACAAAGCAGTCTGCACGCAGTTCAGCAACCCCTGAGGACTAAATAACCCACGATTCCTGTACAGTATTCTCCACAGTTTTTACTGAGCTAAGAAATTAGAACTCATTTTTCAGTCTTTTGTATGTATTTATGCTTTCAACCAAAACCACATTGCACAATCGGAGTACCTAATACAAATTTTTCTGTGAGAATTCAGCCAGACAAAAGTCACCTTTATGAAAAGGAGTGTATATTCTCTCATGGCTTTGTGTGAAGAAAGGGAAGAGCTGCCTGGCTCCCTCCCCGTCTCCACTCCCTCTCCACTCCATTCGGGATCTACTTTCCAGAAACAGGGTGCACTTGACATGTTTTTATGCTTACAAGTTCAACAAAATGTAACAGTCCATATTTTTTAAATCTTCATCCAAGGATATGTTTATTGACCTTAGGGAGAGGAAGGGAGAAAGGGAGGGAGAGAGAGAGAGAGAGAGAGAAGCATTGATGTGAGAGAGAAACATCATTCGGTTGCCTCCTGTACCTGCCCTGACTGGGAATCGAACCTGCAACCTAGGCATGTGCCCTGATAGGGGGATTGAACCACAACCCTTTGGTGCATGGGATGATGCTCCAACCAACTGAGCAACCTGGCTAGGGCCCATTTTTACAGCATTCAGTTAATAAAAAATGCTTTCTTAAACTTCCAAGAGGTAAATAATTGACACATTAATTTTCATGAATCAATCACAGGAAGCATACATGAAAAGGAAAGAAATAAATGGAATAAAGTTTAACATGCTGCCATTAATTGCCATTTACCTTCCCATTGAGCTTCCTGCATTACCTGATTCTACCCTATTTCTGATCAAAACAAAGGAAGCAATCTTACATTGCTCTTGAGAATACATAGACTCATCTTTTTTATGAGGCTCCTTAACCTGGCAACTGGATTTTCTTCATCAACTTGGTTTTGGAAATATTCTCTGAAGGCAGAGTCAGAAATAGCTGTTTACTCACAGTTACCTATAAAACACATCTCAAGTACAGTACTTGAAGGGTTGAAAAGATAGCTATCCTAAGTCAAATAGGATGGCTGTGGATGAGCGTGGGTGGGTAACAATACTGGTGAACATTTTGTTTTAGCACAGAGCAGAAGACATCCTTCTCTCTTTTCAGGTAGGGAAACAGAGGCTTGGCCACGCTGGGACTAAAACCCAGAGCAGGGAACATCCCGTCCAGGGGCCCTTGCCCTGTTCTGTGCTTTATAGCTCTGAACCTCAGCTGGGAGCAGTTTCATTGGAGGAATTTTGAATTTCATTTTTATTCCTTCACTTCCCTGTTTCCTTGGATTATCTTCTTCATTTCCCCCTTTGATCTTCCTCACCATTCCATTTGTTAATGCAAACAAACGAAGCTGCTCCTGCTCCTTTCCCACACTACCATCTGTGTAAGCCATACATAAAGCCCCTTCTCTATTAAGGCCCTCAGTGATTGGTTGCCAAGCTTGTGAAAGTTGCTCAGCCTGTACATGGCCAAATTCAATGATGAAATATTCCTTGAGTGTTCTTTGCTGAGAAAAACTTCATCTGTCATCTCACAGATCGGCACTTTCTCTAGTTTTAGCCATTGCCTCAGTGTATGAGTCCTGCCAGGTCCAAGTTCATTCAGGTCCTTAAATCTTTAGATATTTTCTGTTTATTTGAGGTTTATTTGGTAAGAAGAAAATTCCATTTCCTTTCACTTACTTTTCCAGAATAATTAGTCATTTTTCTCTCTGGACATAAAGAAAAGCTGGACTTGCCCTTGACCATAATATTACTTGTTATTTGGTGAAGGGAACTGACAACAGTCATTTGACAAATTTTGTGGAATTTGAATGCAAAGTTCTCACTATTTTTCTCTGCTTTTATAATTTTATTTCTAATGCTATCTCTTTCCTTTTTCATTTTATCCAAAAATTTAAAAAATATATAATATTGGATATAAAAAAGCCACATAGTACAGAAAAAGGAATGAGACTTCAGGCTAGTTATTTTTAGGTGTATTTTTTTATGTCATCAAGCATCAGCTTTCTCTAGCTAGTAATTAGCTTAGCATTTGTTTTGCTGAGAATAATGAAAAAATTAAATGAGGTTTCCCTTTGAGTAAACTTATGGTTTTCATCCTTCTCTCTCCATTTTTTCTTATCTGGATTGTAGTCCTTTGCATACAGTGATGTTCCTTTATGCTTAGCCAAATGAAAAGAAGAGAGTATTTTTCCCCACAAATTGATTATGCTTTGAGTTGTAGCTGGCATATAGCAAAAATCTACATTCAGATAAGACACATACAAGCTTGCGCTTGTTCTTGAAATTTGTTTTGTCCGTGCTTGGGCCCTCCTACAAATTTCACGGGAGAGGGGGTGGTTAAAATTGGACTTAGTTCTTTAGTTTAATTAACAAAAATTCTTTATCTTCAGTGACTTTAAAAATTTATAACTTTCAATTAAACATGTTTTCTCCTTCTCTAGACAAGCTGTATTAGGTGGTATATGAATAGATGAGACCCTTTCTTTGACATAATATGGACTTCTGTTCCCTAAGATGTATGGTTTTCCTCCAATTTCCTACTTATTTGCATTAGAATCCAAGTTCCATCATTTTAATAACACCCTTGCAAGCACTCTAGATTCCTCTGTGCATTATCTCTTTGGTACACCCATCAGGCAAAACCCCAAGCAGTGATGAACCCAACTATCTGCTTTTGAGGAGACAGCACCTGAGTAGCTGAGCCCTGTTACAGAGATTTATACACCTGGGAAGCCTGATTCCCTTATAAATTATTGATCAACAACCTCAAATGAACCCATACTGCCCAAGTATCCTACTTCACACCTCTTACAATTTTTATCCTTAATTACTTTCTCAAACATATATCTGCTCTTCTCAAATTTCAGCTTTCCAACTTTCCTCTTACTCTCCATAAATAAGCTTACCTCCTTCTTCACAGAACACCTAAAAGCCATTAGACGGGAACTCCTCTCAATCTATCAAATATTAGAACCAACCTACCTCTCACACTTGCTTCTTTTGTGACATCAACCATTCTTCCTCAACTAAATCATTTGAAACTGTTTTTCAGCATGTTTAAGTCTTAACCATTTAACAACCACCACAAAAATAAAAATTTCCAGGAACCTCACAGCCCCTTCATCAGTCATCTTTTATCACTTCCCCTTTCACAGTCAAACTCCAGAAGAGTTGACTACATTCACTGTCTCTCTTTGTTCTCTTCCCGCTCCTCACTGCACTTGGATCTGGTGTCCATCCCTCTTAAGCGCTTTAATAAAGCAGCTTATTAAGTCAGCTGTGACCACTGTAGCTCAAAACCAGATAGAAGAGAGATTATTTTTTAGTTCTCTTCTGTTGTGTCTTTTTAGCAGCATACGATACTGTGGATAGCACCCTTTCTTAAGATTATATTTACTAAATTTAAAGGGGTATTGCTTAATAAGATCACATAGGTTTCAAATGTACCTTTCTGTGGTACATGATCTGTATATTGCAATGTGTGTTTACCATCCAAAGTCAAGTTGTCTTCTGTCATGGAAAATTTGGCCCCCTTTACCCTCTTACTCCCTCCCTACCCCTTTCTCTTTGGTAGCAACATACTGTTGTCTGTGTCTGAGTTTCAGTTTTGTATCCCACAAATGAGTAAAATCATATGGTTCTTAGCTCTTTCTGACTGACTTATTTTGTTTAGTACAATATTCTCAAGGTCTATCCATTATCCATGTTGTCACAAATGGCAGTATTTCATCTGTTCTTATGGGTAAGTAGTATTCCATTGTGTATACGTACCACATCTTCCTTATCCAAGGACACATTGGCCACCATGAGTAATGCTGGAGTGAACATAGGGGTGCATGTATCTTTGTGAAAAAATGTTTTCAAGTTTTTTGGTTAGATATCCAGGAAAGGAGTTGCTGGATCACATGGTAAATCATTTCTTAATTTTTTTAGGAATTTCTCTACTGTTTTTTCTAGTGGCTGTACCAGTTTCAATTACCACCAGCAGTGAATTAGGTTTCCTTTTTCTCCACAGAATCTCCAACACTTATTATTACTTGTGTCATTGATAACAGCCATTCTAAACGAAGTGAGGTAGCATCTCCTTGCAGTTTTGGTTTGCATTTCCCTAGTAAGTAATAAAGTTGAGCATCTTTTCATTTATCAAGTTGGCATTTGTGTGTCATTTTGGGAGAAGTGTCTGTTCAGGTCCTCTCCCCATTTTGTGATTGGATTCTTTGTTTGGTGTTGAGTTGTATGAGTTTTTTATATATTTTGATTATTAACCCCTTTTCAGAGCTGTTGTTTGCAAATATCGTTGTCCATTCCATTACTTGTCTTTTTGTTTTGTTGTTGCTTTCCTTTGCTTTGCAGAAGCTTTTTAGTTTGATATAGTCTCATTCATTTACTTTTTATTTTACTTCCCTTGCCTTTGGGGTCAAATTCATAAAATGTTCTTTACAACCCTTTTTGTAATCCTCTATCTGTGATTATGGTTTTTCTGACTTGTCACTCCCTGAGTTTTCTCCTACTTCTCTGACCGATGGTTTTCAGGTTCATCTTCCTTCGTCCATTAAAGGTTGTGGTTCATCATAATTCTGTCCAGGGCTCTCTTCCCTTCTCACCCTATTCTCTATCCCTAGTAATTCCATCTGTACTCTTGGGCTAAAATAGCATGGAAACAGGGATGAGTCACAAGTTTATACCTCAGTCAAACTCTAGACTTATAGATGCAACTTACTTGACTTTTCTCATTTGTATGCCTTAAAGACGCATCCCTTTAAATATATCCAAAACTATACTCAGGAACTTAATGTCCTCTTCATTCTGTAATGTGAATAAAAAGCTTAAGCATTTTCCTGGAGAACTTTCCTTTATTCAGCTGTTGCATAAACCATGTTTCATTCATTTTACTACTTTCAGAATTTACATTCAGGACAAATAGCTTAGAATGTCCTGATTGTTATTATTTTTGTTTAATTTTTTTAAAGAACTATATAATACCTTTTTTCCCCTTTGATGCACTGTAATATGAAAGAATCATAAATGGAAAATGACATAAGTGTCAAACACTGCACAGGGCCAAGTATCTTTTGGAAAAAATTAAAAAACAATTACATGCCAGAAAATATTTTGTTTTTAAAAGAAAAACAACATTCAGAGTGGGCACCGTTCCTGCTACCTTCTTAAGGCCAGAGTCACTACATGACACAGAATTGAGGCACATAAGGGACTTCGAGCTCCACCAAGAATTTCAAAAGTTCTAAATGGATTACTGCCTTACCTCTTTAGGTATGCACACTTCTTACATTTATTAGAGTTGTAAAACAAAGTTTTAGAGTTAATTTTATGGTCCTAAAATCTTGTAAATGGACATCATCAATATATTGGATTTCTCAAGAGACCTGTAACTTGGCCTATAAATGAGATGCCTCATGAAGAACTTTAAAATATTATCTTTACTTCCAAGAAGTAAGTGCTACAGAGTTAGGAAGAACATTTTACCTCGTTCTCTTTTGGTTTCCACTGTTTATATGCTAGGAAAGAGAGAGAGATTCTTCTGCAAAGCCACCTGAGAATGCAGAACTACATGCATCAGGATATTGAATTGTTTAAGAAAATGTATTGCATTTTTGCAAATAAACCCTGTACCTGCAATGAAAGTTCAATATTCATAGGAGCTTTCCCAAACAATACATCTCCCTCTGCCAAAATACAAAGCAACCTCCAGCAGTTAATAATGAGCATGACTAATTATTAACCTGAACAACAGATGACATCAGAGAAAACTGGCATAAATTATCCTGAAATGAACTGTGAGTGAATCTATCCATTTAATGAGTCTAATTTACATGTTTTTCCCCTGCTGTTCCCTTTGTAAATAATTTTTCATTTAAATAATTTTTGACCCAAAAGCTAGAATTATAATTATTCTGGGAGTTACGTGGGTTCGATGGGTAAGCCATTCTTTCAGCCATAATTTGCAAGCTGTTTAAATCATTGATTACTATACCTGGCTGTTTTTTTAAGATCCACATTACTTAGTTAGCAGCTCAGGACCTTGCCTAGAGCTCAGGTCACAGACAGAGACTCCTTAAATGGGCACTCATAATTTCTAGCACCATGCTTTTAAGGCAGTAGCATTGGGTAAATAGCCTAGGTATATCTTCTGTTGCTTCCTTTTATACACAACCCTGAATCATCACTGACACATCAATAGAATCAGTGATAGGCACAGAGCCTTCACAGAAGGCCCAGCCAAGTTCCAGCAGACCCTTTAAATTCATTGAAGGGGGCGGGAGTACAACAAGGGCTCCTGCAGTCCTTTTCTTGCGGAATCTGAGACAACATGCTGAAGCCATGTCATTGATTTGATTGACTACCACTTGTGGCAGTTCTCATTTAGCTGTTGAAAATTATTCTTTTTCCTCTTTATATCTTAAGATGAACGTCTCATTCTGAGAACTGGCTTACTCTCACCCTCCATTTTCACACTTTGCCTAGAAAAAGAAAAGAGCTTTAAAAGAATGTCTTCCTGTTCCTGTCACCACAAAAATAAAATCACAAAGAATATAACGCTTCCTGTCACACACGGGCTCATGTGCATGTGATCACACACAATCAGTTTCCTTCGTAACAAAAAGGGAAAGAACCACAGGGAAGAACAGCCAGAACCTCTTTGGGATTAAGTCTATGGGATGTGCTGCACAACCAACCATTGCTTACAGTCAAAACCATTCTCCCTTCCACTGGGTGTCTGAACTGCATAGATCAGTCATTTCAGTGACTAAAGGAATAAAGACGAGAAAATAGGATAGTTGCAGATTTGAGAAACTATAGAAGTGTCAATGCCACTTGTGTTATTACAGTCATTTTTATATTAGTGGCACTTAGGGATTCTGTTATCTAGCATTGGAGGGTTGCTTTGATAGTTTGTTCAGAGTGATAAGACAGAAAGAAAAAGTAATCTTTTCAAGAAGAGACACATTTGTGTGTGTGTGTGTGAATACACACATATGTGTGAGTTTGAACATGTACTAGACACACTATACCCATTCTGAGTGATTAAATAGATCACCCAGTAGGAAGTTTTACAGCTAATTTTCAGTTTTCTTTTGAAAAAAGGTGATACAGTGTTCACAGGCATTGCCCCATTTTAACAACTTGTTCAGGTTAATCTTGATGAATCTAATTCTTGGTAGCTAGTTGTTTGGTCTTGACACTTATTTTATTTGTGGATTCTGTTCTAGTTGTTACATAGATGGTGGCATTGGGTAGGGTGTTTTAAATCTAAGCTAATCAATGATAAACAGGAATATGTCAGCAGTAAGCATTACAAGTGGCCCCACAAGGAATCTTCCAGATCAGTAAATTCTGGATCACGGTCTACTGGTCATAAGGAAGCAGAAGTTCTGGTGTTTGTTTCATTGATAGGCTCCATCCCAGAGGATCAACAAGCAGCTTCTAAGATGGTAAGCAAAGCACTCAGATGTTCGAAGGGAAGTATGGGCCTTAGAACCCTAGTTTGCATTTCCTCTTTGGCGGCCTCCTCCTAGCTTCCCATAACAGAGCTCATGTCCAGGGTGGATTCACCAAGAATCAGTGACACTCCGCTCATAGGGTCCTTCACTTGAAAGAGCCCCCTATAAGGGATCTGTTCTTATTTTACATCTAAAGCTTTATAGTCTTTTTGTTAAGGAGGGCCAACTAAACTGGGTAAACGTCCAGCTCCATAAAATCCAGATCTATTCCTGTCTGCATGTGAGTAAGCATGATAGAGAAAATATGATAAGTTTGTGGTCTTATAATTTATGATATTACCAAAATTCATACCATTGTGAACAATTTCAGTCACTACCACCCGTCCAGCACCATTTTCTGCATTTGCTTTTAGAGTAGTTTTGCTAAAGGAATATATTTTCAGTTTTCTTCAGCCGACTTCAAAACTTCCTCAGGAAATTTAATTCTCAATTTGGGGTCTGAAGCTGATGTTATTTCTCTCCAAATCTCTCCCCAGACATTTTGCACAGCGTGTAATACCGTAGCAAGCAAATTGTCACCTCCTAAAAGGTGTGTTTAAACTCACGGATACCCTACCCAATAATGATTATTACAGGATGCCTTCCTAACCTTTTATTCTTCGGTCTAAATTTGCAGTGAACAGCTATGACCTAGAATGACTATCCTACCTTTTTTGCTTCTCAATTCAGTTATGAATTTATGATTTTTTTCTGGTAGTAAAACACAGTTTTTTTCCTTTTTTTATTGTTGTTCAAGTACAGTTTTCTGCCTTTTCCCCCCACCCCTCCCCACCACCCCAGCCCTCCCCGCTTCCCTCCCCTGTTTCCACCCCCCCCCTTGTTATTGTCCATGTGTCCTTTATAATTGTTCCTGTAAACTCTTCACCCTTTTCCCACATTATCCTCTCCTCTCTCCCCTCTGGTCACTGTCTGCCTGTTCTCAATCTCAATGTCTTTGGCTATACTTTGCTTGCTTGTTCATTTTGTTGATTAGGTTCCTGTTAATGGTGAGATCATATGGTATTTGTCTTTCACAGCCTGGCTTATTTCACTTAGCATAATGCTCTCCAGGTCCATCCATGCTGTCACAAAGGGTAGGAGCTCCTTCTTTCTTTCTGCTGCATAGAATTCCATTGTGTAAATGTTTGATTGTTTTTAAATCCTACTCTGGATCTCTCACATCACCAAGACCACAATTCTTTAAGTTCAGCCCTTGGAAGCTCCCACACTGGTCCCATCACAGGTGCATGTCCCCACAACCAGAAGTCCTGGGGAGTTAGGCTCCCATAAACCCTCTGCTCTGAGAGATCTGCAAAACAGAAACACTGACGAACAGTGAATATATCCTAATTAGAGTAAATCATCTCCCACTCCTCTCAAACTAATGGTATCCTGAGAAAAATCCAGACAAAGAATTGACTGTGGTCAATGTAAGTACCAGATGCTTTTGGGCAGACTTTTCAGCCTAAAGGATGGAGAGAGGCATATTCTTCAGAATTTTGTTAAGGATTTTTTAAAGAAATTTCTTAGAATTAAGTATCCTTTTCAGCTTTAATTATGATTCTGCCACCAGCAAGAATAGTAATAATTACTGAATACAGTAAATAACACTACAAATTATATCTGAGAAAGGATTCATGCCCCCTTTCCAGCATAAATCTTAGGAAAAAGGTAAAAACAGAGAACTGGGAGAGGGAAGCTGCCCAAAACCTGAGCTGAACCCTCTCTCAGAGTTTCTTCATGGACTCCACTAGGTACAGAGTGTTGACATGGGGACCCATCTGGTTTTCCACTGACAAATTCCAGCCACTCCTTGGTACCTGTTTTCTCACCATGCTAGCCTCAAGGCCTACTACATATGCCTGGCATACAGCCGGTGTTCTAGTAAATATTGAATCAGCAGACAATCAAAAAGTTTCCTTTAATTAAATGAGAGTAAAATCACTAATGTATTCTCCTGAGAGACTTGCTCTAATTCAGATTGATCCTGTGTGTTGTCTTTTGACCTCTGCCCACTCTTTTATTTGCTTATTTGCTTTTGACTTAATTGTTGTAGCTTGGCATACTTGTGCCCAGAATTTGGAACCTCAGTCTGTGTCAGGCTGGTTGAGCATGAACTTACAGTTTGCTGGCTGACAATGTGAAAGGGTGTCCAGGAGACTAAGCATGATATAGTAGTCCTGAAGGCATCTAAGATGAGTTTAATCAACCATGATTCTAAGCCACCTATTATTTTGTTCACAAAGCCACAATACGAATGTTCTCACATTGTGTTCTAATGCTTTTGAGATTTTTTCCTATGCATTAGTCTCTGACCTGGCTGATGGTTTCTTCATGCCAGTTAACACCATTTGGAGAGCTGTAATTGCACATATGAGCACACTACATAATCCAGGCAGCAGCATCCTTCTTATAGAAGCAATTGTCACTCCCAGAGTTGTATCAATAATTGTAAGAAAATTGTGAATTGAGCAACAGTTGTTAAAATGAAGCTAATGATCAGAACTGAACACAGCCAAGTGCAGCTTTGGATCAGGACAGGCAACCATCAGAGTCCTTGTGACTGTTGAGAACTCAGAGTACACCCCAACAATCCTCTTCTAGTAACAACTCAGACTCAGCCAGCACAGCAACAGTTTTCAATGGCATGACAATAAAATGCAATGCAATGCAAAGCCTTAGGAACATCAATGAAAAGGATCTGAAGAGTAATGTTTTCATGTAAGAAACCAAGTAGTATGTCAGTGTTGAAGGAGGGAGTGTGACATAAAGTGAGGTAGGAGGGAAAAGGAATGCTGTGTGTTGAGCAAGAATTAAGCAGCCTGGGACTCGCGCAGCGAAAATCTTCATATAAGGCTTAAGCGAGTGAGAGAGCTTGAAACTGCACTTCTTCCCTGCAACCCCTCAGCTCATATGCAGCTGTGCCAATTGTAATTAGTTACAAAGGAAAAAGATGACGGTCAATACATACTGGTAGTGAAGGAGACCGAGGGTGCCCGTCCAAGGAACTGACTGCATGATGAACCTCCACACCAGGAAGAAGCACTAATGAGAAGATTGTGAGACAGAGCAAGGTGGAATTCCAGGGGACTTACAATAATTACTGATGATAATGAGAGTGAAATCAGTGGTGGCAGACAGTGGCACAGGGAGACCAAAATTTCATCCCTCGGGCTGCTGGTTGACACAGAGCCCTGTGTGGGAGGTATCAGTAAGGTTTAAATTATGGAATGTGAAGGTCCCCAGCAGTCTCAACCACTCCTTGGCTATAATTCCAGCAATGCCTAACAGAACACAAGGGAAGAAATTTTCAGATTATGTAGCATTCTTTTATGTTATAATTTAAAGGTGCTGTGACATTGTTGAACTTAGAAGGGTTTTAGATTCAAAACACATGGGTTTAGACTCCTGTCTCTTTCACTTAATAACTAAGTGACTTGGGCAAGTCACTTAACTTTTTCAAATGTCTGTTTACTACTCTTTGAAATGGGGAGAAGCTATTTTCATAGTGTTGCCAAGCACTATACCCACATTCAGGATTATTTCAATTACTCGACAACCTAGACATACAATTCTCAGGTTGTTTTAAGTTATTTTTTAACATGAAGGTGATTGATTTGTCCTGGACCATTCTTATTCCTTTTCTCTGCCCAGCAGCTGGTCTGAGTAGAAGCAAGATCCTATAAGGTCATCCCCTGCTTTGAGGTGCAGGTGGGTGTGCATTATTTTTAAAGAATCACTTAAAAATATATGTATGCACAGCCCAAGACCAGTTACACACACAACTTGGGCTGGAATGAGTTAAGTCAAAAACAAGGGGTTAAGCAGAGCTGACTGTCTGCCGCTTGCTCCCCAGTCTCTCTCTGTCTCTCGGTCTCTCTCTCTCTGAATGTCACAAAGATACTTTTTAAAATATATCTTTATGTCCTGTCTGCCTGTCAGGATTTCCAGTCTGACACAGAAAAACACAAAGACCAACTCAGGCCAAAAATGTTTACTATGTCCTGCTCTCTGCCACACTTTGTATACAAACTGAATTATTACAGAAACAGGATTCAGTTTTGTTTACAAGGAAGCCTCTAAAGATGTGCTTGGACACAGCTGAGTTCAAACACAACACTTTGACACTGCCGTCAAAAGGAGTGCTCTTTCTCTCCGAGATCCGCCAAGGCCGCTACATCAATGTGGCCCGTTTCCAGCCTGGTGCACGTTCCACACCTCTCCAAATACACGACTGTAGGTTTTATTTAAAGGGGCAAACATATTAATCTCTTATATACAAAAGTCACTTAATTGGTATTCAAGGATCCCTCTTTGCTTCTTTTACCCTTTTCCTTAAGGACTGAAAAGCAAAAAGCATGAGACTCTCCTCCATGAGGTCATGGCTGCTTTCCCTCTGGCCCTGACAAGAAGCAGCAATGGGTTCTTATTTTCAAAGTGCCCAGAGAGATGCTCTTCAGCCAACAGAGAGGACGCAGGTCTAGGAAGCAAGATGAGGGCCTACAAAGCAAGGCCAGGGTCATTGTAGGCTGGGGATCCCCATTCCCATTCTTTATCCCCAAGAAACTTTATCAGGATGTATGAACCTGCCTCTAAAGTCATAGTTGATGGGGAGGCAGCTCAGAGTCCCCTGAGGCATTGGTTAAAAGTTCAGAGCCTGGCCTTCCTGCTGAAAATTCTGATTCAGGCAGCTGGGGCTAGCGCCAGGGGATTGAGAAAGCTTTGGGAAAGCCCTGAAGGCCTGTGAAGGAGCTGCCCTGTCAGTAGAGCCTGGCTGCTATGCCCATTGGACAAAAGAGAACACTGAGGTTCAGAGTGACAATGTAAGAGGGGCTAGATGGGGTCATAGACCAAAATCTGTTAGAGTCCAGAGAGTCCACACGTCCACCCGCTGTGATGTAGTCCCTCCAATGCAGTGGGTGACGAAGTCTTAACTCATTTCCTTTGCTGTGGCATCCATTACTTTCCAGCATGCTTCCAACAGCTCTGTGTTAATACATGCTGTTGAAACATAGCCACCAGAATTGTGAAATCAAAACCTCTATCTTTAAACTCATTTTAAGTCCATTGGCCACAGTGTAAAGGCCTGTAGATAGATCCAGACCTCTCCTGAGAGTCAAGTTCATAGCTTTGCGACAGCTCTTTTCTGCTATATTCCAACCACTTTTTTCCAGACATGTACAGGATCAAAACTGGATTTCCAGATAATTAAAATGGAAAGAAGCCCAATTGGTCTACATATGCAAATGTTTTACCCAGAGATTTCTTATGTCTAGCGCAGTGCTCTTCACACCAATTGTAGCCTTTGTTTTCAAATATAAAATTAATAAAAGCAAAACTCTGGTTGCAGATGGGATGAACATCCTAGAGCCTAGGGTTCAACCCTCTCCCCCACCATCTTCTCCTCACTATGACACCCACTGGGGTCTCTCTCATCCACCAAGGAATCTGAACAGTCCGCAGAATGCTCCGTCCAATGATAAAAAAGCAGATGCTAATGAAATGCATAAGAGATTGCTGAGAGAGTAAACCATAACAAATAAATAAAACACTTTTTACTTGTCTCCATTGCTGGAAATTAAAAGGATATGGTAACTGAAGGCATTAGACTTGGAGTTAGGAATTCTGCACTCTGTGGTGCAGGGAAAGCCATGGGCTCGCCTGGCTGCACCAACATGTCCCTCCCGAGCCCTGCCGTCATGGCCTAGCACCCTGCTGGCTGGTAGGTGAGATGTAGGTTGTAAGTTAAACATACATCGTGGGTGTTGGCCATTATTGTTACCTTGGTTGTGTAGTAAGATTTCTAAAATTAAAGTTTCAAACCAAGTAAGAACTTAGTGTTCACTGTGAACACTCTGCTACCATTTTTAGTTTCCCGCTTACTAGTTCTAGAACAATCTAAGCAATTAGGCAACCATGGAACATTGTTTGGTTGCTAAATTTGTGAAACAAGTCCAAGTTTTACAGACATTTGCAAAAGGACATTTAACATGAGCCAAAGTGTTTCTTAAGTTTAGAGGTTTTCTGTATGTTCACAGGAATCACAACCAAGCAAACGACCTGGTCAGGACAATGATGTGAGGTGCCCACAATGAGGATGTGAGCCAAGCAGAACACAAAGGAAAGGACAGTCTCTGCCAGGTGGTAATGGCCTTGCTCTGACCCAGAGAAAAACGTTCATGTTCTCATCAGTCTTCCCCAAAAAGACCACAGTAGGTGCAAAAACACCCATTTCCTGGGCTAAACGGCCAGCCTAGCCTCCTTCACAGCAAAAGGCTCAGTTTTTAGTTTTTGAAAGTGAACTTGATTGTAGCCAAGACTAACAACACACTCCCCAACTTTTCAGATTTCTTCTATCTCCTGTGCATGGAGGAGTGAAAGGAATATAACTTTGGCATCAGATTGCCCTATGATCTTAAGCAAGTTACTTAAAGTCTCTGAGACCTGGTTACCTTGGCTATAAATTGGGGATAATAAATACATATTTAGAGGGTGATGGATTAAATAATATTATATATCAGCAAAGATATAAAAGAATGCCAAGAAAGCACAGTCATTATTAGTAGTACTATTTGAGTAAAGGCCAAACATTGGCAAACCCTTTCCCACCTTCTCCAAGTCATTTTCTCTCATCTCCAAGCTCCTATTGAAGGAAAATTAAAAACTCTTCTGTTAGTAAGTGTTCTTATTAACTAACACTCAGACAAGTGGATCTCAATGCCGGGGCATACGTAAACCACTTGGGCTCACTGGGTTGGGTAAGGCCTATGTAGGTATAAGATATTGTTAACAAGCACCCAGATTGAGAGCGAATGGCTTAAACTATTCAACTGTTTACCATTAGTTCTCCTGATTCAGGACTTTCACCACTCCAAGCCACTCTCTAGTGTACTAGTAAAATTGACTTCCCAAAAATCAAATCTGACCTTGTCATTTCTATATTTGAACACTTTAGTTAGCTTCCTTTGCCTGTAGCAAAGATTATAAAATATACTTCTAAATCCAATTCCAGCAGAATCGGTGTGGCTTCCTAAAGCCCTGTGGAGAGATGGGCTGGCCTGGGCTCAGCAGGAAGGAACACCACTTATGGCAGATTGTGGTATCTGCTGTGAGGATAGAAAGCAGAGAGCTCTGGGCTTTGCCATTCCTGGTAAATGGAATAAAACTAAAGCCCTAACACAATGCACAAGGTCTTGCATGTGTTATTTCTAGCTGTGTTTCTTGCCTATGAAGAAGCCACAAGTTCTAGCCAAAATTTCTTATTTTCTTACTTTTCCTCTCAAGCATGAGTCCTTAACTCCATGATCTGCCCATGCTATTCTTTTGCCAGAAATGGCCTGGCCCTCCTTCCCCCACCCCATCCTTAATTCCCTAATCCATCTTTAAGATTCAGTCTGAATGTTACCATATCTGAGAATTCCTGTGACTACCCTACATATAATTAATCTCTCTTTCTACCTCTATGCTTGTGAAGAATTTTTTTCTCTACCTTTATAACTGACTTTGTCATAGTATCATATGGTAATTTATACTATGTTTACATATTCCAGTTTCCTAATATATAGTGTACATCATTAATGCTCAGTAAATGTTGATGAATGGATGAATGAATTAATGAATTCCTTCACAGCAGATACTATTGCTTACTCATCTTTGTTTCCCAAAGCCCATCTGATAGAGTGGGAACTCGGGAGTCTGCGGAGTGACTGAGGCCATCCATAGGGCAGAGTGATCTGGCCTCATCGTGAGTCACAGATTAGGATTTGCCAGGACGCTTCCCTCCGGAGAGATCACTCCGCACAGCAGCTCTTCCTTTCAGTCTGTAGGCCTGTTGTGTTCCTTATTTAACAGGAAATAATTGAATGCTCGCACTGACTCAAAAATAACTTGAAAAGCTATAAAAATCGTAACAGGTCCATTAGTAATATTGTGCAGGATGCTTTGCGGCAGCCCTGCCGAGCGTGTCTTTATGCGTTTATGTTGTACATGCTCTTCTTACTCAAGTGGTCAAGGCAACCCACCAGCCGCTCACAACCCTGTCAAGTGCAGCTCAGCCTTGCTGGATGCTCAGCGCAGCAGACTTGACCAAGCTGTCCACATGTGGAGTGAAGGGACAATGCCCAGGGCACACTCAGGATTATGCCTCATTAGTTAATGTTGCAAAAGAAATGTCACATCCCTGCTTTCTCACCCCAGCCTACCTGAAACAGAAGTGTTGTACATTTCTCTACTAACTAGAGATGCAATTCTGTCTCAAAAGAATGCTTTTAAAAGCATGAAAGTGCTGAGATGCACAAAGAATTAAACTTGCTTGATTCCTTGTGGTTTACTCATTTAAATTAGCATCACTACAGAGCAGAAACGATTTGGGCTCTATCCATAAGTGGAATATCTAATGTAGAATTACATTATAATGAAATATGCATTAATGCAAGCCTCATAAAGTGCTTTTCATGTTCTGCAGGCATTCAAAAGTTGAAAATGTCTATAATCTTATTTTAGTTGCTGCTCACATAATGATACATCAGGTTAATATGGTTAATTAAAGTCACACTTGAAACAGTCAAAGGGATAGTTATTTCGCTATTGACATTAACTGTAACACAATGAAGCATTGTGGAATCAAGACAATAGCATTTGTCACTCCTGCTAGGAACAGATGGAGAATATTTTATGATTTTCAGGAAACGCCATGTACATGACACTCAAGAAAATGCAACTAACCATGCCCTAAAATATGTGCCATTAATAACAAATTTTTTGCTTAAAAAGACACCCTCAAAGTAACATCCAAACCACTTAATTGCCTTCTTTTAAATGAGCGTGATGAGAGGGAGTTTTTTCCATGTGCCATGTATTCCACGGTTCAGGTCAGATTAGTCAACCGTTGGGCACATTCCTCAGAAAGGACAGAGCCTGTCCCTTTCAGCTTGTGATAAGCTAGCTGTTCTGATGTTGAATGTGAGATAAAATCTAACAAAGTCCACTCCTTACCACTTGGAGCTGAATTTAAAATAAAACAACTATGGCCATTCTACTCACAAACATCTTTACTTCCTATTTATAAAGCTTTATCCCTCTACCCTCCTGCCTAAAGTCCATACTGGTTAAGAAAGCAGCTGGGCTGGCCCGGTGCCCCTCATTTCTCCTGGAGTGGTTTTGGCTGGCGCATCAGGTGGTGCCGGCTGCTCTGTACCTCACCGCTCATACCTGCAGCAGACTCAAAGATGGGCCCTATTTCACCTCCCATGAATTATGCCTCCAGCATTTTTTAAGTATTTTAAAGAATTTTTCTAAGGATGTCCTTCTCATTGCCCTCTTTCCTGTATCATGAAATAAAAACACAGAGCTAAGCCTGCAGGGCACACAGGGAGAAAACCTGGGTGAAGGTGGGTGCCTGGGGGTGTATCCCTGCCAGCAGCTAAATGGGACAGAAAGGGAACTCTAGGCCGCAGAGACAAGCCTCCCTCAGTCCCAGGACCCAGGAAGGGGAGCACTGGGCCAGTGTGGGTATGGAGGATGGTAAGCTCAGCTTCACCAGTACTACCTACCTGCCACCCCCAAGAGCTTGGTGGGAAATCAACATGGTTGTGTTAATCAGTGATCTCAGATTTTGTGTAAATAGAGATCAGCTGCTACCGACACAGAGGGGAGTTTCTTTTACAAGGGCTACAAGTTATTCATTTTTCATTTTGGCTATTTTTTCCCTCATGGCTCTACTGAAAACCCTGTTCTGCTGGTCTCAGGTTCCCAGGTTCTCATCTTTTTTTCTTTAAGCTCCTATCAACTGCCCTGCTGCTACTTCCACCCCAGACACACACACACACACACACACACACACACACACACCCCTTCAAGGAACAATAAACTACCACACTGTAAGGCTGCCCTAAACAGGAAGCACCCTGGATTCCACAGGATTCATCGTGAGCATCATGGAGCAGTGTGTTGTCTGGGTGAGCACCACACTGAGACTCAGAAACAGCCCCCTGTTCTTAAGTAGTTGGATTCTTGGAAGTGAGCTGTTTGCCTTCCTAACCCTTTTAGAGCAAGTGCCACATGCAAAGGTTAACTCGAGTGGAAAGTTCAGGGCCCACATCAGACAATAAGGTTATATTTTCAAGGCTTTTTAACAAGACCCTAAAATGGGCCAAATGTGGTCAAACAAAGTTGGTGAAGAATACTAAAGAGCACAAAACAAGCATCCTTGCAGGCAGACAAAAGCAGCGTTCCAGAGAGGAAAACCCAAGTACTGTTGAGACAGTCCTTGGCTTCCATAATAAACCGGGTGTTGGGAGAATGGATAGAGCTAATCAGAGAACAACAGTACTTCCAAGTATCTTCCAGCACTAACACTAATTTGTGATAGAAACCGGAGAAGCCCTAACAACATGTGCAAGCAAGAAAGGTCAAGAAAATTACCCCCAGGTTCAAGAGGGACAAAGTTACTTCCAGATGGAGAGTTGCAAGTTCTGATAAAAGAGATCCCAGGGAAATGGGCTTTAGATAGTGTGTAGAGTTTTAAGTCCAGGAGCTGAAAGGAGAGGAATGTGTCAAACTTGGTAAGGAGCATCAGACACCTGTGTTACATGCCATGACAGTGGCAAGAGAAGTTCAAGTGTTTCTTTCTGGCTCACTGTTGCTGGAGTTTTAGGTTGTTCCTATTAGTTCAGTGAAACAATCCTGAGTATCACTAAAGATCTTAAAACCAAAGAGATTATTAACTACTTTACGTTTCTTAATTACTAGACTTTAATTTTTAGAGCAGTTTTGTGCTTACAGAATTTTGAGTAAAACGTACAGAGTTCCTATATAATCCATCTCTCTCTGCACAATTTTCCCTATTATTAACATTTCCCAGTGAGCAGCTATTGTACATTATTATCAGCTAAAGTCCATAGTTTACATTGGGGTTCATTCTTTGTGTTGCACTTTCTATGGGTTTTGACAAATATATATTGACATGTATCCACTATTGTAGCATCATACAGAACAGTTAATTGGGGCAGGGCGGGGGAGAAGAAAGGACAATGATATTTTTGTTTTATTTTGTTTAGATTAGTTTTATACTTATTTATCAAGTTAGGATTTTTATATAACTTACTGAGATGAAATGCACCTAATATCAAATTAACCATTTTTAGAATAATTATTTTTCAAAGAAAGCTTAGATTCTGATTTCTAGATATCTATCCTTGATTAAAACCCATGTAGGCAAGAAAAACAGCTAGTACTTACATATGGAGCAGAAACATCCATATAGAAAAACTTGTTGACATGCAATGCAAGCAAGAAGAGAGAAGTCTTTCAGAACCTTTCTGTTCTTAAGTAAAACTGGCATATCCAGGTTTGCAACTTTTAGTGGGAATTGGACCAGTTAGTGCTCAAAGTTTGGAATGAATTTGGAAGAACCGGCATTAGTTCTCAGAAGTTGCTGCATACACTTGATTTTTCCCCTTGATAGCCTGGGAAATCTAGTTGCTAACACATTTCAGAACAGTGTGCAAACACACTCACCAAAATTTTGAGGTCAGAATATCCTGTTAATGCTGTATTACATTCAGAGTATTACCCCTACATATGCTGAACAGAAGAAATGTTAGAGGATATTTTTATATACTCAGGAGGTGGCCACAGATGAGAAATGTCTGTGGAAGAACTAAGAATACAGGAGAATGGGGCGTACAGGATGGGGTTTGGCCCGGAAAATACTTCTAAGTTCAAAAGATAGGACAGAAAGGTCTCAGAGCACAGAACACAGAATCAATCTACTAGTAATAATAGGAAGAAGCAGAAAAGGAAAAACACAAAAAATATGTCTCCTTTCCTCTTGAATTAAAATTCATATTTGTTCCATGTGGAACCATGCTAAAGGACTTCTTTCGGCACCGTTTGATTTGGTTTCTAAGTTGGTATTTGTTTCTCCCCACATTTAAGAGGCAATCCCTTTATTGTTCATTCACCCCAGTCTATTCCACCCCAAGTCTACTTTTTATAGATTTCTTTCTTTTTCATTGTGGAAGGTGATGATTTTTTTAAGAGAAGTTTAGCTCTCCCTTGGATTTACCATTTGCAATTTTTAGAGAATTAGACTTCCTTCCTCTTTCTTTTGTGTCTGAAGGAGGCTCTATAAATGTGTTGTAGTTGAAATTCCAGAGAAACTGTTTCCAGCTCCTCATTGTGCTCTCAGAGTACTTGCCAAAATCATTTCTGAGCTTTTTCAACTGGAATTATCTTTAAAAGACTTATTTCTGAGTGCATGTCTGCTGACAGATTCAAGGACATCATGGCTGCTGAGAGAAAAAAATTACTTTATTTCCCCATAGGATAAATGAGCAGCCTCTATCACCATTTGTAAGAACTCCGGGCACAGGTAAAAGAAAATGAGTCCCTGACAGAGAGACATATGTGGCTGTTGATTTTAAGTGCACACGAATATAACAAACACCTCACTGATTCTACAAATATTTATTTAGTGCCTACTAAGGACCAAACACTATACTTGGTATCAGCTTAGAAGACATAGCCTCTGTTACGCATCTTACAGCCTAACAGTCTAGCAAAGGAGAAAACAAAATTCAAATTAAGTAAATGGAATAATTACATAGTTGTTCACCTTAATGGAGAATAACTATAGAGGGAGGGCTTTGCCTTAAAGAAGGTAGTTGGGAAAGGGCTCTCTGAAATTGGAAACGAGAAGGAGCCAGCCTCTTAAGTAGCTGAGAGAATAGCAATCCAGGCAGAAGGACCAGCACATGCAAAGGCCTGGTAGGGAAAGAGCTCAAGTGTTCAAGGAACAGAAACTCAGTCAGTGTGCTGAAGTGTGGCGAGGGAGAGAAGGACCAAGGAGAAAGTTCCAGGGGAAAGCCAGTGAGGTGGACAGATGTGCCAGTCCTGCGGTCTGTGTAGATTTTATTCTAAGTGAGCAGGCATCCATCAAAGGGTTTTAAGAAGGTAATAATGTAATCTAATTTACCTTTTGACAGACCACTCTAGTTGCTCCATGGGAAATCATGGGAAACTGGGCATGGCATCTGGGAGGCCTATAAGGAGGCTGTGGCATTAGTGCAGGCAGGAGATAATGGTGGCCTGGATGCAAGGAATTACAATGTCTTGAGATCTAGCCTGGAAGGAGAGTCATGGATACTTATGCATTTGGTGTGGGGAGCGGCATGAGACAGAGGAGAAATCAAGACTGACACCCAGGGTTCTGATTTGAGCAACTATATGGATGACAGTGCCATTCACAGAGTTAGGGGGGACCAGGTTGGGGTGAAGAAGACTCTAGAATTCCATTTAGACATGTATATGTATATGATTTGTTAAATTCTAGATGCTATTTAAAGCTGTGGATGAGGTCACTTAGAGAGATGGTGTTTGGGGGAAGAGAAGAGGTCTCAGGAAAGACTCCCCAGGAAGCCCTGTATTTAGAGGGTTAGGAGCCTGCAAAGCAAACTGTGAAGGAGAGACCCATGAGTAAAGGGGAAGCCAGGAGGTTGAAGGTCATGAGAACTCAGGTAGGACAGTGTGTGAAGAGTGGCCACTGTGACAAGGGCTGAGTGACACAAAGAAGAGTCCTTTGGAGTTGGAAACATAGCATTCATTGGTTGACCTTCACAAGGGCAAATGCAGTGGAGTAGTGGAGCAAAAGCTAGCTGGGGGTAGACTGAATGAAAATGAAGAAGTGGAGATAGTGGGCATAAATTAGCTCTCGAATGTTTGAGCACTAAAAGGAAACAAAGAAATGGGGCAAAATGTGGAACAGAGTTGAAAATGGGAGATACTGCATCATGTGTGCATGTAGCTGACAGAAATGATTCAGCAGGGTGGGAGACAGCAGTGATGCAGAGTGAACACAAAAGGAATCCCAGCAAAGGTGTCAGAGGATGGGGTCCATATCCCATGAGGAGGCCTGGTCTTTAAGGAGACAAAGTAAACATGCAGAAAGAAGAGGAGCAAGGGAGGAGTTTGATGGTGGGAAGATGAGGTTGTTCTCTCTTATACATGTGGTTCCTCTTTATTTTCAGTGGACTATGTGCTGAGGTCACTGGCTGACAACAAGGGTAGAACAGGAAGCTAGGAAGAGAAAGGCAAGTCAGGTCAGGGAGGAAAAATGAGTTTTCTTTAAAATACGCACACACCATAGTGTCATCTAGCAGGGTTGAGTATCCAGTTGAGGTTTGTTAGCACAACTTACCGGAGTGTTGTCTCCAATGCTGTCTAGAGAGAAGATTCTTGCTTTGTCCACAAGCAGTTCTTTCACTTTCCAGAAAATATGTCCTTGTTCAGGGACTAACAACAAAAGGCAGCTTCAGAAATACCCACCAGGACTAGAGGCTGCCTGTGAAATGAAACCAACAGGGGTACTTGGGAACAAGGGATACCCAGCAAGTGCTAATACAGGGGGAGATGGATGTAGGGAGGAATTGCTTCTCATTTTCCCCCATCCCCTTCAAAGTATTCATTTCTCGCCTTGGCAATTGTGGCTCAGTTGGTTGGAGTGTTGTCCCATAGCTGAACAGTTGAGGTTCAATTCCTGGGCAGGGCACAGGCCTGAGTTGCACGTACACTCCCGGGTTTAGGCGCACATTCCCCATCTGGGCAGGCATGCGCGGGAGGCAATCAATAGGTACTTCTCTCTCATATTGGTGTTTCTCTCATTCCCTTCATCTCTCCTTTCCTGTCTCTCTAAATAAAGAAATGAAAGGAAAAATGTCATCGGGTGAGGGTTAAAAATAAGTAAATATATAAATAATAAAAATTTAAAAAGTACTCAGTTCCCCAAAAATTGGGTCCAAAGACAGTTAAAACCTGCCTTCATGGCTCACTCAAGATTTGTATATTTTTCTTTCCATTTTTGCTAACAATTTTTATTGATTTTTTAAATTTTTTTAAAGATTTTTATTTACTTAATTTTAGAGAGAGGGGAAGGGAGAGAGAAAGAGAGGGAAAGAAACATCAGTGTGTGGTTGCCTCTCTCGCACCCCTCACCTCGGACCTGGCCCACAACCCAAGCATGTTCCCTGACTGGGAATCCAACCAGCAACCCTTTGGTTTGCAGGCCGGCACTCAATCCACTGAGCCACAAACAGCCAGGACAGCACTTTGAATTTTTCATGTAACCAAATACATAAAGTGCTCACAGAGCAGGTGCAGGCATGAAAAGCAAAAAACCAATGCCAAATGGTATTAGAGGCTCAACCATAAGAAAACATATTTGTCTAGCTGGGTAGCTCACTTGGTTAGACCATCATTCCAATATGCCAAGGCTGGAGATCCAATCCCTGTTCAGGTCACATACGAAAATCAACCGATAAATGCTAACTAACCATATCAACCGATGAATAACTAAATGGCAAAACAAAAATTGATGTCTTTCTCACGCTCTCTCTTTTTCTCTCCCCCTCAAAATCAATCAAGAAAAATTAACTAAAAAGGCAAACAGATTTATCCTTCCTAAAGCAATACATTTTATGAAGCCTAAAAACATGCCCAGGTGATGGTTGGTGCACCCCTGTGTGTTTCCCCTGAGCTGATGCTATAGGCTAGTGATTTTCAACCTGTGTGTGGCAAGAATTTTTAAATCATGCAACACCTGACTATTTAGTCAGGGGCACTAACCTCTTTTCCCTTAGATTGTAAAATAAAAAAAAAAAATGACAGCAGCCAAACAAAACAATAGCCATCTGGTATGAATGCATCAAAACTATACAATTTTTTCATCAGATCACAAAAAAATAAATATTTTTGGTGTGCCACAGAATTTTGGTATAATTACTTTATGTATGCCATGAGAAATCACTGCTGTAGGCAGAGACCAGACCTGCAGGATTCTCTCTGAACAGCTCCGCACAAGGCACCGCTAGGTAGTCCACAAGTGCGGGTGGCCTCCAGGAGTATCTGCTGCTCAGTTGCTCCTGCCTGCAGCCTCCTCACCCTCAGTGGAGTTAAGGAAGCTTTCCACCCCAATTTGCACAGGTGGCATGTAAGGCAGGGCCCTCCCCTCGCCTTGGGAGCCTGCAGTCAATGACAGAGGAGACACCAAAAGGTCACACAGGCTGACCCTGGCAGGGTAAAACCCAATCTGAAAGTGGACTGAGGCCAATGGCAAGGTCTTGGTTTATGGAGGGTGAGGAAATGAGAGACATATTTGACTATTTTCCACAGAACTATTAACAAATACTTAATAAGGCCCATATTTCAGGCACTTTGTAGGACTCAAACTCTCATTGCTTAAGCACTATGCTGGGTATTTTACATACATTTTCTCATTCAATTCTTGCACAAACAGTATTTTACTGTTTACTGAAAAAAATCTGGGGTTGAGGGAAGTTAAGTGACATGGTCACACAGGTGGTGAGGACAAATTCACCCAGGGCCAGTGCAGCATGGCCACGGACCTGTTCTCACCCCATGAAAAAGAAGTGCTGAAGGCCTGTTTTTAATTTTCTTTTTTTCTGGTCAGTGAGAAGGAACAGAAATGCATTTTTAAAAACAGAAAAAATATCAGTTCATTCATAGTTTGACCAACCTTAGTAAAAGATTCAGGGAATTTTTGCACATTTTCTAAAGAAGGTTTTAGATGATTAAAGTAACATGATTTTAAGAGGATGAAGCTGACAGTAGGAGAAGCAGCTTTTAAGAGGCTGCCATGAGAGTCTTAATGCAGATGAATGGAGAACTGGCTACTGCGCACTCAGCATCCACAGTGCGTGGGCAACACCCCAGTTCCTCTGATTTTATGCTCTCCTAGCTCAGCCCTATTGGGCAGGTATTACTTGGGTGGAGGAACTCTCCTGATGAGGGTCACACACGGGTAAGAGGAAGGTCCGAAATGCAACTGAAGCCCAGGCTGGCCTGACTGCAGTGTTTTCCCGCTGGGCTGTGTCATTGGAGCTTCAGGGACCTAAGAAGGCTGTGGGAATGGAAAGTCAGACCAGGCTCACCTGCTGCTGGGGCAGTACTACGAGCACCCCATGGTGCTCCCACTTGTTCAGAAGGTCTTCAGGGAAGGCTGATGCTATTCCGCTGCCCCTATCTCAGCCCCATTCCCAGGAGAGCAGGAGTTTTTACGTGGACTAGGTAAATAAGGGAGAAAGAGTCAGATGACATCAACTGAAAGGTCAGGGCTTCTCCACTCTCTTCCCAAAAGCCGGGGAAAAGGCTGGGACTCCCTCACACCCTGTCCTCCTCGGAGAAGTCAGTGGGTCAAGCAGCTTCCTCTTCTGACAAGCTCGGATGTGGAAGAAGATGATCTATCTAGGGCAGAGGGCCTAAAGGGATCATCCAGATGTGTGTGTGTATTCGCTTGTCTGGGGAGAGACCCCATGACCTCATCAGGACTCTCACAGGGGCTGTCGCCCAAACAAATCTAAGAATTGCTGCTCTAGAGTGCACAGTCTTCCTAAGGAGCTAAACATCGGAGTCAAGAACCACTGGAATTGAATTTTTAAATATTTCTTACTTATAATAAGGAATATAAACTTCAGAGCAATAGAGGCAGTATATTTAGCTTAGTGATTATAATAACGGTGAAGGGAAATGTCCTGAAGCATGACTGACACATAGACTACAGTGCCCACAGCAGAGCCCTCAGCCTCACTGGAAACAGAGAATAGTGACCACACAAAGTAACAACTCAAAGCTCCAAAGTGAGGGGCAGCCAGTAAATAAACACCTGGCGAGAGCTGTGACAGTGACTATGCCAAGTGAAGGAACCTGGGAGAAATGTCCCCTGGAATGCGAAAGTCTCCAGGTGGATCAGAGGACTCCTCAGCACAAGGGACGGCCTCGGTAAATCCCACACACCTTCCTCCTCCTATCCGTATCTGTCACCACTGTGGCGAATCTGCAGTAAGTGCAGACACACTGCCTTGCTCTGCTCTGGAGGCTTCCAAGCAACAGTGAGAAGAAGGTCTTTCCATCACATCCCCCAGACGGTTTCTTGTTGATCTGTAATATTAGTTTCCTTTGTTGTAACAAAGTACCACAAACTGGGCAGTTTCAAACAACAGAAATTTATTCCTTCACAGTCTGAAGGCCAGATAGTTGGAATCAAGGCATCAGCAGGACCATTTTCCCTCCGTGGGCTCGAAAGAATCCTTCCTTGCCTCTTCTAGTTTCTGGCGGCTGCTATGAGGCAGTTGTTGGCATTTTGGCTTCTAGGTACCTCATTCCAGTCTCTGCCTACGGCTGCCCATCAACCTCTCCCCTGTGTGTACATGTCTCTGCGTACAAATCTCCTTCTTCTCCTGAAGACACCAGTCATTGAATGCAAGGCCAACCAGTATGACTCCTTCTTAACTTGATTACATCTACAGAGACCTGATTTCCAAATAAGCTCACATTCATAAGTGCCGAGAGTTAAAACTTGAATATATTTTTTAGGGGGATGTGATTCAACCCATAAGTGTCTTCAAATATAGAAACTTCCTCTTCTAAACAGGAGTCTGTTGTCACTGGGGTGGTAATATACAGAGGATAGAAGTAATTTATTTAAGCAACATTTATTAAGCCATGACTATGCACCAGACCAGTCCCAGGCAGTAAGGGTACCATAGTGAATAAGATAAACAAGGTACCTGCCCTCATGGAGCTCACAGTGCATCGCAGACAGTATGAACAAACAAGCAAAACAACTTCAGGGGTGGTGAGAACTGTCACACCATCCAGGTGGCAGAGAACTAAGTGGACCTCCTATGAACAAACAACAGGTGCTTGTATGTTGCAAAGATCTTGAAGCAAGAGACACAGGTGACAGCACCAGCCCGTACAGTGTGCCAGAGAAGCAAAGGGACAGCCCAGGACCATCAGCCCATTTTGGAGTCGGGAAAATAGAAGCACATCATGGGAAGGCCTCTACTCTCCCTACCATTTTGCCCTGATAATCTTGCAGACATTTCTTGCAAGGTTTTAAATTTCTATTTCAGCAGAAATTCTTAGTGGCTTGTCACTGTTGCCACTTAGCTTCCCCCCAGCACATTCTCTTTCAGGAATTTGTGACTTGCACAGACTGCAAATGTCAGCTGGGGGGAAAGACAAATGATAATACAATGGGAGTTTGCAGCCTCTTTACTAATTCACAGAAGCTGTTTCCAGAAAAACACCGCCTACTATTTAAACAAACCCCTTTCTTCTGACAGATGAAAACACAGAGAAGATTTTACACTGTCAGATGGAGAGCAGCCACCACCCCGTGAGGTGGCCTCATTTTCTAAGGCAATTGACTGCTCAGGAACAGCAGGAAAAAGCTTTTACAGCAGGTAGAGTTCTGATCTTCAAAGCACTTGACAAACATTAACTAATTCATCTACCCACAGCATGGGGGCAGGATTCATTCATTAGCTACTATGTGCAGATATGAAACATGAGGCAACAGCCAAAGTGGTTTTGCCCAGGTCGACAGGGAAACTAAAGGACACCTAAGTAGAGGACCAAGAAGCCTCCCCCTGGGCTGCCCAGGGTCCTCCTTGGGGACCTTTTTCTTGTGTTCACTCTCCAACTGCTATTAAAAGACTTTCTTCACGCATTCAGGTGCCAGACACAAGGATTCCTGCCTGCTTAGTCATTGATTGGTTCTGCTATGAGTGAGCTTTCATGTTATTAGGTGCCACCTGAAGAGGTTAAGTTTGTGGCAGTTTCCATTAGCTTTTACATAGTGAGTATATTTTTTTAGTTTGACAGTTATTGGAAGAAATCAAAGTTATTTTTTATAAGAAATCAGCATCAAGATAAGAGACCTTCCCAGAGACCCAGAGCCAGCAATGTGTGAAATCAGAAGGCAACCCAAACCCAGCCTTACCCTACCGACTCCTTTATTTCGCCGCGTCACATCTGTGCTTTCTTGGCCACCTCCCCACTTCCTTCTGCACTTCACCAGTCTCTCTCTAGCAAGACCAAGCTCAAATCCCTCTCTCCCAAGATTTATGTCAGCATCTCTGGTCTCTAACTCCCTTGGGCCTGACTCTGTTCCATGCATCTGCCTCAAGGATCCTAGCAACCACTACATTTGTGTAGATAAGAGGTCTTACACCTTATCTTCAGGCAGATAGCAGAACTAGCTATTGAAGACAGTGTAAAGATCGGGAATAGCAACGTGAGGGAGAAGTGACAGGAACTCTGGCAAGTCCAGAGTCCTTACCCCGTGAAGGGCAGCCATTTATGACTGACGGGTTATTTTGTTTTATTTGGTTGAATACATGCTTCTGGATGCTTGACTATTACCATTACTGGCTAGTTGTGAGGTCTGTATGTAGGCACAAGTTCTGCTTGACTGTGTTGTGTATTCTGAACAAGCAAGTTGCTTTTGTTCTCCATGTTTATTTCCTCATGAGAAAAATACACCTAATAACATTTCTCTCATATTTACTTCACAGGGTTAATTGAATGTTACTTTGGGTTGCTCAAAGAAATAACATTAAAAAATGCCTGCTTATCATTCTCATTTTAAAGATCACAATAATGATAGCTTCTTTCTCATGTTCTTTTAATTTATTGCTCATCTTCCCTTTGAAATATCCCAGTCTTGATGTGTTGAAGGAAGGGTGAGATGCATTTAGGACATTTATTAGCCAATGGTGAAACAACCTTAGGTGTAGTTTTTGAAAGTAGACTAAGAACAAGTGAAAATAAAAGGACATCTACGTATCAACATCCAGCCCCACAGCTGGTGGTGACAGTCTTCTAGAAATACTATTAGGGCCCTGGCTGGTGTAGCTCAGTGGATTGAGCGCAGGCCTGCGAACGAAAGCATCGCTGGTTTGATTCCCAGTCAGGGCACATGCCTGAGTTGCAGGCCTATCCCCAGTATGGGGTGTGCTAGACGTAACCACACACTGATGTTTCACTCCCTCTCTTTCTCCCTCCCTTCCCCATCTTTCTAAAATAAATAAATAAATCTTAAAGAAAAAAACCTTTAGAAATACTATTAGAATGGGTAGAGAAGGTAAAAAGTGGAACAGAACATTTCAAATCTCTAGAAATACATAATAAATTTTATAGACACTGCTTTTTTTTTTTTAAAAAAAAAAAAGGAAGAAAATAGATGTCTGCTTTCCCCAGTGCCCAGAGTGTCTACATCTTGGAAAAAAACTAGTGGGAAGTGCGGTTCGCCACATCTCTTCTCTCCCACCCCCACCAAAAAAATATCCCATGCACCCTCCTGCTGGGGTGGGAATCAGGAGTATTTAGACTAAGAAAAGTCTTTTAATCTTGGTACCACTGAGACATCTGTTGGATGGAAAAGCAAGGGGCAAATGCACTGAGCGTTCTCCCAGCCGAGGGCTCTGGGACAGCCCCCGCTGTTCTTCAGGAGCCTGGCTCTGAGGAAGGCCACCTCGCAATGCACACCATGTTCTCATTTCCCTGGCAGCCTGCTGCCTGGCTGGATAGAGGGAGCTAGGAAGCTCCTGCCTGAATTCTTTTCTCCTTTAGAGGCAGATAATTAGTGCCTTTAATCACAGAGGGGTCTGCATTAGATTGGTTATTTGAGGGAAGATCATTTATCTTGAGAGAGATCTGTAGGAGAGATTTATCTGTGTTAGTAAAAATGGTTTACACTTATCAAGTGCTGGCTGCATTTCAGACCCTTTTCCTAGCACTTTGCAAGTATTGATATTAATTTATGTAGTCCTCAAGACAACCCTAGGATCAGAACTAAAATTGAATTCTGTACCCAAAACTTAGCATTTGTATGATACTGTGCCTACCCAAGCTTCTTGACCTCTCAGAGCCTCAGTTTGCCTATGAAATAGAAATAAGGATTGCTCCTTCCTCATAGGGTTGTTGGAGAAATGGAAGCAGTAACACTGATAAAATGTTTTAAGTTGCTTACCATGAATGCGCTGTTAATTATTGTCAATTCCAGCCTTGGTTGGTGTGGCTCAGTGGGTTGGGTATCGTCCTACAAACAGAAGGGTCTCCAGTTTGACTCATGGTCAGGGCACAGGCCTGGTTGTGGGCCAGATCCCTGGTTGTGGCGTGAAAGAGGCAATAGATTGATGTTTCTCTCCCTTTCTTTCTCCCTCCCTTCTCCTCTCTCTAAAAATAAGAAATTAAAACCTTTCATCTTTCTCTAGTTCTTTCCTGGCATGTCCATTATATGCTGCTGACTCCAGGAAGGCTGATGTTTCTCACCGTCCTATTTTTTGGTCCTGGTCAGACGGCCATGGATTTACCAGGTGTCCAGAGTGCATTATTTCATATTTATATGTCTGATATGGAGTCAAGCAGGTATTTTCTTAATGTCCTTGTTGTATATTGTCAATGCAGTCTTAAAGGCACAGCTTGAAGGCAATTCGGAGCATGGAATATGGTCTGCTTGGCACTTGGTTGCATACCAGATCTTCTGGGAAGCACTGCAATGTAGGCAAGCTTCTCTTGCCACTGAGTTTGGTGATATTTAAATGACAGTCCCATGTATTCCCAGAGACTCCTATTTAGCCCCTTTCAGACTACTAAGCACAAGGAACTGAAGTTACCTGTTTACTTTCTATCTCTCCCACTGGAATGAGAGCAAGTAGGAGGGCAAGGACTATGTCATAATTATGGTTATATTCCCATGGGCTAGCAAACTCCTTAACATGTGGTAATTATACATTGTAAATGTTGGATAGATTCATCCATAAGGGGAAATAAAGCTGGCAATCCCTTTGCCCCTGTGGCCAATTTGTGGTCTTGTGTGGGGCAAGAAGTTTTCAATGTCTAAAGATGGAGGGAACGTGTTCATCTGTGCAATTTCGACAAAGCATCGTTTCCTCCTCATATCTTAGCTTCAAACTCTCCAACTTCCCACCCCCACGGTCCCTCCATCCTGGCTATGTCAGCCACATATAATTCAACCTGTCTATTCAGAAACTCTGATACCAGTCACAGAACCCTCGTGTTGCAGCTTTGGGCAAGGAGACTAGGTGTCACTATTTTCCTTTGCTGCCTCCCAACTCCTTTTCACCAGCCAAAGGTCCTTCCTGGCTGCCATTTGGAGGCTTTTTCTCTCCACCCAGACCCCAAACTTCATTCTTTCAAGTACCTTCCATAGCACAGAGCCTTAGGGTTGCGTTCACTCTACCAGTACTCAGGGAAACTTCAAACATGGGGTTTATTTTTAATTCTGCCCAAGTAGGAATTCTTCCAATTAAAGAAGATAATATAAAAGCCTAGAATTGGAAGACAACAAGTATCATTGAGGCTCCTTGACCAAGAACAAGCAATCCCCTGAGCTTTTATTATCTTATAATTCCTGGACCATGATCCTAATTCATAGTTTTAAACAAAACCAGGCAGGGAAGTGACTAGGTGGCATGGGCCAGCCACAGCACTAACTCTGTGTGCCAGGCAGCAGAGGACAGAGAAGCGGGCCACTGAGTTTTGTCTCATCGCGGCCTGGAACAGCACTTCGACTCCTGAAGCACAAAGAATGCTTTATAGAGCTGAGCAGAACAGACGCTCCCCAGATGGAGTACGTCGCTGCCAGGGGCTTTCACCAAACATCAGCCCTGACAGGATGAGCCAACAGTATCTTACAAAGATCTAATCTTAGAAAGATCAGAGCTTGGTAATCTGGGCCCAGTATAATAGGAATAAAATGTGACTTCCATTAATTAGATGGCCAGAAGATATACTATAACTCACCTTTGCTGGGGTCTACAGCTGACACATTTAAAATTTAATTTATTCTCAGCAATTGATTTTCTTTGTGTGATTAGCCTCCTCTAATCAGGCTTTCTACTAAGACTGACCATTAATAACCACAGTACTCTCTGAAATTTCCTTGAGCCTCACACCCTGGGATTATTTGTTTCTATGAATTGGTCTCTTAATTCTCTAATGAGAACCCTTTGAAAATCAGACAGCGTTTTACGTTCAAGTTCCCTGGTGCTGACGGACTGATGCAAACAGCATACCCACCAGCCTATCAGCTACTCACTGTTGAGCACTGTGACCAACCAATTCTGAGAGTCCCAAGGGCTGCTCTAAGGTTGATCTTCAAGAGTGTGGCTCTTGCCCCAAAGTGGGGTGAGACAAGTTTGCCTACCTCTATCTCAGGCCACATTTTTCTTCCGGCTGTGCCGACAGGGCTGGAGCATTTGATGGGGGCCAGTTACAATTTGTGGCAAGCAGCCAGAAGGAAAGACTTGGGATACATCTCATCTCTGTGATGGGAGGAACTGTAGTGTCCGGCAGGGCTGTATGGGAGGAAAATCAGGACTAAAGGAAATCTTTTGGGTGTTCAGCTGGAGAAACTTCTCTGGCCAGTTTAGAATAATTTAGAATGATTCATTTCCATGGAGTTTTGTTTTAAACTCTGAGTTCATTTATAATGATACTTGCCAATCAATTTTAAGTGGAAACAGCTGTGTGTCACTCACACCGTCCCCCTTCAAACTCTGGAAAACTATACATAATTCAAACCATTCACTCCCAGCCCTAAATCTACCACAATGCTCTTTCACAAGGGTCTGCCTGCTGACTTCCTTACCTCCGTTCTGTGAGGTCAGCCCCTAAATGGGGCAGGTCAGAGGGAGAAGGGCCAGCACACACTGGGGAGTGGATGGTTCATGAGCAGGGAGGAGCAGCATCTGCTGGACTAGAGCAGTGTGTAACCTCAGCAGCAAGGAAGGTGAGCTGCACAAGACAGCCACAGTTCTTCCATTTGTTCGATACCTGTTTATGGACAGTAAACATGTGCTGATGAACTATGCTGCCTGCTAGGGAAGGAAATGAAAAGACCCCGTTCTCAAGAAGCTCACAGTCCAGTGGGAGAAAGTGACTGAAGAAGTCATGATTCAGGTAAAACGCTGTGATAGTAGTGGGCACGAGGACAGTGGGATTTCAACGGAGGGTCACAGGGCTGCCCCTGCTCCCCACCCATGTGCACCCGTATCCTCAGCCCCACAGAGAGTTAGGTTTCAGTAGTGTGGTCAGTACCAATCCTGGGCTAGCACTGTCACTAACTGGAGATGGGCTCTGCCCGTGTGGGGTCAGGGGGCACGGGCTCCATCTGCCTCCCTGCTCTGGGCTACGGTACTGCCAGGGAACGGCAGGCCTGCTCTGACAGCCAGCACTGCAACCAGGTCCATTGTCCAGGACAGTCTAGGAGAAGAGGAGCATGCTGCCTTTTCTCCACCCAGAAGGGAGATGAAGGAAGAACCAAGTGTTTCCCAAAAACCAAGAGGTCTAAAGATTGTGAACTATCACCCCTTCATGGCTCTCAGAACATGAGTTTCTCTATCTGTACAATGGGAATAATGCTTGGAACATTTTGGGAGAATTCAGGGAGTAAATAGAACCGCTGATGTTTGGGGGGGAGAGAGTGAAGAAACTCTTACAACACGAAGCAGAGTTTCTGATCATGGTGGCTGCCAGGATGGAGCAGGGCTACAGCTGAGATTGCTCTGCCAATTCCACACCAGCTGGGCCCTGAGTAAGTTTTGTGAGTTGCACATGGAGCTATGTTCCTATGGCTACAGGACAAAAACAATAATAAAAAAGGCAGGCGGGCACAAGATTTAACCTTTAGGCTAGAACCCTTCCCACGTGCTCCTTGAGTGGCCATATGGCGTTAGAATCAGCAAGACACTAAAGTGCAGGTTTTTCATTCACAACAGAGCTGAGGCTTCATTTCCTCAACTGCAAACACTACACCCAAACCTACTTTGAAGGGCCATCCTGGGTCTATGTGAAAGCCCCAGCATGGTGGTGAAGGAGGCTTTTGAAAAGAGAGGTGTACATCTAAAGAGAAGCTTGTTCTCTGGGATGGGTGGTAGACTGGGCACCTCCTTGAATCAGCAGCATAAGGCGGGGGATGGTGGAGCACAGCAGCCATCATAGCATGAACACTGGTCAGAGGTGTGGGGGCAATGTCAGCCCCAAGTGCCCAATATGATGAGAAAACAGTAAGCAGCTGTACAGAAAGAGGAAGTGACCTTAGGGATTCAGCTTCAAAAGTGAGCAGACCTTCTAGGAAGCTGGGTTTGCCACCACAAGGAATGAGTGGCTTGAAGGAAGGTACAGCATATTACTTCTCTGTCAGCTGCCTACAACAGGGTAGGTTTCTATCCAGTGTACAGAAAGGCAGGACGGTGAAACAGATGACTTCTCCAAGCCCCATCTCATCGACTGGCCTGCTGAGCCAGTGTCCAACTTGGATAGGACATGTTACTGCCCTGTTGTGACATCTGGCAGTTAACCTGCTTCTCTCCTTTGGGACAGATTCAGAGATAGTCAGATGGAGGTTGGAGCAAAGATCTAAGAACAGCCTCTTTCCAGACAAATGCTCACGCTTCTGAAAACAGCAAAGCCAGACCTTTTGTAGAGGTGTTTTTGTGACATTACAATGAGGGTCAACTTTTTGGCAGCCATTTCTGTTTTTTCTTTAATGTTTATTCCTGCTTCTTTCACATCCTATTGGATTGAGCCTTGTAGCAAGGCATTTTCAACCATCAACCACCACTACCCACCCCCCACCCCCACACACACATCAGTGCTTATTCAGCAAATGACAGAGTAGGTTATATTACATGCCCTGACATTGTGGGAGAGCAATTGAGTATTTCCCTGGGGTTTTTTGCTTCCCTGTAGCTTAAAAAGGACTTATCAGACCAAATTGTCAGCATTCAGATTTTGTTTCTCCATAAAAATTGGAGCTAAATGCTTTCTTTCACCTTCTGGTACCCAAATAGAATGTGTCTCTTCCCTCGAAAGGTCTAACTCATTTAACTTTTTCCTTATTGGGTAGGAAAGTATGATGTATTTTCAAAATATTTTCTAAGCCTGAATTTAGGAAGATCTCAGGGAAATTGAAGTATGGGCTAGCAATCCTCACTCTTTGGTCTTATGATGTTTTGGGTTGGTGTTCAGTACAGAGGGGAGCAAAGTCAGCTAGAGCAATAAGCAGAGATAAAAGAACATTCAGCACCTAGTTCCTCGCCCCAGCATTGTTAACACAATCAGAGGAGACAGTTTCCCAATATTTTTATTTTATGTGTAATAAGACATGACATATCACCTGCTTCTAATACAACTTTACTTGGAACTAATCCTCCCCGTTACTCTTGTTTAGTTCTGCAAGGTAACATGTATAGGCATTGATGGTAGAAGTGACTAACCAGCCCAGAGGTCAAGTCTGATTTTATCTTGGTCTTAAGAAAGGATTTCTCATAACCTGAAAAAAATGAATTTTGATATGGTGGAAAAGAATTCTGAATTGGAACAAGAAGATCTGTGGTCAGCCCCACATCTGTCATTTAGTTGTATGCCCTTGAGCAAGTTATTCTTCCCTATGCTTTTAATTTATCTATAAAATGGGAACGCATACCTTATGAAATAGATGTTTGGAACACTTAAGCTGATGTATTCTCATTTAACTGTTAAGTTCTATATAATTAATTGTACAATAAAAGCATGATATTTAAATAATTTTATTCCATTAAATTTCCCAACTAATCAAAAGAGAGGATCATAACCAATAGGGAAAGTGGGCACATTGATTTATTATTGTGGAATATTTATACTTTCATCCCACAATAATATTCCATTCCTCTTCATCAGCCATATAACCTCTTCTCTTGGTAGACCCAAAGTATCAAAATCTGGATTATCAGGGCATATTTGTTTTCATGTCTAGTTATCAGGGCTATTTCACTGTCTTTCCTGCTCACTTATAAAATTATGCGTAATCCCTCGTATATAAGACAGAGGTGCTGGGCAGCTAGGAAGAGGCCTGGTTGTTAACCAAGGACCAATTACTGCACAATGGACTCAGTTTAAAGAAAAGACAACCATGGTCGGCCAGTTTTAGTTTCAGCTGAACTTGAGGGGAAAAGTTCTGTGGAAATCAGGCTGTTTACACAGATCGTCTTCCCTTTTGTGACCTCAGGCAACTCACTTAACCTTTCTGGGCGCCCATTTCCTGATCTCTAAAAGGAGAGGGCTAAGGACATCCAACATCCTGCCGCATAAACAATCCAGTTTGATTTGATGACATTCTTAGCCCTCAAGGATTTGGGGCAACGAATATTTTTCTAGAACTTGAATTTTTGTTCTTATTTTCTGTTCATGAAAGTCATTCGCATTTGTGCTTACGAGTGCCCACACACCCTTGTGAGCAGGAGAGGGATCCCGTGCCATGGTTCCTGTGGGTACACCCATTCTCATCGCTACTCTCTCTGCACACGCTGGACTATGCCCCTAGTTTTCTCAGTCCCTCTAGGGAATGCTCCGTCTACCTGCACAGCTACAACTGGAGCTCTACAATCTCTACAACCAGAAAGCGTCCCTGTGTCAACATAGGGAGCAGGAAGCAGAAAGTATCCATTTCTGAAACTGGTACAAACCTAAATTCTAAACTGGGATTTTTTTAAGCGTAAGACCTGCTGGTTTTGTTTTTGTAAAGGCCACACCACCCCCGCATCTCACTCCAAGCTTCTCAGCTCTTGTGTTGGAACGATTCCAGTTGAAAATTCATAGCAGCCCAGATTTACATGACTTCCTTCCAGAAGGGTTAGTACATAGCCCTATGAGAAGGAAGAAAGTGCCCACTGGAAACTGCTCCTACTTTACAAACCTCATCTGCAGGATGACTCAAAGTGGTTGGCAAATCATAGTTCCTTAGAAATGGAACCTTGGGACTTCTTTCTAAGCTATTAGAAAATGGCATGTTGTCCCAAACCTCAATGAACGTTGAGGGTGGCACAAGAAACCCTTTCCAGTTGACTCCGAAGCATCTGTTGGTTCAGAACCACTGCAGCAGAAGTTAAGATTAAACTGGGAAGAGCATAACATTATAGTCTTAACTCCCACTAAGACACTACATGTTTTCTCTGGCCCTGAGCCAGTTTCTGTGAAAAGTACAACCTTAAATTAAAAAATAAATTACTCAAAAAGTGAGCTAAATTGTCCATCCAGGGCTTCCTCAGTCGAAGGACCAGCACAGACGACATGGGCATGATTTTAGGAAGCAACAGGATTTCCAGGGACAGAGAGAGACTTTTTCTCTTTCACTCTCTCACCCTTGGAAAAAGCTCAAAAATTTCCAACCAGGCACATGACCAGATGCCCCACAGAGAGGTCTAGTGGGAGTTCTCATGAACCAGACCCAAGCAACGGCTGAGAACATTCCTTCCCTCTTTCCAACCTTTTCATTTAAGGACAGGATTAGATATCCCCAAAAGACCAGTTGAGATATAGAGAACAAAAGATTAAGAAGCTATGCCTTTAAAGGAACATCTGTTTATGCACCCTAGAGTATAGAAATGTGAGAAGAAAGGGTCTGGGATTCCCACACTCAAATGCAAAGAGAAGAAACCTTCATCCTTACTAAATAGAAACTACTAGAGAAATAATAAAACCAAGCTTCGGTCACGTATCCAGGGTTTGAGAAAAATGGAGACTTATTTGAAAAAAATAATAATCTAATGAGCCCAAATTAAAGTTACTTTTTTGTTTTTGCCTTTATACTTCCTCTTTATTTTTATGAGAAATTTTCAGAAAAAAAAAATAATTGCAAAGTACAATTATAAAGGTACCCACTGGTGCCTTTATAAGCCAGAAAATAAACAGTGGAATACTGTGGAGGACATGGGTTTAATTCCTACTCTCCTCCTTCTCATTATCTGGCCCCAAGCAAGGCATTCAGCCATCCCAGGCCTCAGAAGACTCACATGAAAAATGGGTTGACCTTTGAATCAGAGGGACTTTAGAAATAATCCAAGAACCCTGATTTATGTATTCAGAGTCTGGGGGAAGAAACTCTGATATGAATGGAACCTGAAGGCCAAATAGAATCTCAGCTAACCGAGGGAAGAAGAAAGTGCTTTCAAAGAAACATTACGACCTTGCTCATGTATAAATGTCACGGAGTTGGCTGAAACAGATTTAGAGCTGGTAAGCTCTTTAAGATTTCTTGCAATCCCTATGTTTTATGGAGGGGAAAAAATCTGAGCCTGGAGAAGCTAAAGTGACTTACAAAAGATCACCCAATTCAGGTTACTGTCAAGGTAAGAATTCAGGTGTCTGTTGTGGAAGAGGTTGAGCAAGCCAGAGGGAGCCAGGCCAGAGCTCAGAGACAGTCACCACCACCCTTGAACATGACCCCTGAGTCAGGCACCAGGCTCAGTGCTGCTGATGCCTTGGGCATTGAATCCCTGCAGCTCTGAATGACAGGCATTATCCTTTATCTCCAAGTCATGAGCTTAGGATAGGTGGAGTTGCAGAGAAATCCCCATTCAAAAGCACTCAGTGCTCTTTGGTTGCCATCTTGAAATGCATAATAATTTTTGAACAAAGGACCCCACATTTTAATTTTATACTGAGTCCCACAAATTATGTAGCTGGTTCTCATTATCTCCATATCATAGATACATCAACAAAGGCTTAGAGAAATTAAATGACTTGCTCTTGGTCCTGGCCACCCATGAAGATGGGGACACAGAATTAGCAGGCATTGTAAAGGTGGACCTAAAGGAGTGGCTAAAAGGATGCTATGCTTTCAGAACCCCTTTGGGATTTCCCTTCCTCTGATGGCCTCAGATCTCTCTATGATCACCCAGTTTTCCTGGGACTGCAGGTGATTCCCATGACAAGAGATTTTCAGTGCTAAAATCAGGACAGTCCCAGGCAAACTGAGATGATTTGGTTACCCTACAACTGGGCTGCAGGCATGGAGCTCCAGAAGCTTCCCAGCCTTTATCTGTCATGCCATGTCCTGTGCCCACTGGGTAACATGTAGATCCCCAAATGCTGGGCACATTCAGGGGGCAGGCTGAAGATCTTGATCCAGGCAGAGGGTGGGCAGACAACTTGCTATTGTTGTGAGACTGGTGACAGGCAAGTAAATCCAGAGAGATAAGTCTGCTTGGTACCCAAACCAGGCTGGAGACAGTGAGGATGCAGACAACCAAGAGCAGAAGGGAACAGGCTAGAGCAGAGCCCCAGGGTGCAGGTCAAGGAATCTTCAGCGTGTTCACTTTGTGACATTGAATAAGTCGCTTTCCTGAGCCTAAACTTCCTCACTTGAAAAATAAGGGAAACAAAACTAATCCCATGAAGTCATTGTCAAGATGAAAGAATATATATATGTAATATATATAGTATATATACATATGTATATATAATGTATATATATATATATTGCACTGTTCAGTTTCAATTTTTGTTCATTTAATTCCATGAATTTTTCTAGAAGCCTATTATGAGCCAGGCTCTGAGGGACGGACTGAGATTCCTCCAATCCTTGTGGGACTGACCAATGGTATACTAATAAATGTTTAACAATCAGCCATCTGGATAAAAAATTGCTTTGTAGCGTATACCAATTTCCATGGTATAAATACTCCCACCCTGGCTGATGTCAATCTACCAATACAGAGCTGGGTAGAGATGAGCATAATCTGCCCTAGGGAGCCTACACCAGCGATGGCTGAGCTATCCACTGTTAGAAAGAATGAACTATGGCTCCGTAAGTGTTATAGAAGAGGAAAAGGGGGCAGGGAGGAATAGGTCAATATAACTTCAGACAGACAGTGGGAATGACCTCCTTGAGGAAGTAAGATTTCTGAGATCTGAAGGATGCATAGACATAACCACAGGAAGAAAACACATTTGCAGGCCAGGAGAAAAGATATGGAGGAAGAAAGAAAAATGTTTGAGAAAGGTCTGGAGCAGTGAAAGACAAAGCTTGGAGGAGCAGAGACCAGAGAATATAGGGACCAAGTTCACCAAGTTCCAGAACTGCCAAAGCTGTAGGCATAGTACTTATATTTTAGAAGCATCACCCTGGCTACAGTGTGGGAATGTGTGGAGGGGTGAGAGGATACCCAAGGAGACCATGTCATAGCAGCACCTCAGGCAGAAGAGGCTGGGTCCTACGTATTTGTTTCACAGGTATTTATTGAATTTGTGCCTTGTGCCTATCACTATGTTAGGCCTTGGTGATTCACCAGCAAGAACACCAAACTCACCTTCATGAAGCTTACAGGCAAGGGGAGAAATTTTTTTAACAACTTATTTATTTTTTTAGAGAGAAAGGAAGGGAGGGAGAAAGACAGGGAGAAAAACACCAATATGTGGTTGCCTCTCACATGCCCCCAACTGGAGACCTGGCCCACAACCCAGGCATGTGCCTTGACTGAAACTCGAATCAGTGACCTTTGGTTTGCAGGCCAGCACTCAGTACACTGAGCCACACCAGCCAGGGTAAGAAATTTTTTTAAAGATATAATAATAGTGAACCTTTGAGTGCTTACTGCATGCCAGACATGGTATTAGCACTTTGCATGCATTATTTCATTTAACTCTTGCAATAATTTTAGGGGGTAGGTATAAATGATACCCTTGAGTGAAATACTAGGCAGTAAACTGGAAGCGGGTGGGTTCATGGTGCAGGACCCCGGGTCTAGCTGGAAGGCATGTGGGTGCTAGAGTGATGGCGGGAGGAGCCAGGTCTTCCAGAAGCCCTCAGTGTTCTGCCAACAGAGCTCTGCCCCCGTCCAGGCCTGCGCTCCCCCATGCCTCCTGGTGGTGCTCCCAAGGCGCGCTAAGAACTTTCAGGAAGACAGTAAGGCTGGAGTATGGCACAGTAAGGAAAACAGTGTCCCTGTTTCTCAGTGTCACATTTTGGAAATTTTTTAAAGGAATTCCATTTTTATGATTTTTTTTAGATTATTCACACAAGGAGAAAAAAAATAAATGTGTGTAGTCTGATTAAACCACCAAGGAGAACATACCATGAAAGGAGGTTTCATTAGACTTCTTTGTCCACTCTCAACTAAATATGAACTTGACAAATAGCAAACATTCTTCTCCCCAGCCTGACAGCTGAGAAACTGAGACAATCCAAGGAAGCAGCTGAGGAGGCAGCTCTGTGGCCTGAGCTGTGTGTCTGCCAGCCCACTGTTGATCAAAGGCCTGCTGCTTTTTACCTTCAGTCTTCGCCTTTACGACACGATGGGTGATTAGTTTGGGTCATGGGCTTTAAACAGAATTGACTTTCCTTGACCAGAGCTGTCAAATTTTCCAAAAGATTTCCTTGAGCCCACTTCACACTATCATACTTACATTTTCATAGGCAGCCTCCTCCCTGGACTTTCTCTTCCTATCGATTCACCTCCCCCAGCATTCCTGTCTTAAAAAGAATTAAAACTAAATAATTGTGAGCTTTTATCGAGTCAACAAAAATTGCCTTCAGGACTTTGAGGACAAAGAGACCTGGCTCAGGTCCTGGTTTCCACCACTTATGACGTGTGACTCTGAGAAATATACCTAACTTCTCTGAACTTTGTTTCTCTGCTATGAAATGGCATTACATACCTTATATGGTATAAATAAGTAAGGTAAAGAATAAAATTAGATGAGCACTCGTTACGTCTATTGCTGTCATCATCACTGTCAGGAGCTGCTGCCGCCCAGCACAGTAAGTGTGACTCAGGGACAGGGTCCCCTGCTAGAGCGTGGTGAGAAGCAGCAGAAGCGATGCCTAATGGAGCTTCCAAAAAACTTGCCCTTGACTATCCTTTTTCAACCTACCCAAATGACCCACATTGATTGGCATTTAGGATTCTGGAGCACATAGATATTTATATAAAAGTTGTGACTTTGCCTTCTCTCTGCCTGAGCAAAGGAAAAAGAAATCTTTTTCTTCATCCCCAAAGTTCAATACAACCTTGACATTTAGTCCATATTCAGGTATCAAAACATAAAATATTCTCCAAAATGTGTATCCATAGACCCAAGTCAATTGGCTGACCCTGAGTTATAAAGTTATAAACATAGCTGAGCAGTCACCAACAGAAGGAACTAGAATGCCAAAGAGTGTGTGCATTTGGGAGTGTGTGCAAGTATGTGTGTGTGTGTGTGTATGTGTGAGTTTGTGCGTGAGTGTGTGTTGTATGTGTGTTGGGATAGGGAGGTGAGCTGTGACCTAAAGGCAGGGATGCTCTCCACCTGGGCTCACAGGTAAGCAGTCAGCCTTGGAAAGACCTGCATGTTAAAACCAAGGCATTTCATGCCCCTGATTTAAATTGTAATAGAATTATTCTCTAGAAGGAAGGGGTTATGGAACCAAACTTTTTAAAAAATTACTAATAAGAGATGAATTGTGAATGTCTGAGGGAACATGTTGGGAAAAGTCACTATTCACATTATTTTATGTTGACAAACCTCAAAGAGATTCAGCCTTATCAGCAGTGATAACAGTCACTTGTCTGCCTCTCCAAAGACAGAATTTGGCTGTCTCAATTTGAGGCAGCGTTGGCTGGACTTTTATCAAGTCTGTCAACTTGGAACCAAGTTCTTGACAGAGACCCAAATGTCACCCAAATGAAGCCATGTCTAAACAAGGCATAAATGTCCCCTCTTGTCCCAGAGCACCGCTCTTACAAAACTCCAGATGATTAAGAGTTTGGGGGCCTCTCTCAGCTCCACATCTCAGACAAGAGGTGCGGTCCCCTGTTAATTCACATGTTTCTTCCTGCTGGAGTTAGACAAAGGCACTTACTCCCCAGGCACAGCCACGAAGGGGGCATGTTCCCTGGGTGGCTTGGCTGACTCTTGATTCAGAAGATTAACCTCCTGGTTAAGATTTTCAAGGATCTTTCTTATCTCTCTATTCTCCCCCAGGCCATTTCTTTATTTGGTAGAAATCTCGCCTCCGGATGGGAGATAGGAAAAAGAGAAAAATGCTGAAAAAATTCCATTTTATCCTAGGCAGCCCTGTATAAACTGGTGGGCAGTTAAGAGCAGCCTGTACTTGCTGTCTTCCCGTGGAGAACTAAGATATCTCCAAGTCCTCTTTCCCTCTGCTCAGCTGCCACTCAACATAAATGTTTTCTGCAAACCAATGCCAATGAGCTCCCAGTGGGACATTTTGGTTTAGCTTTCTCAAGACTAACCTGGTATGAATAAAGTCCTTCTCTTAAGAAATGGAGGAAACACATATTTAAAAACACCTCTTTTGGGGTTCAAGGGGCAGTATCTGCTTTCCTGAATTTTGTCCTTTTTGTTTTTTGAGGGAGGTCGGATGGGCCTAGCAAGTTCTGCAAGGGGACTCTCCCGGAGGTCACCCACAAAAAGGAGGCAAGTTCTGGCTACGTCATTAGCAGTGTGACATGGAGCAGGTCATTTATAAACAGCTTCTTGAGACTGACTTTATTCACATGTAAAAAGCAAATAATAATACCTTTCCAAAGTAATCATTCATTCCCAAAGGCAAATCTCACTGTGTTTCAACCCTGCTTCAAACCAGACCCCCTTACTTCCTATAAGGTGACACCTGGGTTCTAAGGCTGGCGTTCCAGTTTCTTCATGGCCCGGCCCTTCCTGCCTGTTCTCACCTCATCACTTCTCAGTCCCCTCTCAATGCCTTTCACACAAACACACCCCAATAATATTCCGTATCAAACTCTGCTCCTTGCACATGCGGTTCCTAACCCAGAAGTCTTCCCTCACCCCACCCACCTTCACCCACCACAAAAAACACCTGGAAAGGGGAAAATATTTGCTCATCTTTGGAAACTCAATTTAAATATCACTTTCTTTAAGAAAGTTTCCCAAACAATCCTGTACATACACACCCTCACCCATCACACACACACACACACACACACACACACACACACACAGCTTCTTGTAGAGTCTGGGACTCTGTGACACTTGTCTTGCTTTGTCTCACCTGCACCTTTCTCTAACTCATCTGCCCAGGACCCCCAGGGGCCCCTTTTTCTATTTGCACAATGGCTGTGAGCAGGCTGGCTGAGGACCTGTGGGGACAGGAAGTGGGCCACAGAAGTGCCTGGAAGTCAGAAGGGAAATGCCTGGAGGTCCCTAGTGCTTC
Source organism: Anoura caudifer (assembly GCA_004027475.1). Classification (NCBI taxonomy): domain Eukaryota; kingdom Metazoa; phylum Chordata; class Mammalia; order Chiroptera; family Phyllostomidae; genus Anoura; species Anoura caudifer. Next base: position 663,089 of record PVKU01000024.1, read on the forward strand.
TGAGGGGGAAGGGCTGGATGTGGCGAACAGGAAAGGGAGGGCAAGCAAGGAGTCATCTGTGGTGTTAGTGGTGGATGTCTGGGGCTTCACTGAGGTGGATTTTCACCGTGGGAGGGACTCTTGTGAGGAATAATTGCAAACAAGGAAGATTATGCAATTTGAAAACATTTAATTCCAGAAAAGGTGATAATCCCTGATAGTGACTCACCCTCCAGACCTGCCTGTATCAGGCCTGAGCCACTCTTGTCTGTCCCCAATAAGGAGAAAGACCAACAGACCAATATTCTGGGTCCATGCGAGGCTGTTTTCATATGCGGCTCCTTTATGACCCTCTCCCCATGTGCCCGGTCTCCTTCCTAGCCTTCACTCCTCTCACTGTATCTCTGACCTCCCTCTGTCCCTCATCAGTCACCTCCCTGTTTCTTTCTCTCTTGTCATTTCTCAACTGTTCCTCTGACTACTTCAGGGGATCTCTCATCCTCCCCACTTCACAAAACCTCATCGGGACTCCTGGCCTTTCCTGCATCTGCTTTAACTTTATTCTCTTTAACAATACCTTGTTTTCCTTCCTTTCTGTTTTCTGGAGTCCTTGCCTCTTCTTGTGCTACCTGATTTTACATCTTCCCGCCACTCATTCAGTTGTTCGATAGAAATCTCTTAAGCACCTACTATATTCTAGGCAGGGTGCTAAGTGCTAGAGAAACAAAGATGGGCTCACTTCATATGGCTACAATATAGGCTACACCCAGAAGTGCAGGCCGGGGGACCATGGGCACCAAATGGAAAAGTGGAGGACCATTCACCAGGGGATCAAGAAAAAGACTTGCTGCCGCAAGGCCAGTCTTCTTGCAACAGCTTTTAAAAACTCATTTGCATCCTCTTGCTGATTTCTCTGAATCTCTAGGGTACACTAAGCCTAAACATTGTATGAAAAGAACAGGAAGTAATTGGTACCATTAAAAGAGAGAAATAGAAAAGTATAGTTTAAATATGATTTATTTTCAAGACTCACAAAGTATGCATTTTGCATAAAAGTCCGAATTTAGTCAGGAAATCGGAACAATTTGGGAGACATTCAAGCAGGAGTATTTTTGAAGCCTCATCTAACCACATACTAGTCCTGTGGTCACTTTGTAGGATTAGCCAGGTTTTGCAAAGGAGAAAATATGGAAACATAAACATTTACACAAAGTTTAATAGAAAAGATTTCCCTGGGTCACACCAAGGGCGCTGATGGGAGGGATTAGAAGCTGTATGGTGTTTCTTGGGCCTATTTCTGAGCTACTGGATAACATGGCTTCCTGAATGCAGATGTTAAACAGGGTTTTTGCCTTTAAAAACAAGGGTAAAAACTTTTTATTTTGGCCATATTTTAGCCCATATCTCCTAGTGAAAAGGAAGTCCATCTGAGGGGAAATTAATTACTTCAAGCTCCTGCAATACAGATCAAACCAACTTCTCCCTGTGCCTTTCTAAAGAGCACTTTAAACTTTGGAGGGAGATTCTCAAATATTGCTGCCCATTAGAATCACCTGCGAGCTTTTAAAAACCCGACTGGTCATGCCTCAGTGGGGACCCAATCAGAATCTCTGGGAGTGGGACTCAAGCATCATTATTTTTTAAAGCTGTCCAACCCACAGCCAACTGGAGAACCAGCAGTGTCGAAACCATGTACACATGAGCCCCAGCTGCCACCGGACCGGTGTCTGGATCCTACCTCCAGAGATAGTGATTTAATTGGTTTGGAGTAGGACCTGGAGTTGTTAAAAGATCCCCAAACAATTCCAATGTGCACCCAAGTTCAAGGATGACCGCTGAAGAGCCTTGCTACACACAGCATAGCACCATGGACTAAGAGCATGGGTATCACCTGAGACCTGCTTAAAAATGCAGAGTCTCTGGCCCCACACCAGACCTATTGGATCAGAGTCAGCACTTTAATAAGATCCCCATGTTCATATTAAATTTGAGAAGAATTCTTTTAGGGCACTTCCCCCATCTTCCACTAAGGTATAAGATAGGCATAGGAATGAATCACAGAATTTTAGAAATGGAAATTATACCATTCGATACACACTGGCATTCACTATGTGCAAGACTACTGCATGCCAAGCACGCTACATGCCTTACTTCACTTGATATTCACCACAAACCTATGACAGAGGCACAAGTACTGTGCGCATTGCAGGATGGCAAAACCAAGACTCAGCTGAAGGTGAACAGCTGTGAGACCTCACCGAGAGGCAGAGGAAGGACTTACCCTCAGAGTTCCAGGCCTTGAAAGCACATGCTTTTAATCACTTGGTCAGACTTTCCCATCCTGTGTGTCAAACCCTCTGGATGGGTTTCAGATGTGCCCTCCATCATCTAGCAGGGACTGGGCGCCACCCACTACAGGGCAAAGATTAAGAGGCTTTGCTCTAACTTATACATTTCTCCTATTGTTAAACAAAGGGGAAACCCTGTCTCCTGGGCTTAAGCAACTTGCCTAATCATACAACTCTTTCAAAAACGATGGGCCCAGAACCCAGTAGTCCAAACTGCCGCATGCATGCCTCCTCTCACTAAGCTGTGGTTCTGCAAGTGTGGTCCCCAGACCAGGGGCATCAGCGACATCTGGTAACTGTTGAGATATGCAAATGTTCGGGTCCCACCTAACAAGCTGTGTTAACAAGGCCTGCAAGTGATTCTATTGTGCGTGCTAGTTGGAAAGTGCACCACGGCCTGCGGCCCCTGTGGCCCTGGCAGAGGTTTGCACACAGCTCCTGTGCTTGTGCTCCTGATACAGTCTGCAGCTCCTCTGCAAATGAAGGTTTCTTAAGGGGCTTAGTTTGGAATTAATTTGAAATTTACATGCTGATTTCATCTTCTTAGAGCCTACTTGACCTCTTAGAAAAGATCTATAATGCTTTAAAAAAGAGAAAGTAAGTGATGGGTAACATAAAATATTAAACACTCTTTCCATGACTTCAGAAGACTTTCTGCTAGGGCAGCAGACAGGTGAGCATCATAAAAGGAAAAAAAGAACAGAAACTTCTTGAGCATCTACTGTATACCAGACATTAGGCATACAGTGAGTGATACAAGCATACATAATTTGCTCCCCTATCATCTCATTTAATCCAGTGATCCCTGTCTTTGAAGTAGGGAAACTGAGGCTCTGAGAGATTGAAGTGACTTGCCTAAGACCACAAAATGGCAACAGTGGACCCAGGTTTTGTCCCATAGCCTGTATGCCCATGTTCCTTGCCTTCCAGAAGGAAAGGTAAGGAGCTTAGGGCACACTCAGTATCTGGAATGACTGTATTCCAGAATTCTCAGAACAAGCTCCCAAAACAGACTGTCTACTCAAAGCCCCAAGGATGTCTAACTCAATAACCATCTCCTGTGTTCTGTATACTCACTGTACTAGGGGAGCTGTTCTTAAAGTGTAAGAATAGACCAGCCACAGACAGTAAAATAGCTCAGCTGTGCTCGAGCATCCCGAAACACAGAAATCTATTCTTAACGGGCAGCATCTGTTTGAAGGCAGCAGGTCCTGCATTTCCAATGCCCTGCTAAGCAGCCTTGAGTTTTGCTCTTAAGAAGACCAGGGAGCCTCTTTGCCACATCTAGAACTTGAGAAATAAACTCCCAAGACAAAGGAACCCATGAAGATAGTACCAGTGAGAGACATCCTCTCCACCTCCCCTGTAAAAGCTCACGTTTACGCCATTAAATGCAATAAGGCTTTGAGCTATGACCTAACCAGTAGAACAAAAAGGGCATTGGCTAACTCAATCAGGATGACCTGGACAAAGGTCCGTGTTTGGGTTGTGGCGCCATACTGACTTCCTTCCCTGTCTGTTTACTCCATAGCACAACTTCTAAACAAATACCCATTTTCCGTCACCATGTTTATCCACAGGAGGGACACAGTGGTTAATCTGAGCTCCAAGTAAATCCCTTCCAACACTTGATCCAAATAGAGAAACTTTACAAAGAACTCAGCAGGCAAAACAAAAATTTTATCTCAGCCTTTCTCATTCATTCAAGGAGAAAGCCATTCAGCCCTCTGAGTAATTTTATTGGAATTATATGCTTTTGCCAAAAGGCAGGTCATTTATTTCTGTAACAGCCACCATGGGCCATTTTCCATCATTTTGAAGTTGTCAGGCCTGGGAACCCACATCCGGCTCAAGGGTTGCCATTTACTTGTCACCCTTTTGACGCAAAGCTCCATTCCCCATTGTACCTTTCATATACATACACTGGCCCCATGGCTGATTCTTAGATTAAAGTCAAGAAAAAAAAGACCTTTGCACATTTTACTCAATTGTTCTATTTCATATTATGAAAGATATTCTTATGTAATTACAGTAATCTTGAAATGGTGTGAAGCACAATTTAAAAAGTCACTTGGTTAAAGAAGGAATGAAAGAGGGGGAAATGGTGTGGAAACAGATACAGGTGATTAGAAAAGTTAGCTGGGAGAGTGGATATGACAGGTTATAGGTGCACAGTCAGTTATAGTGTCATCTATGGGTTGGGAAGCAAAATTTCTTGTTTTAAATTGTATTTTATTGATTATGCCATTACAGTTGTCCTGATTTTCCCCACTTTGCCCCTTCCACCCAGCACCTCCCACTCCCTCAGGCAATCCCCACACCATTGTTCATGTCCATGGGTCATGTGTAGGTTCATTGGCTACTCTGTTTCCTACACTGTACTTCACATCTCCATGGCTATTCTGTACCTATATGTTTGTACTTCTTAATCCCCTCACCTCTTCACCCATTCCTCTACACCGCCTTCCCATCTAGCAACCATCAAAACACTTTCCATATCTGATTCTCTGTTCTTATTTGCTTAGTTTGTATTTTAGAGTCAACTATTGAATCTAGATATGTATTTTTAGATATGTATTTTTGCCATTTTGTTGTTCATAGTTTTGATCTTGTTTTTCTTAAATAAGTCCCTTTAACATTTCATATAATAATGGTTTGGTGATGATGAACTCCTTTAGTTTTCCTTGTCTGGGAAGTGCTTTATCAGCCCTTCAGTTCTAAGTGACAGGTTTGCTGGGTAGAGCAATCTTGACTGTAGCTCCCTGCTTTCCATGACTTTGAATAATTCTTGCCAGTCCCTTCTAGCCTTCAAAGTTTCTTTTGAGAAATCAGCTGACAGTCTTGTGGGGACTCTCCTGTAGGTAATTAACTTCTTTCCTCTTGCTGCTTTTAAGATTCTCTCTTTATCTTTAACCTATGGTATTTTATTATGATATATCCTGGAGTTACAACTCCAGGAAGCACTCTCTGTGCTTCCTAGACTTGCATGTCTATTTCCTTCACCAAATTAGGGAAGTTTTCTTTCATTATTTTTTCAAATAAATTTCCAAATTCTTGTTCTTTCTTTTCCTCCTCTGACACCCCTACATCGCAAATGTTGGAGTGCTTGAAATTGTCCCAGAGGCAACGTATACTATCCTCGTTTGTTTGGATTCCTTTTTCTTCTTGTTGTTCTGCATGGTTGTTTTTTGCTTCCTTAAGTTCCAAATCATTGATTTGATTCTCAGCTTCATCTACTCTACTGTTGTTTCCCTGTAAAGTGTTATTTATTTCAATTAGTGTATTCTTCCTTTCTGACTGGATCTTTTTTTATGCTGCTGAGGTCCTCACTAAGTTCCATAAGCATCCTTATAACCAATGTTTTGAACTCTGTATCTGATAGATTGCTTGTCTCTATTTCTTTTTCTGGAGTTTTGATCTGTTCTTTCATTTGGGCCATATTTCTTTGTCTCCTCATTTTGGCAGCATCCCTGTGTTTGTTTCTATGTATTAGGTAGAGCTGCTTTGACTCCATGTCTTGGTAGTGTGGCCTAATATAGTAGGTGTCCTACAAGGTCCAGTGGCACAGCCTCCCCAATCACCCAAGCTGGGTAGTTGAGGTGCACCCTTTGTGTGGGCTGAGTACACCGTCCTCTTGTAGTTGAGCCTTGGTTGCTCTTGGCAGATCAAAGGAGGAATTTACCCAGACCAGTCAGCTGCAAGGACTGGTTATGACCACTGATCACCAACCTCCAACCTCCATGAAGAATCAGCTATGCAGCGGCAGAGTAGTGGTGCTCCTATGTGGTCTAGATTTCAACTGGGTATGCTGGCTCTGGGGTTTCCTGGATAGTGCAGGTCAAGGTCAGCCCCCCGCCTGTGTTTCCCCAGGGCATCCTGCCTGAGCTATAGAGCAATCAGAGATGGCTGCTACTTGTGCTGGGCTTGGAGATTCCCAAACAAAGCTAAGCTGTGAATCTAAGTTGCCTGTTACTAGTGCCAGGCCTGGGGCTCACTGAGGCCAGCTGTTGCTTGTTTGAGAGGATTTAGGAAGTCATATGGTATGGGCCAACACCAGCCATTCATATGGAAAACCAGCTTGATTAGCCCACAAGTTGGGTGGGACAGAGTTTCTGGGGATCTCCAAGGCAGGTCAAACAGTGTTAGCCAGGTTGATGAAGTCTCAGATATGGCACCAGCTTCCTGTCTCTATGGCTCTGTGGGGAAAGGGTTTAGAAAAGAGACAATGGCCTCTGCTCACCTTAATGCCTAAACTTCAGTTTCTCTCAGGATACCAGTGATTCTGAGTAAGTGAGTCCATGTGTGATTCCTTGAGAGGAACTGATTGGGACTCCAGAAGATTCTTCTACCAACGCAATCCCTGCTAGTTTTTTACAGCCAGAAGTTGTGAGGACTTAATTTTCTGGCATTGGAATCCTGGACTGGGGGCAGGGCTGGTATGGGTCTGGGACTCCTCACTCCCAAGATATCCCTCCCAAATTTTTATCTACTACACATGGATAAGTGACCACCCCGTTCACATCTGTGCCCCTCCTATCAGTCTGGATGGATATGGTTTCTTTAATTCTATAGTTGTCAGACTTCCATTCAACTCGATTTCTGATGATTCTGTGTGATTTTTGTTCTGTATTTTAATTGTAATTTTGATGTGGTTGTGCAAAGAGGCAAGCCATGTCTGCCTATGCCACCATCTTGACCACAAGTAGCAAAATTCCTTAAAGAAATATTTTTTTAAGATTGTCTTAGGGTTAGTTAACATTTACTGAACATAATCTCATGGACTATTTAATTCAATCTTCCCCAAACCATTCATCATTCCCATGTTACAGATGAGGAATCTGAGGTTCAGAGAGGTTAATGGATAGACCGAGATCACAGAACTGATTAGTGGCATGGTAAGTTCTTGAATGCAAGCCTCTCTTCTTCTGGCTTTTACTACTCTCTGTATCAGAAAGCCCACCTAAAAGTGCCTAAATGGAAAGCGTAAGAGGGAAATAAAGGGAGCTGCTAGATTTGAGGGGAGAAAGAAAAGCAATGACTTCAGTGTCAGGGACCATTGTGGATTGGTGGGGACTATGGCAAAGTGGAGAATTGCAGACAATATCTAAAATGAATAGCTGGTATCAGAACCAACTGAATGTTACCTTTCAGGAGTGCTGAATCATTTACAGGATCTGCTGTTGTTCAGGAGAAACTGGAAGTCCAATTTTTATATAAGCTTTCTTGTTTGTTTATTTTAATATTAGTTCAAAAAAATCTTAAACATGAGATATTTGCCTGTTCCATTAACTGGATAAACAAAACTTATTTGCAAGCCGAATTCATCTCATGGATTGCTAAAGGCAAACTCAGCTTTTTCTAAACCAATAATATTAAATAATTTAATCTTATTATAGATGGGGCCTCAACACTCTGATTAGTTCATCTTGCAGATGAAACTTTTATAATAAGTCATAAACACTGAAATTGTAAATGTTAATCCTCACAATAATGTTGTTTTAGACATAATTCTATTTCCTGCATGAGCTGTGTATAGTAAGAACATATCCAACTGAGGCCAGAATCCCAGTTCTGCTAGGAGGAGCTGTGTGAACTTAAGCATGTAATTTGCCTCTCTGAGCACTTGATTTGTTCACCTGCAAAGTGGAGACCTGAGAAGAGAATCACAAAGTGGAGCTAAGATTTATGTAAGGCAATTATTAGACAATACGGTACACAGAGCCTGTCAGAAGAAGCTTCGGCAAGGCCCTTGGCATTCCTACTGCCCACCCTCCACCCCTCCATCTTCCCTTGTCTGTGAATTTATTTTCTTTCAGTATTTGGATGACCAATTTAGCTGATTTCCTCAGAAAAGTTAATGTAAAAGAGACACTAGAACTTCTAATTATGTCTGAAACAGGCTTCTGCACTAGATCTCTGGGCACCTTGTTTGACAATAGTCTTGCCTTGTGAAGATTTGTAAATACAAAGTAAAGATTTGAGCCTTGCCCTACTATAGAGAAAAATCCAGATGTTTCCTTCCTGAGTTGGGAAAAACACAGTTCTTTCCTACCCTGTTTCTTTCCTCTGAGTCTCTTTCACTCATACAGCACGGTTCTCTCTGACACTCTGATTGTCAAATGTGTGGGTCATTTCCCCCACGACAACAAGCCAGCATTGGATAGTAGCTGGGTGTCCCACAGTTTAACTCAATTCTGACACTGTCTGCAGGAGATAGAGTCAGATCCCACAGGTTGAGGACTGAGTCCCACAGGACTATCCCACTTCCTTCAGACACCATTGGCAAGTCCAAGTTATCACCTGTGCTTCTGATGCAGCTTTGAAAGACCCCCTTCTCAGGTTCAGTGAATTCGCCAGAGTGAGTCACAGAACTCAGGGGAACACTTATGGTTCCCAGTTCATTAAGGACGACTACAGATAAACAGCCAGATGCAGAGACACACAGGGTGAGGTCTGAGAGGGTCCCAAGCACAGCAGCCTCTGCCCCTGAGGAGTTGGTGTATGTCGCTCTCGAGGTGTGGGTGTGTTCACCCACCTGGAAGCTCTCAGAACCCCCTGCTTACTATGGGGATTTTGTGGAGGCTTCCTCACATAGGCATGACCAGTTATCAACTCTGTTTCCAGCCCTTTTCCTTTCTCTGGAGAACAGGGGATGCAGCTGAAAATTCTAAAAATTCCAAGCTTCCAGCCATGGCCTGGTCCTTATGGTGACAGTCTGCATCCAGGAGGCCTCTAGGAGCCACAGAGTCACCCCATTAGAACAAAAGGTGTTCTTAGCTTTCTTATCACTTAGGAATGTGTAGGGGATTAAGGGGCCCTGTGTCAGGAATGGGGGTGGGTTCGGATGGGGCAAAGACCAATATGTACATTTATTTTCTATTATTTCACATTTTCTATAGGTATTGGTTAGTTGAAAAAAGCCAGAAAATCAAAACTCCTATATCTCCCCTTCCTCTCTCAGTTGCCTAAATTCAACGTGTTCTTTCCCACTCTATACCAACAATTATGAGACAAGGTAGGTGATTTGGGTTTAGTTTACTTTAGCTTTACTTGAAGTTAAGTAAATCCCATGACAATGAAAAATTAATACTGTATTTGGCCAGATAGATATTATTAAAGCACCTAGATTAAGTGGAACATAAATAATAGTCCATTGATTTTCTATCCAACTTTTTGTAATTTAGTTTAGAAGAAATAGAATTCTCAGTGCACCAGGTGCTTGACTTAGCTGGGTATACTCTACAATATTTTGTATGAATTTTTTGTTCATTACCTCATCTTATTGGTTCTGGTTTTTTTTTCACCAATGTATAAAAGAAAAGAGGTTTATAAAAACTTTTTCTTCTTTTTACTGTTTGATCCCCGACTGAACACTTGGTTTTAACAATGAATATCTCTGCAAAGGTTACAGAGACACTCAAAACACTGACTTCTGCTAAAGATGGAATTCTTCAGTATTAGCAGAAAAATACTGTAGGAATCATATTTTAAAATCTGATCACAGAGATGAAACCAACTTTCGATGCTGAGACTACCCAATGCTCAAGTGTCCAGTTATTCAGCAATTTCCAATCCCAGGCCAAATAAGACTCACTTAAGCTCCTATGATTGACAGTAATACACTAAAATTCATGGAGGCCAACCTCAGTCTCAAATCACATTCAACAACAGAGAGGGAACTTGCACAATCATTCCCAGGCCTCGGGTGGATTCCATTTTAAAGATACTCTCTCTGCCCTAAGCACTGAGAATATTAAAGGCAATTATCAAGAAAATGCCAATTGTGCCGATAACACAATGATAAGCAGCATGAATTAGTCTCCCTCTTCCAGCCATTTCCAGAGCTATCTGTTCATGACACGTTTCCTATGAAAGGTGTAACAACAAAGTCAACTTTATGTTCACACTATCTAATTTTGGCAGAGTGAAGCCAAGTAATACCACAATAATGGGGTGCGTATATCTTCCAGGCTCCTTGTTAAATGCTGCCTGAACCGGCGCGTACAAGTAGGTCACTGAAAGCCAATGCAAGCAGGGCAGCTCCCCTGGCAGACTCATGGACCTGCAGGGGGAATCTTGCAAACAAGTGATATATTTGAGCCAGGCAGCCGTAGATTTCATTTCTGAATTGATATGAGCATAAACACATATGGGGAGAGAATGCATATAATATGTATCCTTAAACATATTTCAAAATAAAGATAGATGAGGAGAGATTTATAACCACATTTTCCCCAATTTACAGGGCCTCTTCCCCCACTCGCAACCCCCACCCCACTTACGCCAGTAAGAAAGAAATCAGAGCTCCAGTTACAGCTCTGGGGGCCTAGTGTAGTTAGTGTCTTCACTTCGTCTCCCAGCAGCATGGCATTGACCAGCCCCAGGCCCCTACCTCAGTTAAGACCACCTATCCTGCAGGCCAGCACAGAGGCATCAGGGGACACACATATGCCACTTGGTCCACTAGGATCTTGCATTCTGGATAAGAGGTTCTCAAGAAGGCAGATTTCTCTCCCTAGTCGTCCGCTTCAGTGTGAACCTCATCTTAGAAAGTGGAACATGTGTTTGCTTAGAGGCACAGAGTGCAAGGCCAGGAAGGAGCCTTCAAGATCCCACCAAATCCACACCCCTCACTTACAGCTCTGGGGTGTCCCCCAGCCATAAGAGCTGCTCTGCAGACAACAGGAAAGCACAGACAGATGACCATCCTGTGGTCAGGAGGAGGCAGGACATAGCAGAAAGAACACAGGTTCTGGAACTAGGCTAAGGGGGATTTGAATCACAGACATAAGAACAAAGCCAAATTCCCTCAACTTTCTGATCCTCGGTTTACTCACTTGCACAGTGGATATAACTGCATAAGTTCACAAGCTGTCATCAGTAGTTCAGTATTTAAACTGCTTAAAACCCAAAAGCATTTGCTAATTTATTTGGTGACAGAGTCTGCCCAGACTGAACTTACTGAGAGGCAAAACCTGACCTGAAGCAAGGAGGCTGCACATCGAACGCCCTTATTCATCTCATGGCAGCCGCATACCATGCCGGGCCCAGTGCAGGAGCTTCTAAGCCAAATGGAAAGCTGCTGGCCCTGTGTCATTGCAGAGGCTTCTGCTGCTTCTAAACCCCTGGCTCATGCTTGCTGTTCCTGCTGGAGCAGCAGGAAGGAGCCAGGAGGATGGTTCTTCTTTGAAGGTGCAAAGAACCATGAGTGAGAGTCACCTTGAGCACCCTTCCACTGGCTTAGAGCAGCGATGCGGGTGACAGTCCCTCCAGCCGGACTCACTCACAGCTCACATTGGCTCAAATGAAAAATTTCACTGTGGTGCTTCCGGAATTTCCCCCCTCCCTACCTTTTAGATGGGAAAGGGACAGTGGGAAAAAAAGAGATTCAGCTTGTAGCTTCAGGGAACTTTGTCATTCTATACTAAATAATTAATTTGAAAGAAGGAATAATATGTGAGAAGAAAAATAAATCAGCTACTGCAAAAAATTGTTCAAGACAGACTTTATGAACATGCTCTACCAGCTGGATTTAACTTCTGATTGCCATCTTTTTTCCTCCATTATTGCATAGTTTTAAGTTGGGTTTGTGCTTTTCTTTCCTGGCGTTTCAAGATCAAGGGCCTCCTCCTCTTCTTTTGTGAATGCTTATCTGTGAGGTCCTCTTTGGGTGAAGGAGAGAACATCTGGCTTTAGCACAGGATCAGGGCCAGTGTCACAAATGGGTGGAGTGGGAAATATGATGGTGGAGGAAGAAGGGCAGGATCCTGCTCAAAATAAGCCCTGCCCCCTAGTCTTCTGCCACTCAAGCTGCTCTCCCTTGGGGCCAGACCAGTATTAGTAAGCAGGAAGCAGCTGAGCAAACACCACTGTTTGAGACTAAGTCTCATCAGCTTGGTACTTTGGTGAAGAAACACGAACAGCCAAATCCTACGTGAGTGGACTCTGGGAGGTGGGATCAGAACAGGGTGTGAGGCCAAGGAGGACACTGCTCAGCAGCAGGAGGACAGCATGTCAAAGAGAAGTTTCTGCCACCTCATTGTTTCCCATGTCACTTTCAGGGAAGTCAGCATCTTCCCTGTTTCTGTCACCTGCAGTACTGGTATGGCAGGGTTAGATGGCTCCCTTACTCTAAGCTCTTCTGTCTTCAGCTGAATGCATGACATATTAGCTCACATGCAACAAACAGTTATTTAGCATTGACTGTATGCCAGGTCCTGTTCTAGGAAATGAGAAGAAATAAATAGTTCTTCTCTGACTTTTAGGGACTCAAACCTTTTACCTATTATATTTGGAGGTGTCTGGGCAGTAAGATTTTACTGATTCTCAAAGTAGGTTTCATAGAACATGAAGTCTAGGATACGGGAGAGGGAAGGGGGATGGGTTCTGTGTCTCTCTAAATTTGAGAAACACTGCTTACTTCACAGTGTTTAAAGGATCTTAGCAATAAAAATATAAGCTTAATTTCCATGACTTATTTGAGCCCAGAACCCATTTATCCTATAATATGTCTTAAAACTCCAATGTGCTTATCTGCCATGAAACACACTTTGGGCACCAACCCATCGGTTTTATTTCAGCCAGATGTGCTTTGGAATTCAGGATTTTGGAGGTGCTGGCAAGGTAATCTAGTACACCCCTTTTCTGTACTATTTGTGATGGCTAAGGGATTTTTCAGAGAGCAAGACCTAGCTCCATTAGACATCAAGGCCATACATGCATTTACATATGTATGTATAAGTATATATTGAATACCCGCTATGGAAGGAACTACATTGAAAACTGGGAAATTGCAGTCTGCCAGGTGGGTTATGGCGAGCCCTGGCCAGTTAGCAAGCAATCAGAAAGTACGATAACTGCCATGGTTAAGGTGACCATACATCCTGGTTTGCCTGGGTCAGTCCTAGTTTACACCTGTCATCCCTGCATAATATGTACAAGTGCCCCCTTTCACTTCCATAGGTGTCCTAGTTTTGACAATAGATTTCATGGTCCCATTAGTTATAATGGGTGCAGGCTATGGAAGGACAAAGGAGTGAAGGTCTGGGAAAGCTTCCTGGAGGATGTACACTTAAAAGTTTGGTTCTGAGTAACTGAGAAGAAAGAGAGAACCAGTGGTGGAGTCAGCACTCAATAGAGAAGATAGCAAATGCAAAAGATGAGAGAAGACAGGACTCAGCACAGGCAATTACATTGAAAATGGCAAGAGATGGGTCTCAAAGAGTCCAGTTGTATCATGCTCTTCAGAGTTTAAACTCCTCAGGGTCATGGGAAGCCTTTGACATGGTTGTAAGCAGGGAAGTACCATGATCTAGTCAACATTGCAGAAGAATCACTGTGGCTATGAATGGGACTAGAGCTCGGAAGGTGAGCTGAGTGAGGCTGGTCAGCAGAGCCATAAATCAGTAAGGAGACTGTCTCAGCTGCCAGGCAGGGAGGTGCTGGAAGCCTGGGCCAAGGCAGCAGCAGTGGGCTGGAGAGAAGTGAGTGCATAAATGGATGGATGGATGGATGGATGGATGGAGAGATAGGGGGATGGATGGGGGGATGGATGGGGAAGTCTTCAGCAGGTGAAAAAGATAGAACTTGGTGATTGATTGATTGGGAGGAGAGATAGTTGAAGGGCAGGCCCATGTGTGAGCATGAGGGTAGCTGATGGAGTCTTCCATGAGACAGGGAGCATAGTGGGAGGAACAGGTCCAGAGGAGAGGGAGTCAAGGAAGTCAACTTCAGTCAGGACAAATGTGAAGTGTCCTTGCTTGGTCTTGGCCTTTTCCAGAGCTTCAGGGCTGAAAGGGTAAAGAGAATAGGACATTTCAAAAACATCATTTAAAAACATTCTTGAAACTGAATGAAACAAAAGTCAAGTCAAAATGTACTGGAGCAGCTTGTTACTGGCACGGCGTGCCACTGGTTGCTGTTGTTCAGAGACAGTGAATTGAGCCTCCAACACCAAGCTCCTCTGTTTCACCCTACAACAGAGCAGGTGTAGACAAGGGCCTTGGAAGCATCCCTCCCACCCATTCTGAGCACAGAAACCCCTGCTGTAGCCTGTGCTATTGCTCACAGCCCCACTGAGCAAACCAACCATTATCAAATGGTCTCAGTCCTTCCTTAGGCTGAGGCAAGTTTACAGTCTGATGGTGAAATGCTCTTGAAGACGCATGTGAGGTCCCCTGCCCCACTCACCAGCAGTGTCAGTTCTCTGGCCAGTGCTTCCTCATCACCTCTAGGGCCATAGTGCAGATTGGAGGAGGGTGGAGGCAAGGGGATTTGGTTTGCTTTGGGCCAGAGATGATCAGAGCTTTAAATTGGCGTGGTAGCCCTTGCATTTTGTTTCAGGTTCTCTACTTGATGGTCTGACAATTTTTGGCTTTAGACTATTAGTTCACAGTTTATTAATATTATTCATCTTGGTCATGACCTGAGAAGTTAAAGTGACTGTATATCTGTAATGATCCTACTCTTTCTAAGCAAAAAATAAAAGAAAGAAAGAAAGAAAGAAAGAAAGAAAGAAAGAAAGAAAGAAAGAAAGAAAGAAAGAAAGAAGGAAGGAAGGAAGGAAGGAAGGAAGGAAGGAGGGAAGGAAGGAAGGAAGGAAGGAAGGAAAGAAAGAAAGAAAGAAAGAAAGAAAGAAAGAAAGAAAGAAAGAAAGAAAGGAAGACTCATGGAATATTACCAATAGGGCTCTGCTCGGTAGTGACACTATAGTAGGTGGCATCTGTTCTTCAGCACCAATGAAATCATCACACCTAAAACTGTCCCAGGGGCTGGAATGGGTCCATTGCCTGGAACCCTGAGCCACCGCAGGTGCACTATCCACTCCCAGACACTTCCGTTGTAATCCAGGAGCCAGCCTTTACACGCAAAGCAAGAAAATTCCAAGGTCAAGCTTTATTTTATAAGTTGTTACAGTGACCCAGGGCCAAGATAACCCTTTTCAAAAAAGCATGGGAAAAAATTATTGGCCCTAAAAATGCAAATAAAAAGAATCTGAACTGTACACTTACATTTTACTGAGAAACCCCGGGAAATGGATGGGTGTTTGGATGGTAAAGTGTGATGTGTTCTTTGGTCTTTGTTATAACTTTCTCCCATGTTCTCTCTGTGGATGGCTGAAATTACAATCATCAATGGCAGCATTTAGGCAAACAAAAATAATCATTTGAAAGCTATTTTCCATAAGCTCTTTAGTTCACAATTCACTACAATTCTGCTCAGAAGGAAATGTTCCATTTTTTCCTATTGTAGTCTTGTCAGCAATAAAGCAGTGGCCAGTTCTCCCACATATAACATCAATTTCATTTCAGCTTTTCTAAATAAAAACAAATCCATCAAAAGCCTAAGGGTGTTTTTCTTAGGAAGACTTTTTTTTGGTCAGGCCAGAATCTACTGGAGAACTCCATCCTGGTTATACTTAAGTGTAAGCACTCAGTGGAGTTTTGAGACCTTCTGGAAAAACCGAATAGTTGATCTCTGGGACATATTTCAGTCTCTAAGATCTCCTTTGACATTGTGTGAATTCTCCTCTCAACCCAGGCTATTCACAATTAAAGTGCAAAGGTCTACAAATGCAACCATTCTATAAACTAATGCACTGTTATTTCATTACCACTGAAGGGCAAGATGCTGAGCAGAAACTGGGAAAATGATTGTACCAGCTTGCATGAATAGCAGCATTGGGAATTATTCTAAACCCCAAAGAGATACAGTCATCTGCACAGTGTAGGTAAAGAGAGAGAAATTGCAAAGATAACTCAAAAAGATAGTCATCAAATAAATCATAGCTGGCTTTATTAACAATCTTCTAAATTGGGAAAATAAAAAATTTTGCCCAAGATGTGAGCTGGCTAAGAAAAAGGTCAAGCACATGATAGGAAATGTTACAAGCATTGCTCCCTCTTCTAGTCAATGCCAACCTCCCCATTCTTGGGCCTCCCCTGCTCACCAGCAGTTATCCCTTGTCCACACCAGCCCAGTCACTGGGACAGTGAAGGGACTAAGAGATGGAGAGTTCTGCTGACACACACTTGTGACGTCCAGGAACAGAGGAGCCACATTTTGCTTTAAAACCTCTAATGACATGGACTCTGATGATTCAAAGGTGATCTGCCCTGGCATGAGTTTTCAGTCTATCAGACACTATGAGGTTTTATTCTAAAAAGTTTGGTGTTAATGTGGGTTATTGCTTGCTGGGGCAAACACTAGAAGATGAGGCCATTCTGATGGTTATCTGCAATCAATGGAATCTGCTGTGACTGCTTTCCAGCTCCACAGTGCAAGACAATGCAACCTTAGCTGGAGCAAAAACAATTTATAAGGCCCCAGCTGAAAGGAAATTGGAACCTGGACGGGATGCCACCAGGCAGTAAACTTCAGTGGTCAGCAAAGGGAACCTGGGTACCACCTAAGAATGTCATGGCCTCCATTCAAATGTCAGATTTACTCCAAGGGCTCTGAATGGCATCAGGGGCCCTGTGGCCCTATGGACGCCAACAGAGGGAGCCCCAGAATGCCAGGCTTGGCCTCCTCCTAATCCAGTGGCACTATGTGTATGGGCCCAGGGCCATGCCCTAGCTCTCAGGCAGGACCTAGAAGGATTATCAACACTCCTGCCACTTCCCTACCAGTCCCACCTCCAGAGAACACACACACCTTTCTTTGCAAACACTCTTGAAATCAGCAATAACAAACAGAAGCTCAGTTAGGAGAATATGATGACCCCTGGCATTCAGTCAGCAGACAGCATGCTGAATACGAAAACTCCCCAACTTCGTCAACTTTTCAATGTCCTGGACTTCTCCTTTGTTGGTTGAAAGAGCAGAGAATCTCTCAGTCTTGGGTGAATTACTAACTTCTATACTCCAACCTCAACTGGGTTCTGGATTATAAGCCACATCTCATGCCTCCTCAGCTATGTATTCAATTCCAAAAATGCTCAAAACACTACAGCTGATGAACAGAACCTCAAAACTGTAGTAGAAAGAAATGAGGGGTGAGATATCTCAGTTCCTTTTCCATGTTGTCACTAGTTTCCTCTTTTTCTTTTGTTTTTCCCTCAAGGAACTAGGGATACATGGGACAAAATATTAAAACCATTGCAAATGAAAGTCTCCAGTTCACTCTCCTATGGCAAATCTCTCCATACCAAATTGTGAGTTGTTCTGCTGCCAACCCAAGCCTGTGAATTTTGCTGCAAAGTTCCTGGGCTAGAGTCCCCTATTGGGTTGGCAGCCTCAGAGATGCATGGTGCTGAAGCAGCCTCAGAGAATGCGGAAAAAGTAGAGTTCTTTTCTAAGAGGCCCCTCTGGTGACTCTTGCTGAGGCCAGGCGTGTGGTCATACCGCACGGGGCTGTGAGATCAAAGTGAGAGGCAGGCTAGCCGTGCAGCAGCCTAGGTTCCCATCCCAGCTCCACCACTCCTGGCTGCATGGCCATGGGCTAGCTCCTTCATCTGTCTCCCTGTGCCTCAGTTTCCTCACCCACAAAATGGGGTTAACGATAAAGCTACTTTCTAGGGTTAGAGAGATTAATCACATAAAGCGCTTAATCACGTAAATCACAGAGCTCCCAATATACTTAGCATTTAATAAATGTTCAACATCATTAATTTTGTAATCCTGAGCCAGAGGGTTAGAGACACATGAGTTTGCTGGTTTTGACTTTAACCCAGGTCAGAAACTCAATACTATTGCATGCAATTTGAAATTTCCAGATAGAAACAGCAAGAACTCATTCATACTATAGGTAGATTCATTGATATGAGCACATATTTACGTTCCCTATACCTGTTTGTAGTTGATCAATGGGAATCTCAGGGGTATTTGAAACCTTGTGGAAAGCTAAAGGCTGAGGCTGCCTGTATCGCTCATTTTGTCAGGAGAGAGCGGCACTAGGTTTGGCAGATTGCCCATCGATTTCCCCTTCACTGTGGGGTGAGGGGAAAGGCTGACCCTCCCACCATAGCCGAGTGCTTCCCACAGGCTTCACGTTTTTGTCCAGACACCAAGGTCCTATTAAGTTGGGTGGAAATCTGGCAAAATCTTGACTCTTTGCCAAATTCCATTTTGTGAGATTCAGGCTGAGATTCTGAGATTATGATTACCTATGATCATAAACTGCCAATACCTCCCACCCGTGAGCACCTGGGTGGTAGAGGGACGTGAATGGGGGAAAGCTCTCCATCCTGCAAAATAGGGAAAGAGGAATTCTGACTGAAGGTCACCATCAACTCCTGAGAGTGAATTCAAATTGGGTTTCAAAAAGAAGCCAAGAGTCAAATTCCACAGAAATTTCTAGAGCTGGCCTCAAATGAATCTTTCACAGAACTCCAAGAAGCAGTTGGATATTAACAAGGAGAAAAAAAAAACAATTATCTTTTGGGATGCCAAGTGCCACTTTATGTCATTTTAAAGAATGAGCAGACTCCCAGCTCTTCTCAGCTGCCTGCTCACAATTACAAAGCCATGGTAAATAATCATGGCAAATGGCAGGTTTGATTTAGGAGAGGGGAATTGTAAAATGACTCGGTGCTTTCTCTTCCATTTCTGTGGCAAGCGGGACAGCTCCTGCCACTTTTTTGGCGTAAGTTCAGACCTGTGACTTTCAAAAAAAGGCCCTGGTGCTGTTTATTAAAGTGGATACACAAACACATACAGTAAATGTGCCAAACATTTTTATTATTTTTACAAGGAGAGAATGGTCATATCGTGATGCATGGTTTAACTTGCTTTCCAGTGGTTTTATTTGGCCAAAGGATCATATTTGTCCTTGCCAATAGCATTTTTGAGTGGCTCTAATAGAACATGCATCTTTTCATTTTCTCAGCACGCTGGTTTCTGAGTACACCATCTGAGCTCTATTCCTGAGAAGATGTGCTGATATGGTGGGTATGGGCAGGACTTCTCTCCTTTTGCACCCATAATTCCCTCCAAGGTGAAGGCAGGCTTTATACTTACTCTGAAAGGGGTCTAGACCCTGAGCAATGAAGACTTTGATCTAGGGCCGGAAAGCTTCTTATCCAAACATTTATTCATTTAATCTTGCAACTCAAGAATGACAGACCATTCCAAAGTGCTTTGGGAGGACCAAGAGAACACCACTGGGGCGCACAGGAGGGACCTACAGATATGACTAAGGAGCCAGTTGTCTGCGATAACCACTCTCCGGAGAAACGCTTTGCCTCTCAGAGAGGCAAGAGGGCAATGTAAAACATTCCTAATGCAGGCAGTCTCCTCTTGGGGCTTTCCAGGGGAGTAAGGTTTTGTGTACAGGAAAACAAGAGCTGCCCTAGGGAGAGCCAGACGGGCTGAAATCCATGGCTGTGGTTTTTCCCACCTCTCCTTCCAGTGGCTGGTCCAGCCCTGCCTATTTCTCATACCCCAGCCCCTAAGGCTCCCACCAGTGTCATTCCCCATGACTTTATTTCTTACCTACTACACCAAATAAGGTTTGGGTTTCAGATAATGCCTTTCCCAAAAGAAATTGCATGTTAACAGAAAATCTTAAATACTTTTCAAGTCTCAATTTAACTCAGCAAATATCAGTTAAGAGGACTCATTTCTGATTACTGGGCATTCAGCACTGCAGATACAAAGAGGATTGAGATGATGTTCCTCCCTCAGGAAAAGGTGATGTGCTGTCAAATATTTCTGATATATGGATGTTATCAGAGAGGTTTGAGTGAAGGCCTGTGGGAGCCCCATTAAAGAAATTCTCTAGTTGGAACTAAGAAGAGGTGCTGTTCGAATTCATCTGTGTATCCATTTGGATTATGTTTGGCTACATATAAAAGAAAAAACCATGGTTTAATCAAAACAGAGGTTTTTGATCTCATGTAAAAGATGTCCAACACTAGACAATCTGCAGCTGGTAATAGAGTTCTATGATATCATTCATATTCTTACTGTTCTTCTATACTTCTCACTTACCATCCTTAGTACACAGCTTCTAGCCTCAAATTTACCTCATGGTTCCAAAATGGCTGCTGGAGCACTAGACAGCTCATTTAAGTTCCAGGCAAGAAGGTAGAAAGGGCAAAATTGATGTTCTCATTAAGGAACTTCTCTAGGAATTCTACCCAACAAACTTCTTTTATTTAATTGGTCACCCAATCTTTTGTGGAAATAGAACTTCCTTCTATTGTAAGGAGAAAAGAAAGACTGGCTACTGGGTAGGTAAATAGCAATCTATCCCACAGGCTTTAAAAAATAAACAGTCTTCCCTGCAAGATAAAGTGAGGAACAACATTCCTGGTAGTGGAAACAGAACATGCAAATATAAAAATCTATAAAGCATTTGGTGGATATAGAAACTATGAGTAGCCTACAGAGACGTTCCATGTCAATCTTAGTAAATCAATCTTGTTTTTAAGTTAGTGGATTTTCTAACTTTGGGGTATATGTTGTGGTTATTGTTGTTCACAGGATCCCTTTTATTTGGATGAGATTTTATGTGGAATCTCAAGATAAAAAAGGTGAAAGAGAAGCAGCTGTGGTTCAAGGTGGGATTGGAGGAGAACTGTACTTTAGTAACTATAAGGTAGAGACTGGTAAGCTGTAGGAAAGCAGTAGTTAAAAGATCAGTGGGATTTCAGAGGCAGTAAAAATTGAGCTCTGTCTGAATGAACTTAGGATTTCCAGGGCCAAGGTGAAAAGAAAGCTGTTCAAATGGAGGGAAGAGAATATGCAAAAGCCCAGAGTAATATATAAACAGGAATCAATGCTTAATGCATTTATCAGAAATTAGGCTTATGAAAGAGTGTGGGAATAAGGTTGGAAAGGTAAGCAGGGCTACAGAAGGCATGAAGTTCAAGTATACACATCCATGAATGGAGGCCTCCGACCTCACCACTTGACAATTTAGTAACAGTATCATGCCTGAGTATTCCAACCTGTTTTAATAATAAGCAGGATACACCAGTAATCTGAGTTCTCAATGCACATAGGCCTACTGATAACACAATATATGAGGCCTGATTCTGGATCCATGTATACCTAAAAAGCAAAATCGCACTGAAAGGGTAAGTCTGCTCTTCAGTCAGCTTAGAAAATAATCCTTGGTGCCTCTCCACCAAAGCAATTGCAACCTAACTCTCTAGGTCCCTAGTCACACAACCACTTAGTCCTTAAATCAACCAACCCCAGTAAGTTAAGATCTTGAGGAGAGACCACGCTGGTATGCACTGTCCCTCCTCTATGGAGCTCTCTCTATACCTACACTCAGGAAATACCGATGTGGCACATATTTTGGAAAATAGTTTGCGAACTGTAGGAGGTTACCCATAATAGGTCATGAAATCATTTCAATAACTCAAGATCAGAATTTCTGAAAGAAGGAGGAAGGGGAGGAAAAGAAGAGAGGAGGAAGAGGGGGAAGGGAAGAAGAGGAGAGAAGGCGGGGGGGAGAAAAAGAAGAAAACACTGTATTAGTCGGAATAGGATGAATTATACAGTTCTAAAATTTCAGTGGCAGTTTCATTTCTCTCTCATGTAAAGGCTGCGAAAGAAATGTGTGACCCTCCAGGGCAACTGTCCTCCATGCGGCAACTCAGTGATCCAGACAGCTTTGATCCGACTCCACTGTCTCAACCTGAGGCCTCCTTGGGTCAAGGTTGCAGAGAAAGAGTCAGCTGGAAAGTGACATGCTGGCTTTCTCTGTTTTACTGTGGAAGTGACACTAGTCACTAACCACCACAGAACAATGGCAAGAATTACTCATATAGGCCCACCTACTTCCAAGGTACTGATGTTCCTACTCCAGGTACCTGAAAGAGAACTAGATACTGGTGCATACTAGCAGCGTCCACTATAAGTGTACTAGAAGACAGATGGAGTGGAAATGGATAGGGTAGGGTAGGGAATAGGAATAGATTTACATACATCACAGAAGTATTTTTACTTCCTCATGTGTATGATTGAGCAGATGTTGGGGCATATACTCAGTTCTAATTATGAAATGTATTTCCAGGTAGGAGTTAAAGGGAAAAAAGTTTGAAAGTGACTGCATCTGAGAGGAAAAAAAGTGCCTGGAGAGGAGAATGCAGTTATTTATTTCGTGTGTCTCTGTAACCACAAAGGGCTGTCCTCTTGTGTCTGCTCACTTGAAGGAAATAGAGTTTAAAATTTCCTGAATGGGCTTCATTCCATGGCTCAAAAATAACTGGATGTCACATACCCAGATTCCTGTAAAAACTCAGTGGGTTACACAAGTGAGCCTCACTGGTGTGTGTGAGAGAGAGATTCTACTCAGGGTTTTTGTTAAATGGGCAGGAAGAGGAGTCCTCAGAGTATAAGGAAAGTTCAAGTGGTTTCAAGGACAACCAGAGCCCAGAAAAACAAATAGGAGATGAAAAAGCTACTCTAAGGTGACCTTAAAAACCAATATGAAAACAGCAACCTTCTGAGTCAGCACCTTGTTCTGGTGGAGACAGGACCCTCATAATGTACGTGCCCCACTGAACTCCACTCCTGCTGACGCGGAACAAAGCACAGCGCCTTACTGGGTGCCAATGTGCAGCGCTGCTCCAAGGACTGAAGGGAGTCCGCCCAGAGAAACTGCAAATCTTCCTTAGGGCTGCAGCAGCCAGTAGGAGACATGGTACGAACTCCATGAGCCAAGTGGTGGGTGTTTCCTGAGTTAACTGATGTGGAGGGGGTTGAAATATACTTCTAACATTTATAACTCCTTAAGGGACACAGTGAAAAAAAAATGTTAACTAATATTTGTTGATAGCTTATTATGTGCCTGGAAATGTGCTAAAAAATGTATCTATTTTTATCTCACTAAATCTCCTCCCCTATGAGGTCACTATTATGAAGCTATTTTCTATTTTATGGATGAGGAAAATGAGGGTCAAAGAGCTTGGAAAATTTGCCCACTCAGACAATAAGTAACAGACCTGTAATTCAAACTCAGCCTGTCTGTCTTTTAACTATCCCTAAAACATATTGGGATTATTCAGAAGTCACAGAAAGTTATAAGCCAAATTGTTTCCCCCCAAAAAAAGATATATTGAAGTCCTAACCTCCAGTACCTCAAAATGTAACCTCATTTGGAAATAGGTTCTTTGCAGATGCAGTTAGTTGAGATGAAGTTACACTGGAATAGGGTGGGTCCCTAACCCAATATTACTGATTTGCTTGTAAGAAGACGGTCATGTGAAGACACAGGAGAACAGCCTGGGAAGATGAGGTAGAGATTGGAGAGATGCATCTCTAAGTCAGGGAACCCAAGACTTTGGCCATAACTGGAAGGTATGAGAAAAGCATGAGACAGTTCTCCCTCGGAGCCTGCAGAGGGAACCAACCCAGCCAAAACCTTGATCTCAGACTTCCAGCCTCCAGAACTGTGAGACAATGCCTGCCTCATGTTTGAAGCCACCCAGTTTGTGGGACTGGAGTGGTTTGTTACAGCAGCCCTGAGAAACAGATACACAAGGTAACGCAAACTGAATGATGACCCAACCAGATCCAATACAGTTTCATATGGCTCTTTAGCAACAGGAAAATTGAGGCATGAAGTGGTAGAGACTTTTGCTCAAATTGAGAAGTAGTCACAGCAGCCAGAACCTCAGCCGTCCATGTTTGGTATATGCTGTGTCCCTCCCCATGAAAGTATTGAAGGTAGCTTCCTCTTTAACTCCGTGCTCTGAGAATCCTGACCCATAGGGTTCACGCTGTGGTTGCCAGTGCAGAAGTGACTATTTCTGTTTGTGCAGAGGTAGAAGCTGAGGACAATTATTCATCCCCATAGGATCCCTGACAGTATCCACATTGGACCAGTCCCCCTCAAGCACACACTCTGTTCTGGGAGTTCAGAAGAAGGGCCCAGCCCCGTGGGTACTGGGTGAGCCAGAGAAGGCACAAGCAGGGCTGGCTGCCTCCATCTCAGACGTGAATTCTGGGGTAGCCAATGAAGCCTCCAGCCCTCACAAGACCAAGTCCAATTGGTGTTGGGAGAAATCGAGTGCAAACTTTCCTCCAAACCGGAGTAGAGACCTAGAACACTGGAGCAGTCACTTCTCACAGCCCGGCTCTCCTACACACTACCAGGGAGGTGACCCAGAAAGGCTTGCTGTTGAAATCACCATGCACTAACAAAGGGAGCCTGGGTCTACACGACATTTCCTCTAACCTGAAGGCCACCAAAAGCAAGACCCACTCCATGTTAGTAGCAGAAGCATTCTTCTCCAGACTGTTTTCTCTCAAAACACTTGAGCCAAAACTAATATTCCATTAGCACAAGAGAATTCCAGCTGCATGATAGGTGGCAAAAATTCCTGGAACTCTCTTGATCCCATCCTGTGTCCCAAGGGAAAAGTTTTAAGGGCACAGTAGGAGGAAAAGCAGTAGTAGTAACAGTAATATTATCGGCACCACTGGTACCGTTATTGCACTGTGCAGCTCGTAGACATGGCACCTCCACATCCGGTCCTTCGAGAGACCAGATGTCATTCTGCTGTGTGTCATTTAGACCAGTGGTTATCAGGGAACGTCTAAAATGCAGATTACTAGGTCCCCCACTCAGGAGGGTCAAGTTCAAGGGCCCAGGAAACTGTATTTTAGCAAGCAAACCAGGGGATACTGATGCAGATGATCAGTTCACAGCATTTGTAGAAACTCTAGGTTTAAACATTCTTCCCCATTAAGATCTAAAGTTGAGGATCAGATGAATGCTTAGGTTTCCTCCAGTCTCATGATTCCAACATTTCCCCCTTTTATCTTGGGTTTATCTGTTTATCTGGAGTCCATTTGACCTGCTTACGCTAGTTGCTCTGCGATCCTACAACTGTCTTCTTTCCTATAACCTTTCCTACGGCCCTTTCTCCGTTCAGGGATTGTCTGTCTGGAACTGAGGAGCCCAGTAGAATTACCTTAACATTTGATAGGTAGATCTTGTGGATATCACTGATAAAACCAACTCCCAGTACGAATAGGATAGCAAGCACACCGCTTTATCGCCCTTCAGTCTGCCCTCACCCTTAATACTTAATCACTCCTGACCAGAGTTTCCTAGCTCAAGACATCTAGGGAAGCATGGAGGGGTTTCAAGACACTTGGGAACTCTTTGAAATGTCACATGAAATTGTGTGCAAATGATAAACATACAGGCATTTTTCACAGATGCAAGTGTAAGGCCAGGAAAAGTGAAAATCCGTGGCTCCAGGTACTATCTGACTGACCTGGCCATCACATAGGAAGTCCATTGTGATAAATCTAAGCTGTATGGTTTGGATCATGGACAGTTCCCACTTCGCTTAGGCCATTCATACAGAGTGCAATTTAAAAATCTGACTAGACCACGTCCACATTCATTAGTAATGTGCTAGATACCAAATAATTACCAAAGACATACGATCAAATAAAATATAGTTCCAGGAGGATTCTGGGAAGATGGCAGTAGCACCAAAGCAGTCTTTCAATTTCTACAAATTCCTACATAAAACTATCCAACAGACACATTTATAACAAAAGCTAGGATCAAGTTTTTTCACAAACTCCAAATTATAAGTTACCAGAGACAAACCACCAAGAGCACAAGTGTCCACGCAGGAGGAACCTGGAAATAGGAGAACTCCTGAATAACCAACAATATGTCCTAGAAAGTGTAGTTAGGCCAACTTAATAACAGTTGTGGCAGGGAACGGAGGGCATTGCCTTCTCTAGTAGGAGTAAGTGGCAGGTCCCAGTAAGAAGGACTCAAGGGACTAAAGCAGACAGGACCCCTGAGAGCTCTCTGAAAGAACCTCCCAGGGCTCCATGTCAGGACAGGGCTCTGCCCTCAGGAGAAAGTGCCTGAGGAGAGCTGAAACTGAGTTAGGTTGAGACATTAGTGATAAAGGAAAGACAAGGTCCAGGTAACCATGGGTGGCAGGGTAGGGGTGGGCTGGGGCCATGGCAGGAAAGCTCAAAATGCAAGCCACCATGTTTACACTAGATAAAAACAGTAGGAGAGGGAACCCTGTAAAGTTCAAAGAGCACTCCTAAATCTTGCCTCATTCTATAAATGCAGGAGAGCTAAAAAAATGAAAGTAAAATCCCATACAGGTTATTATAAGAAAAAAAAAGAGGAAATGAAAGCATGCCCAAAAGACATGCCCATAAATAGATCAAAATGATCACATACTATATTAAAACAAGTTAAAAGACATTAAGAAAATTATATAAGGCATGAAAGAACAGGAATGAAAATTAGAAAACAAAAACTGGAGATACTTTAAAATTTAAAAAATCATTTCAGAAATGAATAATAACTAAATTAAAAGGATACAAAAGCAAAAAAAGATGGATAATACTACTTTAAGAGAAATAGTGGGTGAAAACAAAGAAATTTTAACTCAAAAAGAAATAAAAAAGATAAACAGGATCAAGAGAAAGTTACACATTTTAAAAATAGGCAAAATATTGAACATTCAGAAAATAGCAGTCCTTAAGGAATGAAAATAAAGCAAGGAAGTAGCACTAGTACTAATTCAAAACTTTCCTGCAATACAGCACATTTAGCACATTTGGAACACATCATGTACCTGAGAGGATGGAGATAGAACAACAAACATCAGAAAAATTTTAGTGAAATTAATGAAATTTAAAGAAAAAGTCCTTGGAGGATGTAGTAAACACCATGTGATTTATAAGGGAAAGAAAATTACTACTGTTAATTCTTATTACTTTCTACCCATGTGTCACCTGGCTCCTAGCTTCACCACTACCGAACTTCTATCCAACAGAAACAGCTTGCCCTCGGCCCCAGACATGCGGTGGTCAGGACTACAGGTCCCTTACATATGACACAGCTTCTCAAAAGTCTATGACTTTGCACAGTGCTCCTTTCCTCCCCTTCTTCCTATTGTAAATGTCTAGACCAAAGAGTCTAGACATTAGACCAAAGAGTCTAGACATTTGGTAGAGAGCAAATAATTCACTATTTGCAATTCCAATGAGCAAAAATATGTAGGTATTACACATCAGTGGTTGCCAAGATCATGCAAAGACAGACAACAAGATGTGATGTTCCTTCTTTAGTCTCGCCAAAGGAATAGAATAGAACCTGAATCTGATCCAATCGGAGCCTACCTGGCAATTTGGGGGAACTACCAAAGGCAGAGGAACATGCTGGGCTGCACGTGAGTTTGCATTCATCAAAATTCAGACTGTGGGAAACTCCACGGATTCTCTAGCAGATAAATTGTACAGAAATTAAAAGTGTGGAGGAGGAATCTATAGATTCAAACTTGTAACATTTTTAAATACACTAGACTAAACTATAATGTGTAAAGAATGCACATTTGAGTGACAAAACTAATATGAATTCAAGGAAGTGATCGGTTTAAAAATCAGGACTGTAGTTCCCTATAGAGACGGGGAGGAGCTTTGATTAGAATGAGACAGAAAAGTGGCTTCATGGGTAGGCAACAAAGTTCCATTTCCTGGCCTGTGTGGTTTCATTGCCTTATAAAACTTTATTAAGCTGTATCAGATTTGTCAGCATTGATGTATTCCTGTTTCATTGCACCATAAAAAATATTTTTAAAAATAATGATAAAGTTCTTGCCCTCGAGGAGCTCAGAGCCTAATGAAGGAGATGGAGATACAAACAGTTAGCTGTAAGATAACGTAGGCAGTAAACTCTGTCCGGCAAGGATGTTCGTGTTGCAATGGAACCACCGTGGAGCTGAAGCAATTTGTTGTGGCTGACTCAAGAAGTCCAATGGGATAAAGGGAAACATTAACCTGGCCGTAAGGAGAGCGCCATCCCTGAGCAGACGTGAGTTAGCGGAGCTCAGAGGTTGGACTAAAAGGGGTCGCAATTACTCCTTGCTGGCTTATTCGAGGCAGTTCTGTTCACCCCTCAGGGCTTTTATTCTCACATTTGCTGCTTTTTTATGTCCCAGAAGTTGTCTAGGAAATTTCCTTTAACATGATAAAGGTTAGGATTGTCAATCAAAGAAGTATATGTTCACCTATGTGTGTGAATAGAAGGTTTCTGCCTTCTCCTTTAAAAAAAAATTAGAACTTCACAGATAACCTAGAAAACAGCACAGCTTGATAGCTTTTTCTTGAAATAGAGTGGCTACTGCAAAGACAGGATTCCACTCCTATGGTTTCTACAAGCGCCTGGTGTAGAATTGGAAGCCCTCCCCTAAGCCAGAGAGAACAGGGGGATGAAACAGCTTAAAGAAGGCTTTTCAGTTGGAATCTTAAAGGCTTTCTCTGATCGTAACCCTAAACCCTCAGAATGGCTCGTCACGTACTGAACCAAAATGGCAAGATGGTGAACGTCCAGCGACAGAAGTCCACATAGCCATGGGAAAGAGGGAGGGAGAACACACTCAATTATCCAGACCCCATTTCATGGGGGAAAAAAGCAGAAGAGGGCTGGTTTGTATATTGGGAATGAAAAAGCGATGAGGTGTATGTAATTTTTGGTGTCCTCTGCTAGTTCTGTTCATGGTTGCTCTGTAAACAATGCAGCGGGGGCGGGGGGGTTGTCTCATCAAGTCAATAGCAAGTGGGACCTGGTTTTCTGCAAAAATGTACGGGCTTGGAGGGCAAGGCTGGCTTCCAGTCCAGCGTGAGCCTATCCTTCCCCACACACCTGGCCTTGATCCTTGACCATCTCAGGTGGCAAGCTGGCACTGGAAGCTAAAAAGCATTCTGGGAATGAAGGTAAGAATAGATTAGAATATAATTAAAAAGCCATCTGTTCTCACATTTCTTGATCTAGAAAATGGGACTATAATAGCCACCTGCAGCTATAAAGAGAAAACAAGACATACGGAAACTTCTTATAAATGAAGGGTAGAGGGTATCTTTCTGAAAACTCTATACAGAGATAAATGTGCCTTCCTTCCTTACACAGCTATGTGTTGACAAGTATTTTATCCTGATAACAAGATCATTTATCAAGCCCATACAAACAAACACATTCAAATCCTCTAAATAAGCACAAAGTCTTCCTATGCAAGCTGAGATGTGCTGCTTCGTTAACTCACTCTCAGGTGTAACATTGTTGAGCTTTCATCTCATCGAACCAAGTATATAACCCATTCCCCAGACAAAAATGGAAAAATTGGCAGGAGCCATTAGATAGGCCTAGGTTCTCGGCCAAATGGGCTTACCTTATATGTATTCTCACCCTGAAAATGATGGTTTGATGAAAGAAAGAGACCATGTTCTTTGTCTTTCTATTTAAGATCCAAATCTCACATGGAGGGCAACACTCTGGAAGGAGACCACTGCAGTCCATGGTTACCTGATCATCAATCTCCTGGGTGCTTATTTTTAAAAAAATTTAAAAGGCCACAGTTCCAGGCCACCTCAAGACCTGCTGAGTCAGAGTCTCCAAGGGAGGACTTGGAAATCTGAGTTTTTAACAAATGTCCAAAGTGATCTTTATGATTAGGCAAATTTAGAGAAAGCCAAGATAGAACATAGCTCTTCAGGACTCTCAAATTGAAGACTTTTTTTAAAGAGAGCCAGAGTGAAGTTGCCATAACAAAATACCATAGACTAGGTGATTTAAACAACAGAAATTTATTTTCTCACAGTTCTGGAGCCTGGACATCCAAGATCAAGGTGCCAGCAGGGCTGAGTTCTGGTGAGAGCTCATTCACAGGGCTGCAAACAGCCACCTCCTCATTGCGTGCCCACACAACCTCCACTTGCAGAGAGAGCGTAAGCCAACTCTCTACCATCTCTTCTTACGAGGGCATTAATCCCACCATTAGGCCCCACTGGCATGGCCCATCCAGGCTTCCTCACCTCCCAAAGGGTCCATTTTCAAATGCCGTCTGTTCCCTTGGGGGTTAGGACAACACATGAATTTTAGGAGGGCAGACATTTAGTCAATAGGAGCAGTGAAGTTTGGTCCCCTTAAAGAAATGTTTACTTGTGGAGCTGACCTTTGCTTGGGATTTTTACTTCTCACCAACATACGTAGGACCATAAGCATTGGTTTTGGCAGTTTACAATGGACAAAACATGAGGATTTAAAAAACATCAAAACACAAACTAACAAACAACAGAGAGAGCAAACAATGTTACCAGGTAGTTTGGATGTTAGTTCAGTTAAGCACTAAATTTCTCTCTGGACCCCTGACAGCTCAGGACAATGGAGAAAATGTTTCTACTCTCTTTCCCTGTTCATGAATGTTAAATTCTGGGTAGAGTTCCAAATTTTACTTACATCTCCGGAACCAAAGTGCTATTTCCAAACTTGTGCCCTTTAAAGATGAGAAAAGTCATTGTTTTTCCCCCAGAGGTTAACATTTCATCTCGATGTGTTCCTAGCTTATTAGAGAATCAAAACTAGCTGTACCAAAAAATACCCAGCGGGGGATCTCCCTCCCCAACATGTACTAGAACCTGATGAAGGAAAACACATTTTTTAAAATCTACAGTTGAGGTTTTTTCATAGATCAAAAGAGGTTCCTTACTTTTTAATAATTCAGGCCACCCTGGAGATGCAGCCACTTTCCAGACAGGGCTCCACAGTGAAGAATTCGGAAAGGCGCTGACTGCTGGATCCCAGCTCAGTTATCCAGTCAGGCAAGTCTGTGACCAGTGTCCCTGTGACAGAAGGAAGACATCTCAGTGTGGTGGAAATGTCCCTGGTCTCAGGCCCAGCTCTGCCCTTCACTGACTGCCTGGGCTCCATCGAACAATGAGGTCCTTAACTCCCTCTGAGCCTGTTCTCTTTATTAACTCAACAACAATTTACTGAACATCTGAAACATGCCAAGCACTGAACCCGGGGCGGGGCGGGGGCGGGGGAGACAGCCCTGCCCTCAAGGAGACCACAGTCTGGAGACCAGAGTGTTTCCACTCTGTAAGGTGGCTGTTCATTTCCTTCAGCGGGTGCCCCAGGGGCTTGGCACATAAAACAAAAATAAAAACAAGTGACGTAGGAAAGAACAGATGAATGAGTGAGTGAGTGAATGAAACACAAAGGTTATTTTTTTAAGCACTTTATTTATGCCATTCCCACTCTTTTCATGGTGCTCTTTGTCTAATCACTCAGGCCCCAGAAGTCCATCTCCAGCTTAACCTTTCTGAGCCTTTATCCTCAGGCAATCCTCATTCCGTGGCTATAAATCGCCCCTTCATTCTTTTCTTGCATGAGTACTCAGTCTACTTTCATCACTCATCCCACCCCCAAATATCTTCCTGTATCATAAATTTAACACAAGTCCAGTGAGCACATAATGAGTGGAAGCACTGGACAAACCCAGTGTTGGAGCACCCTTTGCCCCACACCCGCTGTGGCCGCGGATGGTGCATTACACTCTCTATTCCATCCGCGCCACTCAGTGTGGCCGCCTCACCCCTCCGACTCACAGCCACTGAGACACTGGAGCAGACAAAACGGCACCATGAGTTCCCCAGAGGGCCTTCCCTCAAAAAATTCCCCCTTCCTCCCACCTGCTACCTCCCACTGGCCCCCCATACAACTTTTAACCCAAATAACTACTTGTGTAGAGGCAACCCCCATTTTCCACCTGCTAACTAGCCCATGAACCTCAGTTACACACCAAACGCCTGGAGTGTCATTCTCTCATCTCTGCCCTGGGTATTATTTCCCACCATAATACCAACAGTGGTTGAGACACCAGTTTCTCCTGAAAGTGTTGCTTGGAAACAAATTTTTAAAATAAGACAAATATCATTTAAAAAGCATGAAAGAGTTTAAAATCACCCCTACCTGTGTTATTTCGGTTAATAGTCACAACAACACTTGAGGCTCAGAGAGGTAAACAACCGGATCACAGGTCACGTGGTCGGCAGAGCAGCAGAGCTGGCAGTTGTGCCCAGGACTCTTGAGTCAAAGAGGCCAGAGCCTGTCCAGACGTGCAAGGGGTGCCCCGTTTGGTCCAGGCCGCAGGTTCACAGAAAGCTACCAATTCCGTCCCCCGGCATTAGCTCCGCCAACAGTACGCACAGCCATAAGGAGACACCCCACCGGGATTAGGAGAAGCATGTGTCCATTACACATTTCTAAATTTGTATTTTACTTTTGTAACATTATTTTGGCACTTCGGGTTTTCAGTTTACTGAGGATTTCAAACAGTGGAAGTTGTCTGGTCTCTTAGAGCCTTGACAAATGTCTCTTTTTTGTGTTTGTTTTTGTTTTTTACATGACCTCTCTAGAAATATTGCGAACCCGCTGTCACTTTTCCAACTGCAAATGACATTGGCTGGATTTTCCTTGATTTACACTCAAGCTGTACATATATCTTGTCCTCCTCACCTCCCTGAAAACGTTTTTCACTGACATGTACACCATCGACCCTGATAAATGCAGATGTCCTCACGTTCCCCTGCACGCAGGGCTTGCGGATTGCCAGCAGGGGTGAGGTCTGACAGTATTTCTCTCTAGAACAGCAGCTGCTCACATGTGTAATTCTGCCCTGACAAATTGACTTCTACCAGGGAGGATGCTAGTGAACTCAAATAGCAAAGGGAGGCTTCAGATTATTGATATTGAAAATCATTATATCTCTAGGCCTTAATTCCTTCATCCATAAAAGGAAGAAAATAACACTGATAAAAATTAATGGAAGGTCATCAAGGGCTTTGCAGAGTTGTAGATATACTTAGATGATGTTACAGCAAATGTCAGGCTCTGAATTTTAGTATCTTCCTTAGTCCTTAACTGAGAACAACAGCCACCCATCTGCAAGGAAACGTCAAGTTTTCCATTTGCAGTTAGAATCACGCCCTCTTATGCATCTTTTCAGTCACTCTCCTTGCATCATAACTAGCTGTGCTCGTGTGCAGTCCATGCTTTGTCACCACTTTGAAGCCAGAGGCAACCAGACTGCTGGCCCCTGCGGGCTGCATCTTCCCTCTGTCCTCACACACTCGGGGTACCCCAGGAACGACAGAGTGGTGTTGTCCAGCTGTGGATGGCCTCCAGTGGAACCGTCTCCAAGACCTGCTGGGTCCTGCGTGCCTGGGGGTGGCTGCGGACCTTCACCAGCCAACCTATGTTAACTGCTTTCCATTTTTCCCTTTACCTATTTATTAAAGCTTTTCAGGAAGCTGATGAAGTAAAATATTTTCTGACAGGGGAGATAATATAAAGGTTAAAAATTGTTTCTGATGGAATGGTGAAATGATTTGACTACCTATCTTTGAGCAAAATAATAATAATAATAATAATAATAATGCAATGTGAGCCAGCCCCTGGGGATTTCATTATTGCTGGATTGGAGGGAAGCATCATGGCTTTAGATGAACAGGTTTTCCTTTTAACGCATACAGCACATTGGGGTGAAGAGATGAGAAAAACAGGTGCTAGACAATGGAATAAATCTGTTACCTGCTTTTTTTACATAATTCTGTATACAGAAGCACTGATGTATGAAGCATGAAGTGACTATGTTGATATTGAAAAAAAAAGTACTTTGAAAAACAATCTACATTCACTACCCAGCTCTAAAAGGACTGAAAATTTTATGAAATACCTCTTGCTCCTTTGTGAAAATTACTGGTGGTTTTAAGTTGTGTGTGCAGTTTTAAGAAACACAATTTTTTATGCGGTTGTTTAAGAATCCTTAAGCACACATTCTCTAAGCAAATGAGACGCCGAGCGGGTCCAGGGAGGAGAAGAGCATCTCACACCTCTCTGTGACCTTGGCTGGGCCAGTCTTCATCTATCTCTTCATGCCTAGAGGCTTCTGGAAGGTCTGGAAAGGTGTGTGGAGCAAAGATTATAAACACTAATTTCTGCAGGCCAAACTGCCTCCTCAATGAGGCAGCAGAGGATTTAAAGGTGAACAGAGCTGTCTCTTTTGTTGCATGTAAAGGTCCGTGCTGTGTATGAGAAACACTAAACCCTAAGTCCCTTTTGGCAAGTATTCCTTAACAGGCCTCACAGATACCTGAAACCAATTCTGACCCACTCTGGTCCTCCGCTGACCACAACGTTACCCGAATGGTGTGGCCCGATTTCCAGACTGCTCACCAGTCCTCAGGCCTATGGGGTGAGTAGAAGTCCAGAGCTGGGCAGGCGTGGTGAATATTGGGGAGCCCAGGAATCTGGGAGCTATTCCTTCCCAGCTTGAGAAGGAAGCATTTTTGAAATTCGCTATCCCAAAAGCTTTTCTCTTTTCTTTTCTGTTGTTGCTGATATGGGCTCCATCTCCTTTGAAAAATGCAATATTTTATTGTTACCAGTATTTTTAACCATAAAATGAATTTAGAAAATGTAAAAGAAGTAATGTGTCCTCACGAACTGCTGTGTTTAGAGGTTTTGAACATATAAAGCCTGTGCTTTATAGCTCAAGGGAATGGAATTTAAAAATGCTGAGAAGCAATTAGAATCATTAGCAGCAAGTCCGAGTGTCAGGGACTGCAAAAGAACAGAATCGTGGCGTCTGAGGCTCCTATTCCATTTGTCCAGCTGGCCCCCTTGTGTACATGGAAGAATGCATCTCCGATGCACTCAGGGCTCAACAGTTGAAGACAGTGGTTTTCAAAGCCTGGTCCCCAGACCAGCAGCTCACCATCACTTGGGAACTTGTTACACGTGCAGATTATCAGGTCCCAACACAGACACTCTGAGGTTAGGGTCCAGCATCTGTGCTGTGAGAAGCCCTCCTCGCACAGGCTACAGACCTGTGGGCCTGTAATCCAGGGGTCTGAGGTCACCTAGCTAGGGATCATTCTACAAGCAATTCTTCATGGTCTTCCCAAAACCAATGGAAGAAGGGTTGATCACAGGATTCTGCTAACTCTTAAGTCCTCTCAAACCCCCTAGATATCAATTCAAGAAACCCATTGAATTTTATTTTAACTCTCTTAAACTGAGGAGGTTGTGTTACGGTGTCAAGTCTTCAATGCCAACTCAGGGAAGTGCTTCCCCACTCCCACAAAGATGGAAAAGGCAGTACCTGCTACAGGAGAAACTTCAGCCCAGGCAAGACAAGGCAGTTAAAAAAAGGAAAACAAACACCCTATTTTCTTACTTACATGGTAGGACTGCCATTGCTTTCTGCCTTCAGCATGAAGTGACCTCTCTCTCTTCCTCTTTGTCTCTCTTTCTCTCAATCTTTCCCTCCAAAATTCCAGGACCACCTAAAGGAGGATGATGTGGAATGCATTGTGAATCAGGATGAGCTGGCCATGAGTTACCAGGAGCAATCCACCTTACCCTGCAGTCCTCCTGCCAGGCTGGGTCTGGACAAGAAAGCTTCATCCCAGACTCCAAACAAGGAAAACATTTATGAGGGGGACCTTGGCCTAGGAGGCTATGAACTCAAACTTGAGCAAACTCCGGGTCAACCCCAGGGTAATTAATGACCATGAACAATGCAAATTAATTACAAGGCATGCAGGGCTCACTGAGGAATACAAGCCAAGATGATGAGGCAGCACAGAGGAGAGACTGGAAAATGTATTAAGGTCATAAACTGGAGAGAATCAAACCCTTGTCATATGTATCCTCTGGTGCCTGAAGAAATGAGAATTTATTATTGTTCCTCTATATTATGCAATTGAAGTTCAGTTTGGACAGCAACCACTTTCATTAATGAATCGGGCAGGTGGGGAGGGTGGAGAGGGGTGGGAGTCGGGAGCCTCGCTGCTGTGAGGATGAAACACCCGTGCTCATCTGCAGGTGTTTCTTCTCTGTGTGCAGCTGCTCAGGCCCTTCACGTAGACTCTGGAGTTTATTCCCTTCATCAGGGAAAGTTTAAAAATGAGATAAAGAGTTTTTGAGCGTAAACACATCACTCCTAAGCTGGAGGGAATGCCCAGTTATTTAGTAAGTGATAAGTTTTGTATTTTTAGGACCTACACTCCTGCTCACTCTTAATGATCCCAGGGCTATTTGCAGCGCCCAGCTAAGTGCTTGATACCACTGCTGATTGCCTCATGGAACCCAGGCCACGTGCGGACCCACTGTGCTCACTGGTGTCCTTTTCACGCTGTTTCTCCTATTGAACAAAGGGGCTGGTCACAGCTGGGTATACCCTGCACTAGAGGCAGTCTGCTTTCCAGCTTGGTAGGACCTCATTCACGGGAAGACTGGTTTCTTTTCCCCATACAATGTGTCACCTGAAGAATGAGCCTCTGTCCTTGCTTGCATTTGAGTCACTTCTTGGGTCTTTAGTGAGCCCCTCTGCCTGGAGGGTAATGAGATTCCACAGCACAGAGTGATCTTCATGTGGCACAAAGCAGTGCAGAAGCCCCAACCTGTCCACAGATTCTGACACTCGCAGCTGCTTAGCAGGAGCTCCAGCGAAAGGAATAGAGCTGACGACACAAGGGCCACGCCAAGGAGTCAAGGGGGTAGGTAGCATCAGGACTCCCCTTTATAAGACGTGGCTCCTGACCCATGACAAAGACCAACACAATAGCCTTTAATTCAGCTGCATGACCTGTGCCTTTAAGCTATAAATATACCTCAAGCCTAGCTTTTCTTCAAATACAGATGTCAATATTAGACTCCAAATAGCTGGCTCCAGGTGCCCAGGCTACTGAGTCTTCTTCAGGGAGGTAAGAATGCTGTCTTCCTCAGGCCCAGAGCTTGGAAGTAACATGTGCTTTGCTGACCAGTTGTCAGGCCTTAAACATGAACCATGGTGGTGTCAGGCACACTGCTATGCACGTCGATTCTCTTGTTTCCCATACGGCAGAATCCAGGGGCAGAAATTGTTTTATACTCAGCTAAGTATAAATCTGGTCATTCCAGGTAATTGTAGCAAATGGTAAAGCGTGAAGTTTTCTAATTTGACTTAATCCTAATAAAATTTTGTTATACAATATGATTGTTTTGGCTAATGTTTATTTAAGGCATTTGCCCTGTACTAATTGGCAGTTCTAAGTCCTTGCACTTGAAGTGGCAGATGAAGCAGGCCCGGAAAGGTAACAGGAGGAGTTGCTGGGATCCTGTGACCCAGGAAGAGCCCAGAAAGGCTGACAGACCACGTCATCCTTCAGTGATGACAGAGCAGAGTGCCGTGCCAGGCTGGGAGGAAGTGCCAGGGAAGGGACAGCCACCTAAAGCAGGGTGGGACAGTGCCTCCTCTGACCGTGGGCAACCAGAATCATGAGGCACTTCCAAAAGAGGGAGGAGATAGTAGAGGGAAAGGAAAGAAAGGCCCACATGAAGGTTCATCTTATCTGTGCCCTTATATGAAAAGAAGAAATGAGAGCTTGGTGTTTTGTTTCTTTCCATTTGTGTGGAGAAAGACGCACCAGGGAAAGAGGAAATCCCCCAAACAGACTCACATTAGTGGCAGCAGAGGTGGGGAGAAGGGAGAGAAATACGGCGTACCAGGTGGAAATGAGATGAGTGGGGAGGGGAGGCACACAGTCTAATCCCAGCACCAACTCGCTAAGAGGACAGAGCAAAAATAGCCCCTGTTCCACAGGCAAAGCCCCTTTTCTGCCTAGAAAAAATCTCTTTCCAGCTAAACATCATCAACTATGGCCAACAAGGATAATGAGGGGCTGGGCCCCATTCCAGCTGACTGCAGGTAGGTACTGTGAGTTCCAGGAAATTCTACCCTGCCCAATCTGTAAGACGTATTCCAGTTTTGAGACATGATTACCAGCCTCCTTCCCTCTGAATCAGCCCGAGACCCAAAGAGAGGCTAGTATCCCAGTTAGTAATTCATAAAACCAACTTCCTCTTATGCTCCTGCTGTGAAGAATAATAATTTATAATCTTAAGAAATGTTCTGTGCTTTGATTAGCAGCATCAGGACTGTGAAATTCAAACCTATTATTTAACATCAGTTTCTAATACATAATAAAGTCAAAGGGGCTTTATTTGAACTACTAACACTTCCACCAATTATTAGAGCTTTCAACAGGACTCTAATTAACTGACTTCCTTAAGCTTCTTACCATGTGTACATCATACACATTCATGCGTGTGCGTGAGCACGGTTCCGGTGGTGGGCAGGGCCCCAGCTGGAGTTTCTGTGCTGTGCCCCTGTCACTCGATGCATGTCTGAGCAAGTCTG
This sequence comes from Anoura caudifer, assembly GCA_004027475.1. Taxonomy (NCBI): domain Eukaryota; kingdom Metazoa; phylum Chordata; class Mammalia; order Chiroptera; family Phyllostomidae; genus Anoura; species Anoura caudifer. Next base: position 701,390 of record PVKU01000024.1, read on the forward strand.
AAGCCTGGTGGCAAGTGCCATCAGGTCTTTATTCATGCAGTTTCTAGACTATTTTTGGAGGGCAACTTAATATAAAACAAAGCTGAAAATGTAAATACCCTTTGACCCTCCAATTTCATCTGCAGAACTTTTATTCTAGATATTTGAGAATATTCTGCATATGAAGGGTATTTGTTAAAACAACCGAATTGCCATCCTGGTTAAATAAAATGGAGCAACCATATTATGGAACAGCATCATATGCACTGATATGGAATAATCTCTAAATATGCTGTTAAATAAAAATAGCAAGATGCAACAAAGCGGATGGTATGCTGCCATCCTAGAAGATTAAAAAGGAAATTGGTAGTATAATTGCCTCTTAAATGCTAAGGAGAGACTAAACTTTTCACTTTTGTACCCTTTGGGGTTTGTATAATGTAGATGCATTATTTACTCAAAACAAATTAAATAATAGTCATAAGATTCCTATGAAATAACTCATTGAATTAATGAGCTATAATAGGAAATGGAGTAAAACTGGGAAATTTGTTATTTTTTACCATGATATTTGAGACTTTGGGAATGCATAGTGTAGCACCAATAATACCAGTAGCTTCTGGGTTAATTCGTTTCCATCATTCACATATTAACACAAACTATATGAAATGTTTTTGACATTTAAAGACAAATATGACTCAGTCTTATCCATTGAATATTTAATAGAAGACAGACAGCTAAGAAACTATTGATTCCTTATAAGATACCAAAATGTATGATAAAGGTATAGTAACCAAAACAGTGTGGAATTGACCAACAAATAAGCAAATAGATCAAGCAAATCTACTACAAAGTACAGAAACAAATTCATGACTATATTTAAAAAATAGCTCATAAAAATGTCATTTCAATTTGGGTGTGAGGATGAAGGGATTATTATTTAATAAATAATGTGTATCAATTGACTTACAATTTGGGAAAAGAAGGATTAGATAATATATACATATTAACATATACAAAACTAAACATATAAACTTCTAACATATACAAAACTAAATTCCAAGTAATTTAAACAACTGAATGGAAAACATGAAACTCTAGGATAACAAAAAAAATGGAATATGTGAATAGCCAGGACATATGAACACTCTTCCTGAGAATGACACAAACTACAAAGAATGATAAATTTCACTGCACAAAAATATGAAATTTTTGTGACTAAAGACAAAATATGAAAAAGGTTTAAATGGAGAGAAAATATGTACCTGTATATTTTATTGATATATGTGTGTATATGTGTATCAAACTAAGGATCATTCTTCAAAATACACAAAGAACTCTTACCAATGCATGAGAGTGGAACATAAAACTACCAAATATAAAAATATATCAAGAATGTATAGAAGCAAAGATATATGTACACATTTTATCCAGACTTCTATTTTCAGACATTTCTGTAGAAATGAAATACTTGGCATTTATGCATAAGGAGGCGTATAAAATGATATTCATTGTGGCACTATTCTAGCAAAATATTGGAGGAAAAAAATATCCATCCAGAGCAGAAGAGTAACTAAACTACAACATACCTATATTAGGAAATTCTCCACAGCAATTATACTCTGTGCAGTGACAGGTCTACATGTATGTACTCACATGGAAGTATTTCCAACATAAATTGCTAGTGAGAAGAACAGCCAGAATGATCCACAGCAGACTGGCAACCAAAAAGGGATGACTGGATCAGGACAGTCTTTGGTTTATGCACATTGTTTTTCATTTTATAGTGATGCCGTATTCTGCTTGGTCAATTCTGAGAGTGGCTCTGGGGGAGGGGGAAGAATATATTGTCAAGGAAGGCTTCAAGGAATAAGTTACATTTGAATGAGGTCTTGAAAAAGTTTAGTTAAAGGATAACTGATGTTTATCAGATAGTTATGGAGCAAAATCTCAATGTAAGTACTTGTGAGGTTAGCAAAGAAGCATTCAGGTACATTTGTTATTCAGGGCAGGGCACCTGTTAGACTAGGTGAGGGGGAGGTTGCAAGGAGAAAGAAGCTTACTTATGGAAGGTTCCGGATACCTCCCGAATATCGCCCATCAATCTGTCATTCACTCAGTTGGACAAACACTTATTAAACCCTTGCAATGTACTGCTGATAATCCAGGTTAGAAAGTGCCATTATCAACATTATAATGGGGTAAATTAAGATGGGACAGATAAGCAACGATAGAGTTCAGTAAGCACATTAATTTGGAGCATCTTGGCCCATCTTATCACTTCATCACATAGATTGATTAGTCTTGGGAATGAGTGGGGAGGAGCAGGGAGGTCCAGCAAGCCAGCCTGTAGGGAAGGGAGTGGAAGGGAAGGGAGCAGAAGGGACGGTACCATCTAAACTGCAGCACATAGCAGACCTGACAAGTGAGGGGGCTTCATGGCAGGTCCGACCAGCTAAGTGAACTGGAAGTAACCACACAGGATGGTCTGATTGTAAATTCCTAACTGGGCAGGTCGAGGTGGGTGGTCCGAGGCCTGTAGCTTTCTTACCAAAGGTCAATTCTTAACTTAAATGAGCCTATCTATTGTCCTTATGCATCTAGGACAACACTCCTCTGAAATGTCAAAGGAATTTTCTTTTTCCAAACCCATCAGAGGCACAACCACAGGCACAAAAACATGAAACTCCTCATTTTTATCTTATTGCCTGTATAGCATCTCCATTTACCAAACATGTGAGGATTCTCATATCACAATTTTGTGACCAAATATCTAGATTCCAGACCTTTCTGCAATCTGAACTCTGACTCTGCTTGGGTGACCAGACAGCTTTGCAGTTTAAATTCCATGACTCTGTCCACCCGATAAACTGCATTTCATGCATTGTCTGTTTCACCACAAAAACTAGTTTTATTAGTTCATTTTGTAGTCTCCAAGGGAAACTGTGTGACCCCCCTCCTCTGCAGACCAGGTCTTACGACTCCAAATGTTGGCCATGTCCCTGACTCTTCCTGCTGACCAACAGTCAACCGAAATTAACCATTGCCCTCACCTCACAGCCCCACTTGCTGACTACTGATCCAGCAGCTGCTGAAGTTCCCGTCACCTTCACCAATCAGAAAATGCATGATTGGTATAAGGTTATGGTCTCGTTTCCCTGGAAACCCATCCCTTTGATCTGATCACTTCCTTATAATTCTTGCCTTTGCAACCATCGCCTTGCTTTCCCCACCTTACAGCATGTCGTCAGCCCAAAGGCTACGTTCTCTGATTTGCAAATATCAGAATAAAACTCTCTTTTAAATTCCCATAAGAGTCCTCTGGAACTTTTGTTTACAAACGTTAATGTTCACTCTCCTGTACCCACCAATGTGAAAGAAGTGGGCATCAATTCAGTTCTCCTTTTATCCAGTTCTACAGATTTTCTCACTTTGCTTTTTCCTGCCTCCTTAATCTACCCCCAGTGGATTCTCTATGACCTTCCTTACATTTTTCTCCTTTAATTCTACAATTTCCTTGAGGACTGACAGAGTTTGGTCGGACCCCATCTGTAAAAGCAGTTTAGCCCATGTTTCTTTCTGGCCATATTTTTGGACCTTCCAACCCAGAATCTAGCAAGACTAATACTGAGGACATGAAAATGTTTTGGTTATCTTTTAGGAAGATGTTGCCATTTTTTTCTTTTATTTTTATACTTAAGTGCAAGACAATTGTACTCCCAGTGTCCTGATTTTTTTATTACAGTATCTGCAAATGTCTAAAGGCAAATTAGGAAGGGGTCTGAATGGACTTTGATTTTGTTCTAATTTCTGGCCTTCCATCTGACTAAGAGAATCTTTGTGACTAATATAACAATATAAGAACTGCCTTAAAAATTTCTTTCTTCTCAATTTAGAAGTTCTTCCAAATAAAAAGAACCCGTTGTCTAGACTTGACCCTAGGCTCTAGAGTGACTCAAACCAATACTATGAAGCAAGAGGCATCTCCGTAGGAGAATGCACTTACTCCTTGAGTTAGCCTAAGAAAGATGGGGAGCCCTGTCTTTAAACAATTGTTTTAAAACCCAGGGAGTCATGTGCTTTCCCTTCTTGAGCAGAATAAAGTTTAAGATTCCCGAAACTCGGACCCACAGCCTATTCAGCAGCCCACCACACGCATGCGCACCATCTGACTGCCAGTGATGATAGACCATCTCTGGGAGGAACAGGATAGACACAGAAAACTCCCTGAGCTTGTCATGGCCGGGGAGAGAAGGCCAAACTCTCAGGACATATAACAAGACAAAAGGAAAGAAACCAGACAGAGACAGAGAAAAATAAAACCTATGAGTACTCATCCAAGTAACCAAGAACTATCCTGTGCCCACCCTGTAGAGAACCATCAGAACCATTTACATGACCACTCCTGTAGTGAAGAAAACCCACGTCCTCTGTGTGGGGCCCTCACATGCTGACCTGTGGTCAATACGATACGGTGGAGATAACGGTACATAATTATAAAAGACATTGCAAATTCTGCTTTCCTCTCCTGGATCCTCACTCTGGTGGAAACCAGTTGCCCGGTCCTAAGACATTCAAGCAGTCTTGTGGAGGTCGTGTGACAAAAACTTCAGGTCTTTTACCAGCAGCCAGTGCCAGCTGCTCATCCAGGTGAGTGAGCTCCTTGGGAGTGAATTCTCACCACAGTCGGGCTTTCAGACGACTGACCGCAGTCCCGGCTGGTGTCTTGACTGGCGCTTCATGAGAGACTGAGCCAGAACCACCCAATCAGCCACCCCCAAATTCTTGATCCACAGAAACTGTGAGATAGCAAATGTTTACTTTTTGTTTTACGCCATTGAATTTTGCAATAATTTGTTATGTAGCAATAGATAATTCAAATGGAAACTTCCTGAACAGAGAAAAAGAATTCTGTAGTCATCTATGCCTTTAAGTACACTTTTTTCTAGTGGAGTAGAATCTTTTGTTTAATGATAATGGCCTTGGAATACCTGAGATTTTGCTGTCCTAGTCTCAGCACATGTAGACATGGCCTCCCTTGCCCAGATCCACAGATGGCGGTGATGGTGGTGTAAGAGCAGCAGGAACCATACACCTCTGATCGGAGTCGGTGCTCACCCAGGGCAGATTCCCACAGCAGGGTCCAGGATACAAGGAGAAACAATGTTCGGATTCACCGATCTATCTGCTGCAGGCAGTCGGGAAATACAGAGGTGAGAAAACTGCCCCTGACTTGGAAGCGCCAATGTGGGCATAGGGTAAAATGAAAACAGCGGTCTCTTGTGTAATCCATAGCAGGGTCGGGCTTAAGAAGAACCCTAAAAGGAAAAACATTATAGCAGTGGCTCTCCATCCTAGCTGAGTGTCGGACAGACCTTCAGAGATTTACAAACTGCTGCTGCCTGGGTCCCACCCCCAGCAATTCTGACTTAATTGATCTGAGCTGTGACCTGAATGTCAGGCTTTCCTAAATTTTCCCTGATGATTCTAACGTGCAAGTGTTGAGAATCACTAGATTACAGGGACTCCCCAGAAGGGAGAGGTGTCATCCAACACAAAAAATTATCATGGGCTTCCCAAAGGACGCAGTGTTGGGGACAGGCTACAAAGGCTGGGGAGGCCAGGAGGACATTCCAGGGAAAGGGAAAGGCAGGAGTAAGCTGCAGTGGCTGCGGGAAGGGGGGCTTCCTGGCCTGCAGGTAGTATCATGTTTGCTGAGGCCATAAGGAATGTATTGGGAAAAGGAAACTAGGAGATGACAGGGATGATGCTATCATTTGTGTTCTAATTCTCAACCCTCAGGCTATCACTGAGCACATTGCAGAGGCCACTGTTCGGCTAGAAAAGCACTAACTCGCAAAACCTGTGAATCATCAAGTTGTAAATCCCTGGCATGCAACACATTTAGGGTATCATTTATAGGAAGCCACAGCTGCTGCCTGAACAAAAGAAGAAAATATAACTTCTCCCTTCAAACCCTGTGACCATGCAACATCATCCACCAAATCACTCAAATTGTCTCCTTTTTGTAACACTAGATCCTAAGATGACAACCACTGCATCAGAATTCGGTCTGACTTTGGCTCGTCAACCTTGGCTGTGGGTCTCCAAGTGCATCCCTTTTCCTGGTGAAAACTTCACCTAGAGCCACCTCTGTCCCCATCCTCTGCACCAGCTAGAAATTAAAGGATGATAATTGCTTCTGTCAGGGACTGACAATTCAGTTAGTGTGGATTGCCATCCTGCAAGACCTGCAATGCTGCTGTTCTTTATTTAGAAAGTACACCCTCCTGATAATCCATCTTCATCAGAAGAAGGATGCCTAGAGCAGTGCTTCCCAAACGTTAATGTGCATTTGAATGCCCTGAAGATCTTGTTAAAATGCAGATAAAGATTCTGAAGCTCTGTGGTAGGACCGACACTGATAGCCAGCTCCCAGGTGATGCTGATCTACTGATTCCTGGACCACACTTTGAGGACTCAGGGCCACAGCAGTGTTCTCAAGCTTGGGGTTTTGTTAACAGGCGATCTTTAACTGTCCATCAAGGGTCTTCATTCAATGTCAGAGATAAAGTGGAAAAACTGTTTGATTCTGTCATGAAATATTAACTGTGATTTTCTTTTTTTAAATTCTTTATTAGATTTTTTTCCATTACCATTTAGTCCTCTTATAATTCCCTCCCCCCTTAAGAACTCATGGACATGGACACACAGTTGTCCATGCCCACAAGTCCTTTCTCCTTTTTGCTCAATGACTCTACCCCCTAACCTCCCCACCCCCTTAGTTTTCAGCCTGCTCTCTATCTATGAGTCTGTCTCTATATTGCTTGTTAGTTCAGTTTGTTCATTAGATTCCACATGTCAGTGAAATAATATGGTATTTGTCTTTCTCTGACTGGCTTATTTCACTTAGCATAATGTTCTCCAGGTCCATTCATACTGTTGTAAAGGGTAAAATTTTCTTTTTTATGGCCGAGTAGTAGTCCCTTGTATAAATGTTCCATAGTTGTTTTATCCATTCATCTACTGATGGACTCAGGCTGCTTCCATATCTTGGCGATTGTTAAGTAACACTGCAATGAACACAGGGGTGCTTATGTTCTTTCAAATTAGTGCTTTGATTTCCTTTGGATATATTCCCAGAAGTGGAATCACTGGGTCAAAAGGCAGATCCATTTTTAATTTTTTGAGTTGTCTCCATACCATTTTCCACAGTGGCTGCACCAGTCTACATTTCCACCAACAGTGCAAAAATATTCCACTTTCTCCACATCCTCGCCAGCATTTGTTGATGGTTGATTTATTGATGACGGCTACCCTAACCGGTTTGAGATGATACCTCACTGTGGTTTTAATATGCATTTCTCTGATGATTAGTGATGTTGAGCATATTTTCATATGTCTATTGGCCATCTGTATGTCCTCTTTGGAGAAGTGTCTATTCAGGTCCTTTGCCTATTTTTTAATTGTTTTTTTTTTATGTTGAATTTTCTTTTTTTTTTTAAGATTTTATTTATTTTATCTTTAGAGGGGAAGGGAAGGAGAGAGAGAGAGAAATATCAATGTGTGGTTCCTCTCATGCATCCCCTGCTGGGAACCAGTCTGCAACCCAGGCATGTGCCCTGACTAGGAATCAAACCATGATCCTTTGGTTCACAGGCTTGCGCTCAATCCACTGAGCTACACCAGCCAGGGTGATGTTGAGTTTTCTTACACCACACACAAGAATAAATTCAAAATGGATTAAAGACTTAAATGTTAGACCTGAAATCATAAAAAAACAGTGGAAGTAAACATAGGCAGCAAAATCTCAGATATTGCTCGTAGCAATATTTTATCAGATACATCTCACCAGGCAAGGAAAACAAAAGAAAAAATTAACAAATGGGACTGCATCAAACTAAAAAGTTTTTGCACAGCAAAACAAAACATCAACAAAGTAAAAAGACAATCAGAGAATAGGAGAACATAATCACCAATACATCTGATAAAGGGTTGATATCCGAAATATATAAAGAACTTAACTGTGGTTTTCACAGAAATCCTTCTATTTTTAAAGTCTGTTCCTGTCTGGTATGGACAGTATCAGTCAGTTGGTCCAGTTACTCTTCAGTTAGCCAATGTGCAGTTAACAGAGCACGGTGCAACTTGTTTGCTGTTATTTTCTCCTTCTCATGGGCATTACTGTGCACCAATGTCAAATATGCATTCATGTGGGCTTTTATAGAGATTTTGATTTTAGTCTTAGTGAAAGGAAAATCATTTGCAGCCAATTTTCGGGGGCAGAAATCTGACTTTGAAACAGATCACTCTAGCTGCCATGTTGCAAAGAGACTTTAGGACGGTAATGCTGGGAATAAGGTATTTTGGTAAGCTATCATTGCATAACAAACAGCTACAAAATCTCAGCAACTCGAACAGTAAGCGTTTATTTAGCTCAAGTGTCGGGGAGTCCTTTGGAAGCCTGGGGATCCAGGCTGGGTCCCACTGGAGCAAAACCACCAGGGTTGGGCCTGCTGCACTTCCCGCCCTCCTCTGCGACTGGCGGGCTAGACCTAGAATCTCTTCGTTGGCATGTAGAGAGCACTTTAAGCCATGATCTTGATTTCACATTAAAAAGTTGCCTATCAAATCAAATTGTGGCCACCAGTATGGTTTTTCAGAGTGCCATATAAAAGGACAGGGAGTCTTCTGCACTTTGACTCACCAAAATACTCTGTCAAGGGGAAAGGGGCTCAAAGAGTGTTTTAAGTGGCTGATAATTTCACTTCATGACTCTGGAAGCCACTAGAGACTGTTTCTATAACAAATCATTTCAACTGTGTTGCTCAAGTTACACGTCACACTTGTATATTCAATGTCTTCAACAGCCTGAACCTGTCACTCTAGAAGTGAAATAACATATTTTTATTGTTGAAATAAGACATCAGGGTTTTTTAGCAACACACTGTGATGTAGACAACTCCATTCCTGGAAGTGACTATTTTCCAAAATGATCTTCTCTTCTGAGAGGCAGAAACATATAGTCTATTAATGGGCATATTTGAAAGCTATTTCCAAACGTTACAAAAGAATGTGAAGAAAACTTACAAATACAAACCAAAGAATAAATAAGGAATTCATTTGCCACCACCTTTCTTGTTGAAATGTCCATCTTTCCACTGCAGAACCTGTTAACGGACAGGGGAGCTGGTGGGCCCTGAGACAGTCACCCTCTGGAATCTTGGGGTCATGTTCTATGCCAATATCCAGAACTATCTGAAATAGCCATCCCGTGTGTGTTTCCATTACCAGAGATATAGTTATAAAGTGGGATTTTCAGATTTAGAGGAAGTACAAACCACAAAGCACTGCACTGGGCAGGAAAACTCGTCCATGGCTCGAAGCCTCGCCCACCGCACCTACACAGTACACGGACCTGTGTACAGATGCAGACACATCCGTAAGGGTGACAAACTGCACCATGTCGCTCTCTCAAACAGCGCTATTGTTTTTAATTTCAAGTGCAGTTTTAATGCTACTTTTCTAAAAATTGTGTTGCAACTTCTTCTATTAATATGGTGGTCCACAGGTGTTTTAAATACCTTCTAGGTGTTCTCTTTTTTTAATGTTGTTCAAGTATAGTTGTCTGCATTTACCCCCCCACCACTCCTCCTGAGCCCAGCCGTCCCTACCTCCCTCCCCTGCTTCCACCCCCCGCTTGGTTTTGTCCATGTGTCCTTTATAGTTGCTCCTGAAAACCCTTCCCTCTTTACCCCCCCATTATCCCCTCCCACCTCCCCTCTGGTCACTGTCAGTTTGTTCTCAATTTCAATGTCTCTGGTTATATTTTGCCTGCTTGCTTGTTTGTTTTGTTGATTAGGTCCCCTAGGTATTCTTATACACTAATGTTTTGAGGAACACGTGCCAAGGAGCTGCAAGCAAATCCAGTCCAGTCACTCACCTATCACCAGTCAGGTAGACTGGTATTTTTGACAAAGAACCTAGAAAAAAGTAGGGGAAGCTTTCCACTGGAAGAAAAAGAATCACTCCTAATAATTTTCAGTCTACAATACCAGGCTGTGCCAATAAGCCCAGCCCGCTATAAGAAAGATGAAACAAGTGCAGCCATAAAAACAATGAACTATCCACATTAAAAAGAAAAAACTACACACAAGTCCATTTAGCAGCTCAGTTAAGATGACCTCTAGCCATAGCACTTGTTACAATGACAGGTCCTCCCTCCAACACCCACTAGACTTGGCTTTCACAGGTGGCCTAGAAATGACAGAAGAATTATTAGCTCTTTCTTTCCAGGCATCAGCATTTCACAAGCAATTATTGAGCCTTTAACCTCAAAACAGCTCCTGTTCTGTGGGATGAACTTTCCTCCAGCACATGTAATTAGCCCATTGACGCATCTCCCACACTGTGCCAATCCTGTGGAGGGCATCATTAGTAGGTCAAGTTCAAGTGATAAAAACAGGTAACACAGCTGTATAACATGCCAAAGAGCCCTCCATGGAGACAAGACTGGGCCTGAGCATCTCTCAATAAATGTTGATGCCCTGAGATGTAGGACAACAGTTTGAACCCTGGGGTGTGTGACTAGTGTTGGCAGTGGGGGACAGGGAGCACGTGACTGGTGGGCACCAGCGCGGTTGTCTCCCCTCCTTAACCGTTCCCAGGAAGTCCAAACCAGGTGCGGGCAGAGCTGACCATGGTGAGCGGGAAGAGGGAGACCAAACGCTGTAACATACGCACAGCTCCTGACAGATGCCAGGAAGGGAAAGAAAACTAGTTTTTTCAACATTGTTGTTCATTAAACACCATTAAAAGAAAGAAGTCACAACCAGCCATTGACATCTGAAATAGCACGTGATTGAAGGAAGGTAAGAAATGTGGGTTCTAAACCAATCAAAGCTGAGTTTGCACGGTTACACTGACCACAGAGAGACGCTGGGGCTGACACGTTGTTATCAATTGAGTTGTACCTGAGTGTTCAAATTGTATTTTTCTGTTCCAGATTGGTGAAAAATGCAGGGATTTTGCACTGTTGCAGAACAGAGAAGCATGACTTGAGTTTTTCAAGTTGTAAAGATGACTTTGTATATTTTTTAACAGTTCTAATTCAATTTCAACACTTACAACCCCATCCTCAATTAGAAATTTGGTGGAAAGAAAGGAGATGTGATCTCTGTCTCTCTCACAGGCAGCGTTGCCATGCCAGTGGGTGGGCTTCCCACAAGGAGACTGGGCAACCCAACTCAAAGTGAAACTCTCATCACACATGTGGATAAAGCACGGGAGTGACCAGGGTGCCCAGCAAACATTCAGGAATAAACTTGTCCTCTGAGATACCACCTGTAAAACTCATGCATAATACATGAGTCCAGCCATCTGTGGAAATAAACCAAGAGATTGTAAATGTGTGACTGAAGAGATTGGGAATATTGAAAACTCAATCAAGGGGACCAGGGTATAATTTCAAAGCAACAAAACCAAACTGCAGTTGTAATTTAGAAAAATAAATGCTAATCAATTGTATTGTACCCAGTTTAAAAACAGGCTCTGGAACACAAGAGTGAGTGGAGGGCCTGGAGCTCACAGAGAGACAGAGGGGAAGCTCAGAAACCCCGTCACCGGCAGCATTCGTCCAGACCCGTCATCAGTCTTGGTGGCAGAGATAAGGCTGGAATCACAAGGAGGTTTACTCTGCGGTGGCACAGGGCTGACGCACCAGGCCTGTGTCTGGCAGAGCTGGGTGGCTCTCCAAGGGTCTTCAGGGCCACCACAGGTGAGGAGGAGGGACCCCTCCCCCGATGCCCCTCGAATAGCTCTTCCTTTATAACTCCCACACACTAGACTTCACCAAATATTTCTTTTTTAAAAAGTGCCTCTTTTAAAAACAGCTGTTCCGAATTAAATACACCCAAAACTCTTTTATATATTACTGCTTCCCTTTGCTCTGACTTCATGGCTACTAAGCAAGCTTCTGATGATAATTCTTCATTCCTAGTGAAGGGAAGAAGACTCCCCAATGGCAAGTATAAATACCAGTCACCAGCATCAAATATGCCCAATTATGAATGTATAAAATCTAGTGTAATCATCAGCCTCTTCTGAGTGTAATGGGCTCCAGTAACGAGGAAGTCGCATTCTGAGTGAAGTCACCCTCATGTCCATCTGAGGCTTAGTCCCATGATGAACTCACCACCCTTGGGGCCCCACTAACCCCGAGGTGGAAGTGGGCCTGCCAATGCTATCTTCAAATGACAACACCAGCGTGAATTAAATGGTTAATTTTGTATTAGCTGACTGACAACAACTCTTCTTATCACAGTAAAACCCAGGGATAGAGCAAGTGGACAGTTGTTACCAGCAGTTGCTCTGGCAGGGGGTGGGGGTGGGGGAAAGGGCCAGTGATCACTGGTGTGGCACCGAAAGCAAGTGGAGAATACAGGCCTTGTAAGTAAAGGGAGCATTTCGGAGGATGCACACAAACGAAAAGGTATTCTTTCCCGTCTTAAAGCCAGAGGAACCGGGAAACCCACACAGGTGGCTCAGGGGAAGTCATTTGTACATCTTGGCGAACATGATACTGAAACAGCGAGCAGCACGTATTTACAGAAGGCATTTGCTGGGAAAACAGTCCCTCCAGCATCTAAACTTCGGTGTGGAAGATTGCTGCTACAAGTTACCACAAGTTCAGCTGCACCGAGACAGCACAGCTTCTTATCTTGCAGTGCTAAAGGTCAGAAGTCCAAGGCCAGTCTCACTGGCCTAAAGCTAAGGTGGCAGCTGAGTTGGTCCCTCTGGAGGCTCAGAGGCAAGTCTGTTTCTTTTGCCTTTCTGCTCCTGGTGGCTGCCAAACTCCTTAGTTCATCACCCTTCTTGACTCCCTCCTACCTCTCACCTCTGTCGTTAGAGCTCCTTCCTGACTCTGAGCCTCCTTATCCTCCTCTTACAAGGACCCTGTGGACACAGGGTACCTGCCTGGATAACCAGAATGCTCTCCCCACCTCAGAATCTCTAAGTAGTAACTCACATGGAAGTGCCCTTTGCCGTGTAAGGTAACACACTCACAGGTTGCGAGCATCGGGACGTGGGCCTTGTGGGAGCCATTGTTCAGCCTATCCCAAGCATTATAGCCATGCACGGTGTTAAAAGGTAAACTGTGGTGTATTAAAAAATTTTAAGAGTTTATTTAAGTAAAAATCAATTCTAATTAGTTACAAATGTTCTGACAGCTGCTTGGGGAAAGACTTAGGTGCAGAAGCTAAGAAAGAAAATTGTTTGCTTGGCCATAGTTTAAAGCCTAGTTGGTGTTTGTGGTTGGTTGTCCTCAGCATTTTGATTTCACCACCTTGAGGCATCTACAGGCTTAGATTTGGCTCTGCTTATGAAAGCCACCATGGCTCCAGAGCCACCTCAGCCTAATGGCCCCCTTGTTCAATTCATTTAACAGTTGGAGCAGGAGTAAATGGCACGACTGAGATGCAACTGACCAGCCTTGCACACTGAGCTCCAAGTGGCTGCCTTCTAAGACAAAGATGATGCTTTTTCACTTGGACGTGGACTGTGGCTTAGAAGATGGCACGTCTGGGTGGACTGGCACAAATAGATGTGGGATGCAAATCACCGCAGGGCATTAGCACAGATCAGCAGCACGGCTAGCACTGGCAGAACATGAGAGAGAATACTAATGGGGCCCACAAACAGCCCCTGATCCCAGTCAGGGCCATGTATTAGCAACTAGTAATCAACACCAGATGCTCAAATACGAGGAGCAGCCAGTATGATTAGGAACTGTGTGGGTTTATTTTACAATATATAAGCTGATGAAAGCTGTGCTCTACATTGTGTTCTAATTAGTCATTTTTGCTGTCTTGATGCAATCCTAGGGAGAGAACTCCTTTAGATCTTGTTAAGCAAGCAACCTGACCAGAGCTCCCAACTAAAGCTGGTGGTTACTATGCCAGGGCCTGAGCTGGGGAGCTCAGGGTCAACACCATGCACGATCTATTTCTGCACAGTGTCTCCCCTTTCAATGTCAGACATGCTGAGAGGCCCTCTGTAGCCCAAAAATATCTCCCCAGGCAGCTCCGTCACAAGCCTGCAAATGAAGATCTGTTTCATATCAAGCTTGCCTTCCCTACTGGGTCTAAGTTCAGATTTGTCTTCTTTTCAGCACTATAATGGTGAATTTAACCTTTTAACTTTTTGACATTTTGTAACACTCTGAACCTTGGTTTCATCATCTATAAAATATAGATTATAATCTCCTACTTGTAGGTTACTATGATGGTAATGGATGAAGTGAAATTATAGATAGCACTGGGATATAGCGCTCAATACTACTGTTATTGATTTCACTGTATGATCTGTGAACAGAGGTAATAATATACACAAGACTGTGTAACAATTGAGTGAGGTCACATATGTGAAGCACCAACAGTACCTGCATGTAGAAGATGCTCAGTAATGATGTCTTCCCAGCCCCTCCTTCCTTGTGCTCTTCACAGTCACTCTATTGGAAAACAATGGGCTCCAGAAAACTGCTGTCAAAAGTCACATCTTATCTGAGTCAGGCCCCAGCCCTCTCCCATTAGTTGGTCAGCACAGACTTGTATGTTAGCTGGCCTTGCTGCACACCACTGCCCAAGAGCTCCCTAAGGAAGTAGGACAGGCTAGTTTTAATGGCTGGGACACTGGGGTATGTAGGAAGCTATTCACCAGGGGCCCTTATGAAAGGATCCTCTGAGCAACAGAAGTACAGCTTTAACAAGCTTAAGACTTTCACAGGCTTAGATTTTTCTTAACAAGCTTAAGGAAAGAAATGTCGGGTAAGGAATTTGCTGATTAATATAACAGAAAAATCCAGAGGGCATATTTGGCAAATATGACTAGATACGGATACTCAAAATACGTTTTCGAGAAGTGCGTCATATTTGACCTCTTGACTCTTCTTTCTTCTCTTTGATTTCCCTTTCTCAAGAAGCCTCCCTCTTCGTGGTGGCCCTGCTCACTAGCTTAGCAAACTCGGTGGCCAGAGGGATCCTCTTTCTCAACAGCAAAATCCCTGGGCCAGAATTCATTGGACCAGCTTGACAAGGTGACCAACCCTGTAACAGTCCCTAAGACCAAAGGGATGAAATATGCTAATTGGCCAGGCTTTGGAAATAGGTCTACCCTTGGAGCTAAGATATATGGTATTAGGTGGGAAGGGAGAAAGGGTTAGTAACAGCTCCCACCTGAATTCCATGGACTGAGTGGGTAATAAGTAGTTTGCCAAAGAAAAACCGCAGTGCTAAGTTTAAAAGAAGCAGAAATAGGTGCTGGAGAAGCAAGACCTTCCAGTGGCAGCAGGGCTCTGGGCCAGCATAGCAAGCCTTAGAGATGGGAGGAGCGACAAAATTTTTACACGGCATTTCTGCTTACAGTTCTCCCCCTGTCTGCCTACCAGTAAGTAGATTACCACGTTCCCATCAGCCTTCTAAAACAGTCTCTAGAATTCCCATGATTCACTTCCTTTACGACACGTTAGGAGAGTTTACAATTTTAGAGTGTGAGTCATGACCTGGGGTCAAACGACTCAGCGGTGCTGCTTGTCCTGGACAGGCATGGACACAGAGGGGGGCAGAGGGCTGGCAGTTAATGCCTTTGCTCGTGGAGCCTTGTTGTTCAAAGAGTGTTCTGAAATTGAGTAATAAAAATAAAAAAGAATCTGAAAAATCACAAAGTTTATGGATCACATCATTGTGCAGGCCTCACTGAAAGCTGGCCATACTGAAATAGTCACTCATTTCGTGTCCTACTCAGTCCTTGATCCCTGGCAGTTCTGCAGGGCTCTCCAAGGTACTGAGTTTCCTTCTTAAGAACTTTCTGGAAAGACTAAATAAATTGTTTTATCCACTGCTTTATTTCAAGGGCATCTGACAGGTTCAAGAGGCATAATTATACTCAATCCAAAGGCATCCCAACTTGTTCCAATCACAGTTTACCGTCCAGGTGCTTTAGAAGACCCCTGAGTGCTTCAGTTTGCTTTGTTTGTCTTGGCCTACTTACAGAGATGTTATATCATGTCTGTAATTCCCAAGGATACACCAACATTCTTTCTTCAGCATCTGCAGACTACAATAAATGTGGCTTGCTTTAAAAATAGAGCAAAGTTTTGACCTGTTTGGCCATGGCTCTACAAAGCTTGGTTTTAAGAATGAAGTGGTTCCTCACAGCATTAGCAAAAGAGCCAAGAACATTGGTTCTTAACCCCATTCATACATTAAAATCACTTAAGGAGAATTTTAAAAAATAACTGTGCCTGAACCTCACCCCAAATCAATTAAATACAAATCTCTGAGGTTGGGGCCTAAGAACTGGAATTTTCATTTGAACATGCAGCCAAGTTAAGAACCACTGCATCGAAGACACTCTGGTTCTCGGAGCATCAGTCTGGGTCATCATTTCTCATTCGTATGCAGGCTGGTGGCACCTGGGGAAAAACACCTACAAGCCTAGGAACTGTGAACCCCATTTGTTTTATCTTGAGTACCTGAGGATGACAAGTTTATGAGGTCAGCTTTAAAGGAGGCCAAATGTCCTGTGCTCATGGAAAAAAAAAATAACTGTCTAGTCACAAACAAGGACGGTGACTGATAAAGGAAGTGTGTCACCTAAACTATAAAGGATTAGGGTACAGTTAGTAAAATCTTATAGGGACAGCATGCCAGGGGCTGGGTCTTTGTTCATCCCAGATTCTGACACTATTTGATATATGACCTGGGATTAATCTGTTAACCTTCTTGTCAAATTTAACCACTTGAAGAATGGCCATGACCTTCTTGGCATTTAAAAGACCCAAGACCTATTAAAGAAACAAATGGCATCAATTCTCATCTAAAAGTTACTTTTTACCCATAATAACTAAATAAAAAAGAAAAACAAGCCGTAGAAGTTGTCAATGAGAGAGAGAGCAAGTCTTCCTGATAAAGGCTGCCCTTACCCTCCTCCCTGCTGCTTTCATTCTCTATGTACAGAAATGAGACAAAAATACTAAAAATGCACCAAACTAGGTATAGATGTGTTAAAATACCCTCAGAAGGCTGAAAAGAAATAGCTGGAGAATTAAGCTGATCAGAGTGTCTCAGAACTGAAATACCTTCAGGATAAGTTAGAGATTCAGAAGCCTCAACAATCTGCTAAAAAGTATGAAAACCCACAAGCTTTCAAAGGGCAGCCCAGATCTACAGATATCTTCATGCATTGTCAAAACATCTTTTTGTTATAGAGAAACAGGAAATAACCATAGAAAGTGAGGTGGAAAATGTATTATTAACCCCAACAAGGCCCTTTGACAATAAAAACTGATATATAAAAACTAAACAATCATATCCAGTGAGAGAGACTGGGAGTCAGGGCTGACATACTGTAACATTCATCCCCCCAAAGACTTTGGTACTCCTAGGTCAAGTGGCTGAGAAGGTGGACTTAAACGCTTTATGTGACCTCCATTGTCAGAACAGAAGGAGGCTAGTTAATTCCTCCCAGGCTCAAGGACTCAACCCTAATGGGCAATGTTATTTGATTCTGGAGAGCACAGCAAGCGACTGGAGTTCTCCCCACGTGCAGATAACTGAGATGGCACACAGGCAGTTCATCTCACAACATAAAGTGCCCTGTGGCAAGTACTGAGATGTAGATGCCATGTCTTAGAGGACCATCTATCTACCTCCTAGATGTATTCCCATCAAAATGATCTATTTCTTCTGTTCTTCTGTTCACTCTTCCAGAAAACATTGTAATTCTATTGTGTGCTAGACTCAAAGCTAAGTATGGTGGATGCAGAGCTTAGCAGAAAATTTCCTTCATTCAAGGAGTGTGGCAAGAGTTGTTATTAAGGAAGGTCTAGGATGCAGTGTGCACTGTGGGGTGGGGGGAAATGTAACTCAGATTGGAGGGTATGGCCAGAAGAAGTCTTATGGCAGTGTCAATTGAACTAAAATGAATGACCCAATGAAAAAAATGAAAAAAATTACCTTAGTAATTGCATTCCAGATAGATGGCAGAGTTTGTGCAAAGTCTAAGAATGGTCCATCGATCAAGAAGAGTGTCCCAAGCATTCCACATGGCTGGAGTGTGGGGAATTTGAAGACAAAAGGAAAGAGATGGGACAAGCAAGCAGGAAGGACCAAATCGGGAAGGATTTTACCGGCCCTGTTCAGGAGTTTGGATTTTACACAGAAGGTAATGTGAAGTTATCACAGGTATTCAACGGTGTTGTGAAAAGATAAGAGCAACAGGATGAAGAATGAATTGGAAGATGGAGAAAATGAAAACAAAGAGGACAGTGAAGAAAGCTCATTACAGAAAAACTGTAGAAACCAAAGGGCATCAGGTCAAGAACGAGGAAGTGGGGAGCAGAGGGGCAGAGATGGAGAGTCAGAGAGGAAGTGGGGGATGGTGGGGAGAAAGACACCTTGAAGGGAAAGCACATCTGGGGAGAGGACAATGAGTCCAGTTTTAGTGTTAGCTGCAAGCTGGGTCCAGTCAGCAGGTGAATTTGTAAATCTGGGGCTGAGAACAGACGCTTGACCAGCAGTGGAAATGTGAAACTGGACGTACAGGGTGGAGGTAGATGCAGCCATCTGAGGAAGCATGTTTGTGGAGCGAGAACATGGTCACAGGCAGACACCTCCCTTCAGGAACCCACAGGCCCACAGTGATGGAATCTGACAGAATGGACAAGGAACCTAAGACCCCGCAAATGCATAAATATAACATACCATGGCTGGCTACCACTTACTGCCCAGTTAGCGGGTTCCAGACAGTACCGTGCCTGGGTGTGACCTCATTTCATCCTCTAACAATCAGGGATCCATCTCCCACTTATCACCCTCATTTTTTCAGATAAGCAACCCTGGATTTGGAGAGGTTAACAAACTTGCCCCCGGGAATACATTAGTAAGTCGAGGAGCCAGATTTTGAACACAGTTCTGTCGGATTACAGGGTATACACACTTAATGTGTGATGGTCTATTATCACACAGTCTTTGCAAAAAAAGAAAAGAGCAGGAAAGAGAAAACATGTCTATTCTCCTGCTATTTACCAACACAAGAAGTGAAATTTCTAAATATAAACATTGGAAAAAGAAACAATGATTTGGGAGCTAGGAGAAGCAAAAAGAGACTCTTCTTTTACCAAAATGGAATCAGAAGCTGCCTCAGCCACAGCCTGCCTGTGCTGGGGGACAAAAAGGCCCCATGGGGAACAGATGTCAGTGAGCCCAGTCGTTCCTTTCTGAATGTGACAGACACACGCTGGCATTTCAGTGTGGTTCCTGCCACATGGCAGAGAATTATGCAGGGTGGGTGGGCCAGGCACCAACATGCTGAAGAACAACGAACTTCAAGGCAGAGTGAAGCTTTGCCAGAGGGCATATTTTCTACAGTAAATTATTAAAAGAGAAAGTGCCTTTCACTAGCTTGATTTCAGACAAGATGGTTCTCCCACAGCTTTTCCGTTCTTTTCCCTGGAAATCTGTATCTACACGGGGTGGTACGGTCTCGGCCCTGGTTTCATTTCCACCATTTCTGGTCTTCAGATACAGGCTCAGCAGGAGCCTGGTCTCATCTCAAAGAGGGTCCTTGAGGGAAACTGGCCAGATGGACCCCTTCCACAGAATCCCACCAACGGCTTGTGTTTTCCTCTTTAATTTCAAATGACTGACCAGTTTTTCTAAAGGTGAGTCATTGCTTATACTCAAAACTATCAAGTCTATCTCTGACTCTCTTCCACCCTCTTCCCTTTCTCTTTTCCTCTCTCTCTCTCTCTCACCCCCCTCTCTGTCTGTGTGTGTGTGTATCTCTCTCTCTTTCTGTCT
This sequence comes from Anoura caudifer, assembly GCA_004027475.1. Classification (NCBI taxonomy): domain Eukaryota; kingdom Metazoa; phylum Chordata; class Mammalia; order Chiroptera; family Phyllostomidae; genus Anoura; species Anoura caudifer. Next base: position 721,228 of record PVKU01000024.1, read on the forward strand.
CTCTCTGTCTCTCACTTATACACATACACACACATGCAGTCATGCACGCACCTTCCTGTCTAGCGGAATCTCATTGCCTTAGTAAAGAGTGCAGTGAAGCAGAAAACAAATGCAGGAAGTGACAGACAACACAAGCGTTTGTCCAATTAGCAATAAGTCACAAGCACGGCTGGTGAACAGTCGTGTTGAGCAGCCAGCTCAGCAAAGAGCTTTGCTTAACGTCCCTGATGTAATTAGAACCATTCGGTCCACAATTGACCAGCCTCCCCTGTACTTGGAGTACACTGCGGTGCCCTGCTCACGAGGGGCCATCAGCAGTCTTGATTAAGCCACAGACTATTGTGCTATTTAAATACACATTTCACTGATTTTAAGACAAGCCTTTCCCCTGACATTTTACCATCTTTAAAACCAAAATGAGCCTGAGAATCCAGGCAATCATGCTACAGTTGTCCCTGCCTCAGCATGGCAGGCTTGGTCACAGCTGTTCACAGTGTCATTATTCCAGCTGAGTTCAAGGCATGGTTGCAACAACTCATGTTGAGGTTCAATGCCTTTTAAAAGCCTCTCAAAAGATTACCCTCTATTGTGGCATTCAAACAATGAGTTACTCTGTATACAAAAAGAAACAGCAGAGTGGGCGTAAATTTGACATTTGTGAAACAAATATTTGTTGTTACACGAACAACTTCAATTTCTTACTTTCTCACAGAGCAACAACGAACTGCTTTCAAGGCCTAAAAAAGGGAAAAAAAATGCACCAAAAAATGAAGCACTTACATTGGCCCCACATCAAACAGTGTAACTAAAAGCGGGAGTAATTGCCAAATTTTTCAGAAAAGATGGAAGAAATTTCAAAGCGCAAGAGACTAGTATTACCAACTACAGGGCTATGCAGAACTGCTGTTAATGCATTATGTCAGAGTTTAAAATAACTTTTTAGACATTTATAAAATAATCGTAAATTTTACACTCTATGGTTTCTTGGATTTGATGAAACACAGTATGTCCAGAATAACTTCCACCCCAAGCAGACACATAACCACCATTAAAGTGCTTGAGAATCTGTGCAGAGTAATTGCACATTTCTAGACAGAGTAGCCACTTGCAGACTTCTATTGGAAACAGAGACAAGTCTGGGTACCCAAAGGCAACACCCACCTTATCAATTGCCCTCCCCACCCTGTCCTCCTGGCTGACAGAAGCCTGAGTGGTTTCAAGGCTTAAGGGGTCTTGTGCTTCAGAGGAGACTTGGTTCTCCTCCACCCCAAGGGATTTTAACCAATCTCAACATGATGGCTTCTGCTCTTCTTTCCCATTGGCTGGTTTAGGAGGAGCATGTAACCCAGTTCTGACCAATGATATATGAAGAGATAGGACAGGGAGGGACAAGTTTTCTGGGACCTTAAAAACAAAGATGCATAAGAAAAAAGAAAGATGTCTTTTCCACCGCTGGGCTTGGTGATGCCTGGAGCCACCCTGCGCCTGTGAGGGGGCTACCTGAAGGACAAAGACACATGCTGAAGATGGCAGAGAAGGAAGGGGGAGAGGACCTAAATCCTTGATGACAGCATGGAACCACTTTCTTAACTGAGTGTTAAGACTGGTTTCTGGTTATGTGAGATATTAAACATCTTTGACACTCAATCCATTGTTAGCAGGTGGGTTGTCCTCTACTTGTACCCAAAGTCATGTCACTGATACATTCCCACCCTCACCACTACTGCCATGAGGCCACCTTCCTCTCCATACTTCCTGAAACACAAGTAACAGCCCAAAGCAACACACATTTATCATTGCGGTTTCTGAAAGTCAGGAGGCCAGGAGGGGCTCAGCTGGGCCCCCTGCAGCACTGAAGTCACATGTCAGTGAGAGCAAGGGTCTCTTCTGAGAGATCAACTGGAGAAGGGTCCACTTCCAAGCTCCCTCAGGTTGCCGGCAGAATTTATTTTCCTGTGGCTGCAAAACTCGTGATAGATTGCTTCTTCAAAGCAAGCATTAGACACACAAGACAGTCTGATAGAGACATAGAGCTTATATAATATAACGTAATTATGGGAGCGGCATCATTTTTGCCACATAATATAACGAATCAGAGCAGTGACAAGCCATTTCCTGTACCATAGTCTGCTGGTTAGAAGTAGGTCACCTACACTCAAGGGAGGAGAATTACAGAGTGAAGCATGAATATTAGGAGGCAGGGGTCACGGGGTCATCTTAGAGTCTCTTCAACTCACATAGTCAATTAATTAGTGGCTCTCATGGAATTGGAGATTGGTTCTATCTTACTCCATTATCTATCTTCTTTTACTTTAACTATGTAGCCTCAAAAATATAAAAATACGTTTCTAAAAATGTAGGATATTCTTCTAGAAACAAAATAACTTCACTGCAAAGGTCTTAGATTCTCTGTCACTAGCAATATCTTACCTAAGTTGGATAGTCATTTTATGTAGATGTGACTAAAGGGGCTTATGCTTTAGTGAGGGTTTCGTGCAGCAAGACAGGGGCAGAAAGTAGTGAAGCTAGATGACTTCCAAGATGCTGCTCAACTTCAAAGCTCTGATTCTTTGAGGCCCATCCTAACATCCGGAACGTAAGCCTGGAAGCCATGTTTGAGGTGAAGCCCAGCCCCTTCACTGTCCAGATGAGGAAACTAAAGTCTAGAGAAGTCAAAATTTGTTGTAAGCTCATTCAAAGCTGCTGGTGATAGGAAATGAGTTGACATAATACTTGTTTCATAGTTTAAATGGAAGGAATCAGTAAAGAAATAATATAATAGATGATAAATATCTTACAATGAAATTATTGAATATAAGACATGCCAGAAACCCAGAGGAAGAGCAGGACCTCCAGAGTGGGACACGTTGTGGGGGCCGATGGTCTGGTTAGATTCAGCCCCATGGGCACCGAGTACGTCAGAGACATCCGGGGGTAATATCTGGTGTGGGGCTTCTCAAACCTTAGTGTTCACACTAATATACCTAAAGACTTAATTCAAATGCAGCTTATGATTCAGCCTGGGGTGGGGCCTGAGGCTGCATTTCTGCCAAGCCCCCAGATAACAGTACAAATGTTACTCATTCTCAAACCATAGTCTGAGTAGCGAGTCTGATAAGGCCTTTGGATAATCAGGTTTCTGATATTTGCTCTCCATTCTCTTCCCCCTCATTCCAGTGTCCACTCTCTGGACAGGGATAAGACCAGAGGCTGTTGCCAGAATGAGGAGGAGAAACATGGGGGGGGATTTCCAGATAGGAGCACCTTCACCAGAAGGCCAATGGAAATGGCCACTGCCCATAGCCACATGACCTGGGAAGGAAAGATGCCTGTCAGTGGATACAAAGAATTCATCCACTATTTCTCACCTTCAAATCATATTTGCTAACCTTCCCATTCAAGAGGATGCAAAATCGAATGAGTCCACCAACAAAAAGTTTAATAATGCAGATCAGTGTGCCCAGTAGCCAGGGTCTGTGGCCAGGGGGAAGGTGACGGACAGGTTTCAATGCACAGGGCGAAAACCAAATGGAGGTCGTGGGGGTAAGGCTCTAAAAGGAGCATCAAGGATGAATGAAAATCCCAGAACTAAAAGATTGTCTCTAAAATGTCCTTTCCCTTTTTCATTACAGCACCTAGACCCACTCTAGATAAGAATAAATTACAAATGTGCTGGGTCTGCAATCCTGGGAGATTACTTTCCCCATCGGGCAGTCTAGGCTCAGTGCCCACAACATGTGATTTCTTCGGGGACCTACAAAATGTTTGAGGTCAGAATATAAAATCACTGACTCCCAAATGTGGAAAGAAACCAACAAGATACAAATCAATGCTAGTTTATTGCCAAAATACAATATTATTTTAAGCCGAATTGTTTGGTTCAGTATTCACAAAAATTCCATCACAGCTGAAAGCCATTTGTAAGTTAGATTTGCTCACCTAACAAAAAATCCTGAACAGTATGAAAATTGCCAAAAATTCCTACTAAACTGTCAAGTAAGTTTCCAGTAGCCAATAATTTCTAAACCATCATATAGAAAATTTTTCTTATTTTATACAAAATATTTCCTCTTCATGCCAGCTTTGGGTTGGGTGTGTGTTAATGTGGCTCAAGGTCTGAGATCTGATACTGACCTTAGAAGGTGGCAGCTCTTTATGAAAAACCATAAACTGTAAAAGGGAGGTGGATCTCCAGGTTACAACAATTGTCCAGGTGAAATTATGGAATTTCTAAAGTTTCACTCAAAGCAGTCTGAGGATAAGAGACAAAATTCACTCATTGAACACCAAAAAGTGTTCCAGAACACCTCCTACATTCCAGACACTACTCGAGACAAAGGGGCACAACAGTAAAGCAGTTAGATGAAGCGGCAAGTGACAGTGTACCTCGAGATGGAGCTCACTAAGCCAAACTCACCCTACCCACCTGAGCAGGGCCACGTGAGCCTTACTGAAGAAAAATGAACCTCCAGGGGGTCACAGAGAGCTGCTCTTGCTTCCTCCGACAGAACGAAGAAAATTCCCATGAGGAAGTGCCTGCTTCGGGCCAGATTGTGCTAAGTGCTCTCTACTTCATTTCTGTTGAACCCCCTGACAGCTCTGCAGGGTCTCTTCATTCTCATGTTAACAGCAGGGAAATTGGGCTGAGAAGGCCTGGCTATGTGCCCCTGACCAGACAGTTGGTGAGTGGGACACTTAGGATTCAAGACCAGGTCTATTTGACCCCAAACATGTTCCTGACAGGCGGCCAGACCTGAGCACTTCACATTTGGAAAGTCCTCTGAGCTGGTGTGGTTGAGGAGACTGGAGACAGGTGGAGGGCCCAGTTCTCACAGAGAACCCCCAAGGGTGGCCTTGAAGGTACTGGATTTGTTTTGGCTCTGTCCTCACTTATCCATCCTTCAATAACATCTCGCTGACCTGGAGAATAGTTACCTGCACCTGCAGAGCCCTCCCAGCCCTGCCCTCCCAGCCTCTCCCAGTGCTTTGGATGGTCATCTGCAGCTGCCACACGGCTTCACCTTGGGACCTGACCACATGCTGAGTGCTCTTTTTGTCTGTTGGGGCCCTTGGCTCTGCTCAGCTGCTCCTCCAGCTTCTGATTGCCTCTCCTCCCCATGTCCACTGCTTCCCCAGGTGAGGCCTGGCCTGGCTATCTCTCAGGACTGCATGCTGAAGCACTGGGATAAGACTTCTCTCAAGAGCAACTATCCAATAGCTTTTAACTGCTCATGAGTGACCACCACACCTGTCTGGTGTACCTCAAAAGTAAGTGAGGAACACAGTCAGCCTTCTGCTTAGTGTTTTGGCTTTTATTCCCACTTTTTTTCACCCAAAGTACTGAAGTAGAAAGAAAAAGGCAACGGTAATTACATTTCTTTTCTTTTTTGTGAAAGAGCTTCTCTAGAAAGACTGGAGGGTTCCTAGACATGACATTTGGATTCTTTACCCCTCAGTGTCTGAGACAGAAGTCAGTCTTCCTTTCCTTCCAGGGGCAGCTGCAGGTATCACAGTAAAGGCCTGGCCAGAAGCCATCCTGTCTTGTAGTAACAGCAACTGATGCCAGGCTGCAACAAAAATATTGCAGTATAAACTAACTCTCTTTCTCTCTCTCAATCTCTCTCCCTCTCCCTCTCCCTCTCCCTCCCCTTCTTTCTCCCCCTCCCTCTCCCTTCCCTCTCCCTCCCCTTCTTTCTCCCCCTCTCCCTCTCTCTCTCCTGCCTTTCTCCAGCTGCCTTTCTTTAGCAGACAATCCCCATTGCCTACCTAGCCTCTGTCCTCCTTGTCTCTCCCTCCATTGCGTTGAAGGCCTTCACTCATCCTGTGATGGTTCTGGACAGGGTGATTCAACACATGGTAGCCAAAGTAGAGTACCAAAATATGACACCCACTAGTTTAAAGAGACCCTACAAGTCTCATTTCTTTCATCTATTGGAATTCATTTTTGTAAGTGATGCTAGATAAAAGTCCTCTTCAATTTTCTTCCAGATGGAGTGCCTGTTGCACTCACATTATTTATTAAGTAAATCATTGTTCTTACACTGAATTGAAATATCACATTTTCATATAAAAAATTCTCATATAAAATGAGATATGGACTTCCAGCCAAGATGGAGGCATAGGTGGACATACTGTGCCTCTTCTCACAACCAAAATTAAGGACAACAAAGATTTAAAAACAAGAAAATAACCAGAACTCATCAAAAATTGAACAGTATGGAAGTCCAACAACCATTCATCCAGACTGGTAAGAGGGGCGGAGTCACAGCAGGAAAAAGTGGAGGTGCGGACCGGGCACGCAGGCAGCAGCAGCTGGCAGACCCCAGGTGCACAGGCGGTGGCTAGCGGACCCCGGGCATGGGGTGGCAACTGTGCAGACCCAGTGAGGCCACGCAAGGCAGCTGGCTGACCAGGTGGTCCCACATTTGCGTGCAGATAATCCAGGCAAAGGGGAAGCAGCAAAAGGGACTGAAATCCAAGAGAGAGCAGAGCAAGTACCATTGTTCCCTCTTGGACCCCACCCCGACATACATCGTCACTACCCAGTGACTGGGCTGCCCCACCCTGGGGAACACCTAAAGTTCCACCCCTCACTACATAACAGCCATGACTAGACAAAAAAAAAAATGGCTCAAACCAGAGAACAAATCAAAGCCCCAGAGCCAATTAATTCATCTAAGCGACCAAGAGATAGCCAACCTATCAGATGCATAGTTCAAAGCCCTGGTAATCAGGATGCTCACAGAATTGGTTGATTTTGCTCACAAATTAGATGAACAAATGAAGGCTACAATAAGTGAAATGAAGAAAAACATACTGGGAACCAATAGTGATGGGAGGAAAACTGGGACTCAAATCAATGGAGTGGACCAGAACAAAGAAAGAAACAACCAAACAGACAAGAAGGAAGAAACAAGAATTCAAAAAAATGAGGAGAGGCTTAGGAACCTCCAGGACATCTTTAAACGTCCCAACATCCGAGTTATAGGGGTACCAGAAGGGGAAGAGGAAGAGCAACAAGTGGAAAACCTTGTTTGAACAAATAATAAAGGAGAACTTCCTCAATCTGGCAAAGGAAATAGACTTCCAGGAAGTCCAGGAAGCTCACAGAGTCCCAAAGAAGTTGGACCCAAGGAGGAACACACCAAGGCACATCATCATTAAGTTACCCAAGATTAAAAATAAAGAGAAAATCCTAAAAGCAGCAAGAGAAAAGGAGACAGTTACCTACAAAGGAGTGTCCATAAGATTGTCAACTGATTTCTCAAAAGAGACTTTCCAGGCAAAAAGGGGCTGAAAAGAAGTATTCCAAGTCATGAAAGTCAAAGACCTACATCCAAAATGGCTCTATCCAGCAAAGCTTTTATTCAGAATGGAAGAGCAGATAAAGCGCTTCTCAGATAAGGTCAAGTTAAAGGATTTCATCATCACCGAGCCCTTATTAGATGAAATGTTCAATGGACTTATCTAAGAAAAAGACGATAAAAAAATAGGACAGTAAAGACAGCAAACTCACAGATATTAATAACCACACCTAAAACAAAAGCAAACTAAGCAAACAGCTAGAACAGGAACAGAAACACAGAAATGGAGATCACATGGAGGGTTAGCAACAGGGGAGTGGGAGGAGGAGAGAGGGGAAAAGGTACATAGAATAAGTAGCATAGATGGTAGGTAGAAAATAGACAGGGGGAGGGCAAGAATAGTGTGGGAAATGTAGAAGCTAAAGAACTTATGACACATGGACATGAACTAAAGGGGGGGAATGTGGGTGGGAGGGGGTGTGCAGGGTGGAGGGGAATGATGAGGAAAAATGGGACAACTGTAATAGCATAATCAATAAAACATATTTTAAAAAATGAGATGTTTCTGAGTTGTCCATCTGTGCTGCAATCTATACAGTTGTTCCTATGCTGATATCACATACTGATTTACTATGGCAGTTCTTTAGAGTTTTAATAACTAGAAAAGCAGATGCCTCCTCACTAAGCTTCTTTTTACACTTTTATTGGCTGTTCATAGGTGTTTTTTTCTCCCATACAAAATTTAAGATCATAATTAATTATCCCCCCAAAAGCCCTCATTGGAATTCTAATTGGAATTATACTCATATATTAATATTGACACAACTGATTTTGTACAATATTAACTCTTCCACACATGAACGTAAGTTTTTCCATTTCTTTTCGGATGTTAATTTGTATCCTTCCACCTAGTATTATCATTTATTTCATATAGGTTCTGTATTTTTGTCATCCACATTTTAAAATTTTTTGGTGTCACAAATAAAATGCTTTCCTATTTCCATTTCTAGATTCTTATTTCTAGAATAAACGAAAGTTATGTCCAACATTATAGAGTTCGGTTATTCATTCTAGAAATTTTTATACTAGAATTTTTGGTTTTTTCTAGGTGTAGAATCATATGAAGTTTGCCAACCCTATTCTTGATTTTCAAATAGGTTGCCAATAAGTTGTATGTAATATTCTCTTACTGTTTTAATCTGCCTTCTCTGTAGCTCTGTTTTCTTACTCCTAATCTTGTATAATTTTGTACTCATGCTTTTTTCTTAATCACACTAATTAAAAGTTTGTGTATACATTATTTTTTTAGTTTATTTTTACTGTATTTTTTATATTCCCATTTATCCCCCTATACCCTCTTCCACCTCCACCTACTCCCTCCCCCTGCAGTCACCACACTGTGGTCTGTGTCCATGAGTTCTCTTTCCTTTTTGCTCAATCCCATAACCTTCCAACCCAACCCCTGCAGAGCTGTCAGCCGACCCTCTATCTGTGAGTCTGTCTCTATATTGCTTATTAGTTCAGTTTGTTCATTAGATTCCACATATTAGTGAAATCATACGGTACTTGTGTTTCTCTGACTGGCTTATTTCACTTAGCATAATATTCTCCAGGTTCATCCACACTGTCTCCAAGGATAAAATCTTTTTTTTTTTTTTTTTAACTCTGAGTAGTGTTCTATTGTGTAAAGGCCCCATAGTTGTTTTATCCAGTCATCTACTGATGGACACTTATGTTGCTTCCATATCTTGGCTATTATAAGTAAGGCTGCAATGAACCTAGGGGTCCATATACTCTTTCAAATTAGTGTTTCTGGTTTCTTCAGATAAATTCCCAGAAGTGGAATCACTGGGTCAAAAAGGAGTTCCACTTTTAATTTTTTGACATACTTCCATACTGTTTTCCACAGTGGCTGCACCCAGTCTGCCTTCCTACCAACACTGCAGAAGGGGTCCCCTTGCTCCACATCCTCGCCAGAACTTGTTGTTTGTTGATTTATTGATGATAGCCATTCTGACAGGTGTGACATGATATCTCATTGTGGTTTTAATTTGAATTTCTCTGATGATTAGTGATGAGCATCTTTTCAAATGTTTATTGGCCATCTGAACTATGTATATACATTTTTAATTTTTTCAAAAATCTAGGTTTTATATTTAGTTATACATCTTACTCTTTTAGTCTCTCTTTTAACATTAGCTTTTGGCTGTGTTGCCACATTTGATCCTTACTTTGAATACTACTAAGAAAAATAAAACACTTTCACATAATTTAGGACTCACAGCCTGAGAATGTTTATTTTGTAATTATTAAACAGGCTCTTTTTCCTGTCATACATGCTTTGGAAAAGAAATAGGTGTGGTCAACTTCTTTTCTGTTTCTTCATCTTGAGCTCCTATTTTCCACCCTTCCCCAGGCCACGTCTACCTCTTCTAGAGTGTCGAGAGAGCCACGGAGCAAAGACATTCTCACTAGACAGCTACTTCATGAGTTGGTGTGCTGTAAGAGTTAATTCCAGCAATCCTGGGATATATCTGTGCTGTTCTACTGAAATAAAAAAATGTCCCATCATGGCACCAATGGGCATGATTGGTGTCACTTCGGAACCAGGTGTGCAAGGAACTTGCAGGTGGTTTGTACCAACTTGTCAGCATTGTTTATTGATAACAGTGAAGTTGATGCAACTGGACTTGTTGAGACCCCCCAAAATTTCAGTCACTGGGATTGGTCTCGTAGTAAAGATACACCTACCTGAGCAGAAGAGTATAAGAAGCCCCCTGGCTCCAGGGTGTGCTATGCACACATCTGTGGTTCCTTCTCTGAGAGAGCAGGTGCCTCCCACCACGGCCCTCACAGGAGGAAGACAACTGAAGTTTGCACCTGGTCTTTCCTGTTTTTGCTGTGATGCAGCCTTTGACCGAGATGTGTATCCTCGCTTTAACACTGATGCTCTGTCTTATCCTTTTCCTGAAATGAGCTGTGGATTTGTAAGCACTGATGGTTGGGCTCCTGAGAGTCTTCTTTAGCAATCATGCCCACCTGCCGCTGTTAGTGCAGTTGACGCTGGTGCTTCCCAGGATCCGCAGGTGTACACAACTGACTCTTTACTTCGAGGGACACTTTTGTGGGGTCTTCAGAAACACCTCCCAGAAATGGATTTTCCCCATATAACTGGGCTTATCACTCTCTGCTGGGTTCGCCTTGCCTTCCAGCAGCCTTCCTGGTTGACATCTAAGACAATCCTCATCAGTTTTCTCACACTCATGGACAACAACTGGTAAAAAGGAAATCTATTCTTTGCCCTAATCACCTTGGGAAATGAAAGCTGCCTCCTATTTAGCAACATCTTTTCACTCCTTTCTCAGCAAAGTGAAGCCACAGCAGGCCTTTACCTTTCTAGGCCTTGGGCACAACTCAGACATTGAACCACTGGGACTCATGTCAATCTCACTGGCCGTCCCATTGAAGATCTTCCCCTAGGCTTGAAGTAAAAGAAAAATTTTCCACCTTTCCAAACAAAATTTTTCTTCTGATTTCTATTCAACCCTTTTATCTATTTGATAGTGGGGGAAATGGAGACCCAAAAGTAGTTTTGAACACTTCTTTTCAATTTGTGCATGGCAGTCTCACACCTCACTTTGTGATGTAAGCTAGTACCATGGTCTTGAAGCCCTGGCCAGAACTGGTGCTGAGAAGTTTTGTTTTAACATCTTGATATAAGCAAAAAATCAAGGATTTGAACCCATCCCTGCCTGCTTCCAAATCCATATTCTATCTACTATCCCAGACACTTCTACCTATGTCAAAGTAAGGGTGCTATTCAGAATTTATTCAATCCTTTTTAATAGCTTTTATTTGGGTCCTGGAAAAGATGCCTTTCCAAATGTGTATTGCCATGCCTTCCCCTTCTCAGAGATTATCTTTTCCACTTTACCAAGAGATGAAAAACCAAAGGAAGCTATTTGTTTTCCTTTTCTTTGGCTAAGTGGGAAATTTTAATTAGCTCCTAAATAGTACGTTTTTAACTTTTGTCAAACTATGGTTTTGTGGCATTCATTCTTTCCTTAAAGAAATGAACAGATTTGATGGAGTACAAAATTTTTTTTCTGAACTCAGAAAAAGGCATTTGAAAACTTTGCTTCTGGTTACTGCCTCTGAAGCCTCTGTTTTCCAAATTTTTATTTCCACATCAACAAATATGTAAATGTCTCTGTATCCTATGGATGATGTTGTCTTCATCTGGGCAGTAAATTCAGGGTTGTCTGCCCCTTCTCACCCTGAATGTCGGCCATGTGATCAGCCAATGAGAAGTCACTAGGGAGATGTCTTCCCACAGCTTATTATTTCGCTCACTCATTCTGTCCACCTCTCCCTAAAATTGCTCCACAATGGAAGCAAACCAAGAGACAATTTTGTGCAAAACACAACAGTTTCTCTTTTTTTAATAAAAATAATCCATCTTCCCAACAGCATTTACCCAACCACATAAAAGAGCCAGCAGGGCCTCTATCTAGAGACAAGTTTGTAAGAATGACCCACGAACATAGATCTCTCGGCAGATGCAGCACCCTGCCATGGGGCAGGGCAGGCTGGGTTTCTGCTCCTGAACTTCTACCCCAAAGGCTTTCAACTGCGTGGTTTAAACACACACCTTCAACTAGCTATTCCTACCTCAGGAAGACTGGAAATGAATGTTTTTTAATAAATTTTAAAAAATTTGGTTGTTACATGTTAAAAAATATTAAAGGAAAAATTTAAACACTCTCCCCCAATTCTACATCTTAGGAAGTCAAAGTTAGAAGCTTGGTCATATACTTTCCCACCTTTCTTGATAATCATTATTTATATAGATCATGTATATGTATATATTGTGTACAAGGCAAATTCACAGATATTTTTAAATGATATCATAATAAACATTACAACTGAATTCCTTTTCCTGCTTATATAGGTATTAATTGGCCTATAAATCTAGCTATAGGTAATAGAGATCCAAATTAAGAAAACAGAAGTTTCTCTCTATGTGACTTAATAGTCCATGGATAGATGTTCAAGTGCCCTTCAGAAACTCTGCCCCACATAATGAGCCAAGCATCCAAGATTTTCTATTTTGCTGCCCACCCTCCCCTCATCCACAAGGCCTAAGTTACTTTGCCATCACAGTCCCAAGAAGTACAGCGGAGGAAAGAAAGAAGAAAGGACATACCCCACCCCCTCTTTGCAGCCTCATATCTCATTAACCAAGATCTGGTTGCATGGCTACACTTTGCTGCAAGGGGAGCTAGAAAATGTGGGCTTTTTCCAGGGCAGCTATGTGCCCAGCTGAAAATCATAGGAAGAGATAGACTTACTAGTGAGGAAGGTGTTAACTAGTAGGCTTTGCCCCTGATAGAGCTCTTACAATAACACATGCCACTTAAAATCATTCTTTTAAATAAACACTTGGCTTTCTAAAGTGTGGGTGTATCATAGTTTATCCAATCATTCTCCTATTTTTGAAAATTTGCACTGTTTTCAGGTTTTTATTGTTTTCCCTTTGCCATGACAGGCAAGAGTACTTGAATCTAAGTGAAGATTTATCAAATACGTTTAAATAAATACATCGCATTTTAACTCCTTGAATGACAGGTGAGAGGGCTGTCAAATCTCTCTTCTTCCATATTAAAGAATCTTGAAAAAGAATAAAGAAACTCATATAAAAGACCACAACCTGCTCTTGTTTTCTTTTGTCTTCTGGGTGCTTGTTATTCCCTCCTCAGTGGAAGGAGCTGTTGACAATCAAGCAAATGGAACTAGACCTACATACTTAACTAAGAGGAGGCTGCCTTTAGGGAAGAACAATGACTTTGCTTATTTTCTTCAGATAATAGATTGTGAACTATATTCTTGAAGGTATACCCTTCAGCTTAATTTACCCTTCAAAGCTGAGGGTTTGTAGCTATGGGATTCCTGGCAAGAAAATGGCTTTGGGTTAAAACAAAGATTCTCTATAACCTGAATGCATAATCATAATGCAGTCTTGACGGGGAGGGGGGCTCAAAGAAATAAAAGGAGAGAGACAGAAAGAAGAAAGGAGCAGGGGAAGAAGGAAGAAAAAATATTGTGCAGCAACATACAGGAACCAGTAGTATGTTCCAGCAACAGAGCTTCTGTTAGTTCAAACTCTTTGGTTGTAACAAAAACTAACTCAAATTGGCTTAAAGAAGGTTGAGAGGAGAGTTTATCAAGATATAGGAGTAAGGAGGGTGGGATCAGGGAAGAGTAGAAACCCAAAAGAGAAAAGCTCTGAAAAATCTGCGTATCTTTTCCCTCTGAAGACTACACTTTGATGCTTCTAGTACATGTCTGAGCAGAAGGCGAACATGTCCAAGCTCCTGAGACTCTGTTCTCTCTGAACAAAGAAGTAGCCAAGACCTACTGGGTCATATTCTCAATTCCAAGTTCCCAGGAGAAAAAATCTGATTGGTCCAGCTAGGGTCAGAGGTCCACCCTTAGTCCATTCAACTGTGGCCAGAGAAGCTCAGTCAGGTAGTACAGATATGGCTGCCAGGGTGACACCATGTCAGTAGAAGTGTCTTCTCAAAGAAAGCATCTTGTTTTGAGCTGGGAAGAGAGCCAAGCAACTAACTGAGTTAAGGACAAAACCAAGTACCTACTCAAGTCTGTCAATTAAGAAAGAATAATATTTTCTACCTCAAATAATATAAATTGCAATGTGATCCTGGCCATCTCTGGGCAAGTTTTGTGGATTAAAGCTTCAGCTTTCAGAGTTACAGATTAATAATTATAATGGATGTAGCAGTTCTTGTCAACAGTATATGCATACCTTAGCATTCAAACCACCAGATCAGGAAAAGATCATCTGAACATTACCCCAGCACATAGCAAGGGAGGTTCGGGGTTTTCTTACCACACTGGGACCCAACTCTCAGGAGTCCTTTAATCCTACACATATAATGAACTACCTGTTCCTAAAAAGGTGTAGGTCAGGACAAAAGCAAGCTCAGGAAATGAAGGGGAAGTGAAATTTAGGAATAACACTTTCCACGTAGAGTATGGAGGTTAGCTAGTTGGAACACAGAAGTGAAGTGTTCTCCAATACCCACAGCATACACTGTATGGCCACTGCCCTGGGCTTATCCACATGCCTTCTTCCCAGACCCCCTTGTCTGCAGTCTTCTAATCTTTCTCTTGCCAGGTCTATGACCAACTGTTCTAACCATTCCCCATTGCGTAGGAGTCCATTCAGACTCTTACCTTGACCATTTCTCCTTCCATAAATATGTACAACCAGATGCACCACTCAAAATTCTTCCCTTTGAGAAAGTTTGGGACTTTATCAGTTATTCTAACTTCTGCCATTCCCCCCAGGATGCTCTCTTGTTTTTAATTTACATTTGTTTAAGTAACTCATTGCTGAATAACAAATTACCACAAAATGTTAGGTGGCTTAAATGAGCAGCTATTTTAATAGTTAGCACAGTCCTGTGAGTTAACAGGAACTTAACTGGATCATTCTTTTGTTGGTCTGTCTTGGAGTCTCTGCTGTAGATGCAGTCAGAGGGCAGCTAGGGCTGGAATATCCAAGAGAGCTTTCCTCAGGTGGCTGGCGCCTCAGCAGAGACGGCTGGGGGGCTGGCACCTCTCTTTCCACACAGTTTCTTTACGTAACTAACGTAACAACCCAGAGCTTCTTTACATGGCAGCTGATCCCAGAAGCAAGCATTCCACGAGAAGACAAGCCCCTGCGTGAAAATTCTTATGTAGTCTTTGCTGGCATCGTGCCTGCTCACATCCAGTTGGCTCAGCTCAAAGTCAGTGTTGGAGGGCACTGCACGAAGGTGTGATGTTAGGAGTGGCCCATTGAGGGCCACCAAAGTAACTGCCTATTTGGCCATTAGGAGGAGAGCAGTTCCAAAGGCTTCCACTTGGCTTTTTCCATTACAATATTTCTTAGCTTAGAGACCAAGGAATAAATGCGGCCACTCTGCAAAGTATCATGTATGTCTGTCTGTTCCAGGGAAGGGACCCCTGGATGAGTCCCCAGACTCAGTGTACTCTGTAAGCTGGACCTATGCTATCTTGGTGGGAGGGCCTCCAGGTATCAATGTCAACTCAGACTCTGCTGTCAACAGTCTGAAATGTTTGGGTATTTCCCTTCCTCCAATGTACAGTTAACTGAGTAAACCATTGGAGGCCCTTTGGGGAATTATTATCATATTCCCCTGCCACGGTGTTGCAGGGTCCTTCCTGCAGTCAGCAGGTTCCAAGTGCAAAAGCTGTCTCATGTCTGGAAACTGGACAAGGGACATCACCAACTGTGATTGGAGTAGTCCCTTCAACCTCCTGATATCTTTTGCATGTAACAAATGAGCAATCTTTTGTTGGTTGTCCATCTATCTTACCTATAGGGACATTACATTTTACTAATCATTTTCATATCTCCCAGCGGGTCAGGGCTTCTGGCTGCCACTTTGACCTTGCCAGAATTATGATAATTGTGCCTTCCTTGCTTCCGATAGTTAAGCCCCACCACCTGGATTCTATCAGCCCCATTGCTGTCAGCGAACTCAGTGCTGCACCAGCATGGCCTACCATTAGCCTTGGCCTTCAGAACACAACCCCCACTGAACATCCCCATAAGGCCCTTCTTACCAGCTCATCCCTTAGTCTTCCTGAAATGCATAGTTCTTCTGACTTTCCCATGGAGCATAGTTAGCTGGGTTTGGGTTTTTTATCCTTATTTCATATATTCTCTCTAGCATTCTCATTTCTCTGAGTTTGGGATCCCATCTACCCTTCACCACACAGTTACAATTTTTCTACCTCACTTAGTATACACCATCACTGTCTTCAGGCTTCCAAGATCAGTGTTCCAGCAGCATGTTAACATCGTTTCCCAGGGTCCTTGTCAAGGTGTTAAACCACGTGTCCTGTAAGAGTGTGTCCACACCAATAAACGCTCCTTTAACCAACGTTATACTTCCCCTTCTACATCACCTGCTCCTAACCCAGCATTCATTCATCCTTTTCCAGTTTCCCACACGTGGGCCAGATACCGCTGCTCCCTTTCCTCCCTTTGGCAGGCCCGGCACTCCTCTGACCAGGTTATGTTGTAACTCAACTTGAATTACTGGTCTAGAGAAGAGGAAGAGAGAAATCCTGGTGGTGGCTGGAACGAGCCATGTGGTGCTGTCAAGGCAGAGACCTCTGCCTTGTCTTTAAAAAAGAGTTGCACGGGCCTTTAATAATGGGGACAATGGCCATTCTTACAGGCTTGGAGAGTTCAGGGGACCCTAGGAATTAACATTTTCAATCACATTAATCCATATGACCCCACCCCAAGTCTCATAGTCCCATCAGGACCCTAACCTTGGGGTAGCAGATTTGTCAGGTTTAAAAATTCAATCAGTCATGGAGTTCCATTACCCTTATAATTAAGTCTCAGGCTTGATGCTTGGTTTTTTATGCTCTTTGGCTGGAGGGTATGAGAATCTATTTATAGGTTGTCAAGGAGGCCCTCTGCTTTTCATAGTTCACCTTAAATTAGTGATTAATCATCCTCAGTCTTTCCTTTTCTCAATGCTTTGATATTCCTAATCAATCATCATTCAATTCCATAATCCTAGAAATGTTTCCTTTCTCTGAACCTCTCAGATGCTGAAATGTTGAATTTGCTAGTGAATTCCATCCTACCAGTATCCCATCTCAGTTCACTGCCAGTGACATTTTGGCAGTTGTACTGTACCATATAACACACCAGAGGGCTACTGCCAGTGCTGGGGTCCTCGTTGCCACCTGGCTGATGATCCAGCCCCCAAATCTTATTTTGGGTTCTGCTTCCTAGGATTGTGCTTGGCACCAACCTTTGTAGGTGGGCTCCCTGGCAATGACTCTAAGATGGAAGATTATTGAGTTATCTCCTTGAGAGCAACTCCTGTAAGCAAGGAGGGGAAGTGGGGTGGGGCAGAGGGAAAAGCTGAGCTGCTACACAGTGATGACAAAATCTCAGCTGATCCCAGGAGGGCTCTAAAACTGGAACAGCTCCGCAGTGACATCCCACAGTGAGGCAGTGGGATCAATAATTTGTACCAACACCAACCTGTCCTTGGAGAAGGCAGCTGCCCTTACCAAAAACAGTTTCAGAGGAAGGACTCTGCTGTGAGCCGTCAGCAGGAACATGCCGACCCACCGCGAGAATGAGTGCCTCAGTCCTCAAGGGAGGAGCAATACTGCACCCACTATACAGCCCAGCAAAGAGAATTTGCTACACCCACCTAATCACCAAAATGCACTTATTAACAGTAATAAGACACTAGGAAAGCATAACTATGTTCCAATGGTATTTAAAGTCCTGGCCGATACACAACAATGGCATGACAGTGAGAAAGACAGCAAATATCAAATACCTTAAATCTCATGACTAGCCAGAGAAATGAATTAAAAGGTAGACCCAGACCAGTACCATTAACCAGGGTTCTGGTTTAAATCATTTTGACCTTGAAAAAGAAGTCCCATGTCTGGACCAAGAATCTGCTGGTATGTCCCAGAACCTGCAGTCTAAGTTGGCCTAGTCACCTGACTACTGCTCTGGAAAGGTACGAGGACGAGCTGAGGATGAGGACATGGCCAATGGATAGAAACAGTAAGACACTGAGGTCACTCCAGTCAGTATAAGAACAACGTCTGCGGTCATTGTGATACACGTCATGTTTTCTCTCCTGCTTAAGGTGTTTAGATCATTTAGGAGGATCTGATATATTGGACTTGTGAAAATTAATTGTTCAAAAGCTTAATTAAATAAGTTTCTAAGTTTGGGGGAAAGAATCTTTTCAAACTCCTAAAGTTTTACATATTAGTTGGGTTAAATAGTGCATAAATATTTAGAGAACTATTAATTATATAATGATTAAAGAAATATCTTTTGTCTCACAGAGTTCAAAATGTTAATAAATTGAGCATCAGGGAAAAGGTAGGTGGCAGAGAGTTCCTCTCCAAGAAAAAAGCCCCTCGGAGAGTAAATAACAGCATGAATGGAGACAGTTTCACAAATGCGAAGTCGCCTTACTCCAGGCTTGGCACGGAGAACTTCCGTGATATATGTCGGTGCTGTTTCAACCATAAAATCCCCCGCATTCAAAAGACAGTGCCAAGCAAAACACAGTTCAAAGCTAAATATAAGTAACTGGGTATTCTCCACAGCTTTTCCTTTTTTATATCCTTTGCGTCCCATTCACCATACTATCAGGGGCTGACTCTGTGCACGTATTTATGAAAATCTCTTGGTTGGCCATGACATGACACAGAAGTTTTTTTCTGGTTCTCAATGAATTCCTTCCACCCGTTCTTCCCCGAAGGCAGCAGATAGAGCAGGTTGCAGGGTCCCAGTGAGGGTCAGCTGGAATTGGAAATTATTTGAGGCTTCTTTACCCAAAGTCATCTCCACCAAGGAAGCTGCCCTACTTCCAGGGTAGAAGAAAATCACAAAAACCAAAACAAATTCAGATTTATTTTTGTGAGGTACAATAAACAGAAAACACTAAACTACTAACACTTCAGAGAAGCCAAGAGCCAGACAAAGATTCAGATTTCAACACCAGTCCCCTCCCAAGGGTGTTTTGAAGTCCTTGAGCTTCCCGAATGCACGCTGCCACCCAGAACAGCTCTCCTGGAAGCACTGAAATAACCTCGGTGAGTTTATTTCCTTTGCTTTGTGAAGCAGTTAAGCTCTGTACCCATGATGGGAGAACTCTGTCCCTAGGCTAACAATCTCTCTTGGAGGTTTTAAATCCTAAAGTAAAGTAAAGTAAAAAAAAAAAAAAAAAAGTGAGTGAGTGCACAATGCCCACTCTGTTCTCATGAGTTTGCTTGTGTTTTGGGGGATTTTTGTTTGTTTATTTGTTTTTTCAGACTCTTAATCCCATTTTCATTTTAGGTTGAGTTAGTATTTACTTTTCAACTCAGTCTTCAGCAAACATTAACCAAGTTGGCCTGGGGCTGCACCAACAAGAGTCTTCCCAGTGGCTGGTCTGCGCCTGACCACCATTCTTCCAAGTTTCCTCCTTCCTAACAGATCCATGAAACATAGAGGCCATGGCCCAGAAGGGATAACATTTTTTGTCCTCCAAGGCAGTTTCCATGAGGTGCTGTGAAACAGGAAAAACCTCAGGTCTCCAGAGTCTGGATTCTAGAGCCAGTCCTGTCCTAGCTGGCTGTGTGACCTCGGGCAATTCACCTCCCCTTTCTGTATCTTAGTCACCGTTGGAATTGACACCCTTAACCTCACCCTTCTGTTTTCCCCTTCTGCCCCACACCTGGGAAACCTGAAAAGAAAGCCCAGGTGTTCCCTCAGGTGAGTTTCAAGTCACTCAAGCCTCTACCAGCACTCAGGAGCACTTACCCCAGTCCCATTCCCTAACCCCAAGCCAAATTCCCTTCCCTCCTTCTCTTGAGCCATTTTTGAACCTGCTTGGGATACACTCTGCTCTCACCAGAAAGACTCATGAAGTCAGTAATGAACATGTTTATACCCTTTTCCTCTGTGGCATAATCAGTTTCAACATGTGAGCCATATTTTGGGTTGAAATGCACCCAGGTCCTTCAGGGTGGTCACACAGACAGCCTCCAAGGCCTGTGCTCTAAGAAGCCCAGTCTGGGAGAGTGTAAAGCGAGCTGCACATTGAAAAGTTTCTAGTCGCCACCTTTAAAAAGTAAAACAAAATAGATGGAATCAATTTTCATAATACAGTTTATTTAATGCAATAGTCCAAAATATTAGCATTTCAACACATAATCAATAAAAATACTAAGGAGATACTTTAGCATTACTTTTTCCCACATTAAGTCTTCAGAATTTGGCCTTTTGCACCACAGCACACCACAATTTAGACCAGCCGTGTTTCAAGTGCTCAAAGCCCGCTAGTGGCTACTGTTTTGGACAGTGTAGTTCTAATGAGATCCCAGTGAAGGCCTGGACTCCTAAAAGTATTGTTGTTACAAAGGGGGGATTACCTTGTTCATCAGAACCAAGATGCTATCAATTATAAGATGTGCTCTTGTTTCATATACCACAAAAAAACAGTTGTAATTATAAATGCCATAAATTGTCAAGTTAATTCAAAATTTGGAGATGTTAAACTGTGAGAAAATTGTATACCTTAGACCTGCTTTTAATAAATATAAACTATACACGTGGTCATTTCCCCTAAAAGGTCTGACCCAAGCGAAAACTGTCAGGGGAGAAAATCGATGTCTTTCATGGGATCACTCATGTCCCGTGAGACTCTAGCTGTCCCCTTTGACCCTCTCCACTTAATCCCTGTCAATCCTGTTATCATCAAGTGATGAAGAGGCACTCATTTATAAGCACTCGTCGTATTACTGGATCCTTGATACAACACTTGTATTTTCAAAGAGAACATCTGAATGGAGACATACATTGAGCACTGTGCTATGCAGTGAGCTCATCTACCTTCCAACAACCATGTGAGTTAAGCTTTATTTTCATTTCCATAAGGGAAAAAAAAAAAAAGAGCTGACTCAGAGAGGTTAAGTAACTTATCCAAGGTCAAGCAATGTCTAAATGGCAAGTTCAGCTTTCAAACCCAACTCTCTCTGACTTAAGAGGCCAAGTATTTTCTCTGGGTCCCAGAAGGCAACTACTTACTGATGCCCCTTCCTAACTGGGCCCCTTCACAAAGGAGCAGGAATCCAACTGTCAGGGGCCTCCTTCGTCACAAACATCATCAAATAAATGCCCGCTCTGGCCACAGTATTCAGCCATTGGAAGTGACTCAGCAGGTTTCCTTTGCAAGACTGCAGGAAGCACTGGGAACCAACAATCCCTTTAAAACAACAGGCCATCCTGGGCTCCAGGGAAATGCCCTGGTGATCAGAACCAAGCGCACAAAAAGAAAAGGCCATGTTCACGGCTCTGGAGGTGAGACTGCACGGTGAGTGGTCACGGTCCCTCGCCCATGACAGGACCTGCAGCGCAGTTCCCCGGAGCCCAGCAGTCAAAGCTGAGCACACAGGGCTTCTTTCTTCTCGTGGACTTCGAAGCCTTGGCCGGAAAGGGCAGCCTGACCAGCCGGCCAGATCGAATTCCAGCCTGGCTCAGAGAGAGGAAATGTGAGAAGGGGCATGCTTCAAGGCAACCAAGGTCAAGGCAGCTTTAAGTAATGCTTCGAACCCACAGGCAAAGAACTACTCAACCAAGTATCTCAGCTGGAAGTGTGGGCAGGTATCAAAACTGCTCCCGGGCACTATCTATCACTGCCAAGCTGTGAACATTAGGGGAAAGTAAACAAGAAAAGAGTAATAGGATGACTTTGATGATAGAGCAATAAGACAGTGCAGCGGGAAAGTGGCCCGGGCTCTGTCAGTGACCAGGCTTGGGGCAGGCTGGCTCATGGAAAGCACCTGTGGTCCCCTATACCACCAGCATCGTAGAACAGGCTGTCTTAGCAAAGAGTTTTCTCAGCCACTCTGAATTGGAAGTCAGGACACTTTAACATGGATTGATCTTGGGCACGGGTACAATTTAAAGATACTTTGACAATGCCTGGCCCACACCTTGCCTTCCTGCAAAACTCCACACTGACTTGTTTTCGTCATTATTCTCCGTATTTGAAATGCGGAGATGGAGAGCTGATGCAGCGAAAGCTGACCATGCCATTTCACAAGACAGGCCCCGCATTTTTGCATGCTCGGCTAGTGTGTGGGCGCCAGAAGCCAATTTTTCCCCATCCATCCATTTTGCACAATTGGGCGGTCTGAGTGGTGCAGCAAGCGATTTCTAGAGGAGAACCTGGAGACATGCTGGTGCTTGGCCACCTCCCTCTGACACACCCCAACAGCTCTGCCTGGCCAACGGCCGGAACAGAGCCAGAGGGGGTCCTTCCCAGGGAGCCCCCTCTTCACCTCAGCTCAGTGGGGTGGGGCAGAACTGAGGAAGGAGTCAATTCCAAGATCCTAAAGGATTAGAACTCAGACCAGGTGCATTGCAGAGCAGGCCTCGGCTACCTAATTCTAATGGATGGAAAAGGGGGAGCAAACGTCCTTCAGGCCAAAATCAAAGCTCACTCAAGCTCACTCTCCTTTCTAGTGGTAATCTGAATACTATTCACTTTAATAAGAGACGTAACAAACACCAGTGCTGCTTGCTTGCACTGTGCCAGGCCCAATGCTAAGCATTTTGCATATCTCACTTCATTTTATTTTTATAGCACCTGCCGCTCACTACCTGGGGTTATCTTGTTCTTGACTCATTTCTTATCTGTCTCCCTGTGACAAATACAGGCACCATGAAGCCTGGAAGCTCCTCTGTCTCACTCAGAGCTAGTTTCCCCAGTCTGGGAATGGGTCCTGGCACACAGCAGGAACTAAATAAGTATTCGTTGAATGAATGATTTTTTATCTTTACAAGAATTCAGTGATGAATACCTCTTAATCCCAGTATTACAGATAAAGAAACAGTTGGAGCATCTCAAAGTTTCATAGCTAGTAAGTGGCAGAACCAAGATTTGGAACCTAGATCTTTAAGAATAAAACTTATTCTTTGAAGCATCAGTGATCATTAGGAAGCTTTGGCTGAGGCTCTTAGAAGGCCCAATAAGAACAGGCTTACATATAAGAAAATTATATTCTATAACAAGAGTCCGCAAGTGGACGTAGTCCCAGGATTTAGCATCATCAAGGACTTGGCATCTTCATCCTTCTCTTTGACCTGTCACCTATAGCGTGTACTCGTCCTCTTGGGCTGGTGGCCCCCTGGTGGCCCTAGGACGAGGACCACAGGTGTAGGCGCCATCTTCAGACAGCATCCGTCAGCAGCACTGTGAGAACCGCCCGGTGCTGCAGATCTCATAAGAACAGGGGAATTTTCCCAGAAGCAGCCCCAGCAAACTTCTCCACTCATCTTACTGACCAGAATTCCACCTCATGCCACCCTAAACTCATGGTCAGGGAAAGGAGATGACCATAATTACGTTCACAAACCAATACTCTACTTCAGGGGCTGAGGAAGGACCACAGACTCTCTTCCTGGACATAAACATGAACAACTGGGGCTCTGTAATGTTCTAGTTATGACTGTTACTTAAGAAATTTCCTTATAGTTGAGACAACAGTGACAATTATTGCTACAGATAATTTGGAGAGGGCATAAAGGGACGGCTAGTTTCTGGTTCTCGGCACCAGGGGCCTCACGTGGGAAGATTAGAATGGCGAAGGGGCCGGAATGATCATCTGGGACTTCTTCACTCACACGTCTGGCGCCTGGGTGGGAAGGACTCTGAAGCTGAGATCAGCTGGAATGCTTAACCAGAGGCCATTGGGCTTCCACACAGCAGGGCAGCCTCATGCTGGGCAGACTTTTTACATGGCTTCCCAGGGCTCCCAAGGTGAGTATTTCAGTGACCAGGGAGGGGGCAGTACCACCCTTTATGAATCAGCCTAGGGAGTCATATAGCATAACTTCCACAATATGCTGTTTGTCAGTGACACAGACTCAAAGGGGGGAGGGGTGTGACAAAAACCCCCGTCTCTCAATATAAGGAACAGCAAACAACTGGGGGCAATGTTTTAAAACCAGCACTGTTAGGCAAAACACAATAGTATCTGCCTTTAGATCAGAAAACCACCACAGGATAATCACACTTATAGAAAACTAACAGTGTCTTGCAAACTTTTCCTGTAGCTGATTCTTTATTTAGCAGTGAGGCTGTAAGATAAACCACTACCCTTCCTTGATTTCCTCTATAATTTAGCTATCATTATATGAATCAAAATATATAAAGAATCCATACTATGCTCCCTAGGAGTTGTAAAGTTTAACAAGAAAAAAGAATAGGCTGGTTTACAGCTCCTTTTCTTTAGTTTGCTCCATTGGCTAGAGGTTCTTTCTATGCCTCCTGGTTCTGTTACTCGGTGGAATGGACCCTGTGCCTTGTTTGGTCTAGCTCAGCCACCCATGAAAGGGACCTGTCCATCCTTGGAGGAACACATTCCTGTGACTCCTTTTCTCTACTCACAAAAGACTTTAAGGTTCTTGGGGACTGTGCTGTTTAAATGCAATTCGTTATGACTATCATTTCTTTATTTGAAAAACTAAACAGCACGAGGACGCTTCTGCTGCTACGTTGCTAAGTTACTAAAAGACCTCCGTGCCTGGACTAGGATGTTGAGACTTACTGCAGCTTTGCACCAGGGCAGGAGGAGGTGAGGGTGGGAGAGCTGGGTGGTTGACTTAGAGCTGAATTGCTGGGGACATCACTGGAACAGGACTTATTTAGCTACCAGTTTCCGTAGCTGTGTATGCCTGTGTTTGAATCAAACTCAGCTTGTGCTGCCAATTCTAGAGATGGTTCAATACCCAGCTGCTGGGCTTAACAATGACAAAGTTCAGGTTGCTTCTCTGAAGGAGAAAGTGCAAGCCCACATGCACTTTATTTTCCTGAGAGTTGGACATGAGAAAAGCAAATGCAGCCAGCAAGCGATGATACCTAGAATGCTGTTCATATGCTCGAAGGCATGGCATCGCCCTTCTGGCACGTTTGTCCACATTTTTTAAAGGGAGAGGGAAAATAATCTAGTGCTATTAATATTGTACCACTAAAAAATTCTTTCCTGGGCCAAGTAGTCTCCTGTTGGCAATCCCAAGGCAGCTGCTATTGTAAGTGTCTAAAGGCAGATAAGCTCTCCTAGATATGACATTTAGATACAGTGACAAGAATCACACATGCACGAAAGAAGGAGCTCTCTCCCAGCGCACCGCCAGGTGAGTGCTATTTATTAAATACATTCTACTGCTACAGAAAACTTCCCAGCAGCTCTACTGTGGTCAGCCTTTGTCTCTTATTCAATAATGATCTAAACCTGGCAGGAGTATCCTGATTCTCAAAAACCTAGAGATATTTTCTCCCTGCCCATGTAACCATGAAGAATAAATTTAGAAAATTCTGGAGTGATCTCATCAATGAGGATGTGATATTCAGTATTCATGTAAAATCCTCTACCCATCTGTTTCCTTCTAGAGCAACAGGGAGGGGGAAAAAAGAAAAAGAAAACCAAGGAAACCACTAAAGTTGTTACAAATGAGCCAGGGGAAGAAGGGAAGGAAGGACAGAGAAAGAGAATGAGAAAGAACAAAGGAGACTAATGGAAATTAAACTGTTGGAGAATTCTGCCTGGACAAAGAAGGGAAATGGAAACTGAGTCTTTCTCAAACATTGCAAAGTTCACTCATTTGTCGTAAGGATTTGCTGGGCACCTTCTCTGAGCCAGACTCCACTCCAGGTGCCGGGAGCGGCAGCACTGACTCGGGTGTGGCTGACTGAGAGAGCAGGAAGCACACAAGTGGAGACAGCACAGGAGCTGGGAAGGAACCCATAGGATGCTATGAGCGTGTTTACCTGGGAGATCTCATTCACAAGGGCAGTCATGAAGGGGTGAAATTTGTTCTTGAGCAACACTGGGAGTCTGTGCAGGGTGGCTATAAATAAAGACTGACCAGCAGAACTCCCTGGTGTGCTCGGCATTAGCACTGACGCAAAGGCAACAGGAAGAGACAGGGGAGCTCTTGTGCTGGCACCGTGACACGTGGAATGAGACATCCTAGTGACCTCACTGTGGTGCTGACTCGGCCCCTCCCTCCCTTACCAGGGCCCGGACAGTCTTCTGTTTGCAGGACGCTTGGTATGCACCTCTTTCTTACGTCTGCAATGAAGTCAGAGTAGTTTGGCATATTATTCTCTCTCCATCCATGTCACTTTTCACAGCATTTTCATCGCTCTCTTATCCACATGAAATCCACCCCCCTTGGTGTGTAATTAAGTGCTTCCCCAGAACCCAATTGTAGAGGAGGCTTTGCAGCAAGCTATTTTCCACAACGAAATGCGAAGGGATTTCAATGTGTACAAACAGGGTGAATTTATGTTCCGTCATTGTCAGAAAGAAAAAAAGAAAAGGTTGCTAGGGTGGGGAAAAAAACTCTTTATCTTGATGCTAAAATTCCTTATGTGGATTGCCTAACAGAAACCTCTAATAGCACCAGAATAGCTAGTTTCAAATTTAGTCACCATTATAGAAACTTTGTGGAAAGACCTAGGACTGTCCCTCAAGCTTTTGCATCCTTCTCTTAACTGCAGGAGAGCCGCAGCTTCCAGATGCTGGTGGCCTGGACAGAGATGGGAGGCAGCACTCACAGAACTGGCTCCATTATTCAAAGGCACATCTGCCATCCTTCAATAAACATTCCATGTGCAAATTGCCTCAAGTGACTCTTCAGAAACTGACTAGTTTTTAACACTGAATCTTAACACCAAAAGAAATTGAAAACATTTTCTGGCTTATGTCCATAATACATTACTCCAGATTGTGCTGTATTTTTTTTTCAGCCAATATATTAAGCTCTTCTTCTAGTGCCTGCTTGTGCAACCCCAGTTCATTTTTTGTGTGTGACAATGAAAAAAAAAGTTCAAAAATATCCATCCAAATGAGATCTATTAAGGGCTGTCAACAAACTGAATTTGAGTTTCATTGTTCTTGATACTTTATTGTTTCTAAAGCAGCAGGAGAAGTGGGCAGGTTAAAACCATTTATGATGTAGAAATTAAGCCCCATTTTTCTGGGGATGAAAGGTCTTGGATGAACCTGAAGCTCTGCTTTGAGTTATTCTGTCCTGGCCATAAAGCTTTGGCCACTTTGTTACAAAAGAATTTCCATCTAAGCTTTATAATCCAATTAAAGAGATCAAGCAAAGCCGCTATCCTTCATGTTTTCTTTTTAATCAGGAGATGAAGATGATTGTGTTGTTGTTTTGTGGGTTCCCAGGGGGTATTAAATGCTTGGTCATGCTCTCAGAAGCCTCATTTTTCTCCTAATCCTGCTGCTCTTAAGACGAGGTTGGCAGGGACCTTCAAAGCTGCTCCGGTCTTTTGTCTTGCTTCCCCGGAGCTTTGCAAAATGGTAACAGTGCCCAGCGCTCCGTGCCTTCAACGTGAGGCCCACCTCCTCCCACCGAGGGCTCACATCTCACCCCTCCTTTGGAACAGCAACAATGGCATTGTGAGTTGGTTTTAAATTTGTTTTTATCAAAGCACTAAAAGCTAGAAAATGTAAGAAATTGAACTAATTCCATAGTACACACAGTTTCTGTCTCTTAGTGACTTTCATCTAAGGTGTGTGGCTGGATATGTTCAATCAAAGTGCTATGAACGCTGGTGACGATGGCGCGGTGGTGAGATGTGGTGACATTACTCCTTCTCTGGAGGACCATTTGCTATACAAATTTTGTGCCATGATTCATAGAATCCTAGACCACTGCTGCTGGAGAGATATTAGAGAACTCTTTACCGAGGCTGCCTCGGTTTACAGGTGGATACCCTGAGGCCCAGAAATGCTTGTTGTCCAAGTTCATACAGCCAGTTGGTGGCAGGGATGGGGCAAGAACTCAAGTGTCCTGATTTCTGGTGCGGGGCTGCTGGGTTAGACCACATTGCTGCATGATTTCATGGGTTTATTAAAGATATTCTATTGTACCTATTTTATTGATTAGATAAAAACAAGTTGGCTATTTGAATAAATGAAAAGACAGATCATGTTGGGAGAAACCTGGGTATTGTGAAGATGTTAGTTCTCCTCAAATTAAGTTTTAGGCTTAACACATTAGATTCTGTAGATCAGGGATGGAAAATAGTGTGATGAAATTCTTCTGAAATTCATATGGAAAAATAAATAGGCAAGAGTTACTTTTAGATTTCTGGCAAAAGCTAGTCATTGGAATTTTTACTACTACTTATAAGAATATATTTAAAAATACAATAATTAAGACAGTGTACTACTGTTAGTAAGCAAATACAGTGATAAACAATACTTTTATAGCAGATCCTAATGCATGTAAGAATTAAGTATATTTTAAAAAATAACATTTCAAGTTCGTGGGTAAATAAAATATTACTAAGTGAATGATGTTGATACAATTGGCCATCTGTTTAGCAAAACAATGAAGTTACATCTGTATCACATTTGCACAAAGGTAAACTACACATGACTGAAAGATTTAAACTTCAAAAGTACGAAAACAAATAAACCCATTAAGAGAAAGAATTCATGCAAAAACCCTAAAACTTCTTTATTTAAAAAATTCTAAACAAAAGTAAAGAGAGTATCAAAGACTAAAAATATTGTTTGACTGTATATATGTGTATGTTTATATCTGAGGTCTGTCCAGAAATTATGCAGCCATGTACTATGAAAAATGGAAACACTTAATGAAGCAGATACAAGAAACATTGTACATAGGACAATGACACCTCAGTGCCCTTCAAAATAGCCACCTTTGGACCTCACACAGTTCTCCCAGCATCTCTTCCACTGCTCAAAATGCTCTGTAAATCCTTTGATGGAATCACCATCAGCTGCCCCGTTGTGCTTTCCTGCATCTCATCAAACGTCTGAAATCTCTTTCCCGTTAGAGGTAATTTTCATTCTGGAAAAAGCCAGAAGTTGCAGGGCACCAAATCTGGACTGTAGGGGGTGCTGAGTCCACCTGGATAATTTGATGTTTTGCCACAAAACTCTCCCTGAGGTGTGATGTGTGAGCAGGCATGTTGTCATGATGAAGCTGCCAATCACCAGTTGCCTGTGGCTGTGGCCTTCTGAATCATCCAAATAATTTCCACAGAGGAATATTCAAGTTTAACTCAAAATTTGATGCAGATCGTTGCTCTACTCACTCAGTCACTTTGAATGCAATGTTGAAGTCATCATTGTTCATTCATGGGCATTCCAGTCCACTCTCCTTGGCTGCCAGGTTACACTGATGTCACACAAACCATCCTTGTTATACAGAGTCCACAGGAAGTAACATCTGCTTGAATGTGGTTGGTAGGATAATAATATGGGCGTAATAATTTATAGTTTTAATTTGAACATTTCACCTGAAATGTCATATGGTGTGCTTAAGTGTGATATTGTTAAGTTACATAATTACATATTTATGATTTTGTAATAAAACCAGGGGTGTTATTTGTGCTGGACCCTATATTAACAATGGCTGGACTTTTTCCGCACAGACTCCATATAGCAATATAAGAATTCTCTCCCATACATAGATATACAAAAGAGAAAAATTCTTAATATACAAAAGTCTTACAAGTAGATTAATAGAAGATAGACACAGTAACAGAAAAATAAAGAAAACAAAATTACAAAAGCAGACATGTAAATGAGATACTAAAAACTATTTTCTCCTATGGTGCTGATACAAAATCTTCTTCCTATCTTTTTTTAAGATAATATGAAGTTTAGATGCTAGTTCAGTCAAAAGAAAATTCTTACACACTAACAAAAAGTGTATCCGCTGATACAACCTCAGCAGATAAACAATTCAGTAGTATGTATCAAAAGATTGAAAATGTGTTGAAACACTTTGATCTAAAATCTGCCATTCTAAGCATTCATTCAAAGAACTAAGAGATGTGCAAAAAAAAAAGTTTTATGAACAAAGACATTTCTGATAGCATCAGTCATCATAGAAAACTCCATAAATATCCCAAACATGAAAAGTAGAAAATAGTTAAATGTAGTGTAGCCATGTGATAAATGTCATGCCAATCACTAAGGATCACATTTCTGAAGACATAAGATAGACATTTTTAAAAACTCAAATAAAAACTATATACATTGTATGCAACCTATTTCTTCTAAAAAATGGAAATATATATACTGAAATGTTAACCTTTTTGAGTGGTAGAATATTAAGTGATATTTAATATTTTAACTTCTGAATTTCTCAGTGATCTTACATTCACAAGAAAATGTTACTAGTAAAACAAATGCAGAATATCAATTTACAGAAGGGCCAGAGCAGGTCCAACAGTAGCTGGCCTCGCCCCTTTTTTAAACAGTATAGGTTTAAACAGCTGCTCTACACTCTGCGTCCTGGAGGTCTGCTGTGCTGCCAATGGGCACATCAGGGCGAAGACTTTGTGAGGTGCCCGGAGCTGGAGGACATGGTTCTGGCTCCTGGGTTTTAAGAGAAAGGAAAAAACCTACCACCATTAAAACCTACTGGATTGGAAGCAACCAAGATGTCCTTTAATGGGTAAATGGATAAATAAACTGTGATACATCTAGACCACAAGGGGCAAACACAGGTCCACAGGGCGAATCCGGCCCTCCACCTTGCTGTATCCGGCCCGGCACAGCAAGGTGTTTCTACCTGGCGGCAGTGCCGAGCCCTTGCTTACCTGTTAAGGAGTAGTTACATTTATACAGTCCTAAAGTTACATTCAGCCCTTTGAAAGCCACCACGAGGCTGATGCGGCCCTTGGTGAAAATGAGTTTGATGCCCCTGATCTAGACAATGGAATGAACATTTTTATTTAGCACTAAAAAGAAATGAACTATCAAGTCATGAAAAGAGCTGGAGGAACTTTAAATGTACATTAATACCCGAAAGAAGCCAATCTGAAAGGGCTAATTACTGTGTGTGTGACACTCTCAATAAGACGAAATTATTAATACTAAAAAGATCAGTGTGGCCAAGGGTTAGGGGAGAGAAAGGGATGAATAGGCAGAGAACAGCAGATTTTTAGGGCAATGAAAATACTCTGTGTGATTCTATAATGGCAGGTACAGGTCACTATACATTTGTCCAAACCCACAGAACCTACAGCACAAAGAGTGAACTGTAATGCAAACGATGGACTTTGGGTGACTGTGACGTGTTAGTGCAGGATCACCAATTGCAACAAGTGTACCATTCCAGGGGGGTATGGTTACTGGGGGAGGCTGTGTACATATGAAGGGAGGGGTGTGTAGGAAATCTCTGCACCTTCCCTTCAACTTTGCTGTGAATCTTAAACAGATTTTTAAAAATAAGGTTTTAATAAATTTACCAAAAAAAAAAAAAAATCTTCTAGGGATCCCCTGCATGCAATTCACTGCATTAAACACTAACGCGTGGCAGAACCACAACCCATCAGACAGAATGCCCTCTTCACATCGACCCCTCAAGCCACACATTGGCTCTTTATGTCTTTTCCCTGAAGCTTTCCCATCATATTCACTTTCTTCTGGTTTCACTTGGACAAAAATGCACAGGGTTATATATGAACAGCAAGCAATGTGAATTCCCCCCACACATGAATGTGTGTGCATCAAAAGTAGATGTGATTCTCCTGAAGGAGGACCTAGTGCATAGGAAATTGCATCTCAGAACACGAAGAAGTTAAGGCTCAAGCAGAGGTTGAAACCATTTTCCTAGAAGAAATACAGTCTCCTAGCTCAGGACTCAGATGTTCAGGTAGCAAAAGTTGATTTGGGGACTGTAATCAATGTGATTAATTAAAGGACTGCACAGAAGAACCACCCAGATGAGCCTGGCCCAATTTACCCAATTATGTACTTGTAAGCTAATTAAATAGTTGTTGTTGTAAGCTTCTGAAAAAGAAACTGAATACAAAAGAGCAAGACCAGACCTTCTATGTCTCCCACTTACACACTTACTAGAGAACGCATTAGCCCCATTGTTGGCTTCCACATGAAGCCAGAGCTCTGTCCTATAAAGATATTGGACACTATCCCTGGGAATGCTGAGGTTTTTCATGTGGATGTTGGTGAGTCACAGTAAATAAAGCCCATGCTATTTTGGCTTTTTTTTTTTTTTAAAGGAAGGATGGTGAGATCTGTTGTAGAAACAGATCTACTAAACTACAGAAGAAACTTACCTTAGTGACCCATATTAGAAATATTTATTTTTTTATTATACATAGGAACAAGCAACTAAGGTTCAACAAACATGTGAGGGAAATCAACAAGACAAAAGAATCTCTAAAGTAAACATGTGATCAATTACTAAGAATGCAGGTATAAATTTGAAGAGATTGTATCCATCAAAACCAGAGGGAAGGGAAGGAGATAAGGTGGGGGGAAGGGGGAAGGATCATCAAGGAACATGTATAGAGGACACATGGACAAAGCCAAAGTGTGGTAGGACGGAAGGTGGGAGGTGGGGTGAGGGGTGGGGGTGGTGCCGGGAAAATGGAGACACTTGCACTTGAACAATAAAAAAATCCAACAGGATACTTGAACATGGTACAAAGAACAGCTACCATTGTCAAACTAAAAAAAATTATCATAATAAAAGGGCTAGGAAACAAAGTCCAAGACAGATTAAAGATTGAAAAGAAAGGGAAAAGGAAAGAAGGAAGAAATTTTTTAAGGAAAACAAGCAATATGGTAAATCCAACTTCAATCTAGGAATTCCAACACCCATCCAGCAAAAGTTCCAAAGGGAAAGAAAGAGCTAAAAGGAAAGAAATCATCAAATAAATCACAGAAGAAAATCTCCCAAAGCAGAAGCAAGCATGTCTCTGATGTATCAATTAATGAACAAAAAGTTAAACAAACATAACACTTTCAGAGGGGAAAATATCTACAAAAGAACTGACATCATACTGACCCTCAGCCAGACTGAATGCTGGAAGATAGTGGAGCTATGCAGGCAGAGTTCTAATGGATTATTTTCGACCTAAGTGTTATAGTGAGCCAAACTACCAGTCAAGTATGAGGGGAATATAGTGATTTTTAAACATGCAAGATCACAGAAATTCTACTTTCCAGTTAACTTTCTAAAAAACCTATTTGACATTATATGCCAGCAAAAATTTAAGTGAAACGAAAAAAAAGGGAAGGCATGTGGACCAAGCCAGAAGTGCAATAAAATAAAAGGTCAAGAGACTAGCTCTGCCACAATGCTAAACCCAAAGGTGCAAACTGAAACAGGAAGTTGGAAATCCCCCCTCTTCAACTAAAAAAAGATAGATTTACTTCAATAACAGTGTAATGAAGAAGCTTAATATACCTAACAATTGGGAAAAGACATCACAACAAGATGAAAATTTCAGAATCCAAAATCAAACTGCTTGGTTCAAATTGCAAAACATGTATGTGACCTTGGGCAGTTACTTAACTTCTCTCTGAGTTATTTTTGTTTGAAAATGGCTATAAAAGTAATGTCTACTTCATAGGGTCATTGTGGATATTAAATTAAATAATGCATGCAAAACATTCAATGCCTGGCTCCCAGTAACTTTGCTAAACAGATTTATTTTTATTATTATAATTTTTGTATCAACAAGATAAAAGGGGCAATTAG
The DNA here is from genome assembly GCA_004027475.1 of Anoura caudifer. NCBI lineage: Eukaryota > Metazoa > Chordata > Mammalia > Chiroptera > Phyllostomidae > Anoura > Anoura caudifer. The sequence goes on from PVKU01000024.1 coordinate 754,696, forward strand.
AGATTTTGGAAAAGACAAAACAAAGCTGTCAAAAAAATGTCGTATGTCAAATCAAAGCAAATTAAACTGCACTATGATTTTAGCAAGTGAAAAACTATGAAGTGGAAAACAATTCATTTTGACCTTGAAGAGTGGATCTTTTTCACTTTAGTGCCATGTGCTTGATTATTTAGGATTATTTTTCCTTCTCTTCAAGTCTAATCAAACTACTTGGTTCTCCACTGAATAATATTTACATAATCATAATTTCAATTGCCATTTAGTGGTATTTGATTCTAAGAAACTAACCTATCATCAAAGCACAGAAGTCTTAATTATAGTTACAGATCAGAATATAAATGTAATAAACCTTGATTACGTAAGGTAATGACCTAAGCTGAGAGGGGAGGGGCCAAAGAATGGAGCAAGAAACTGCCTGAGGTGCACGTTTTCTCTTGGTACAGTAAAGGGACACAAAGTAACTGTGGATTATGGCTACAAAGGGAACCAAAAGAAGACATTTTAAAAAATGTAAGTTTTAAATTAAAAAAATAAAATAATAAAAGTAGAAGAGGAAAGGAATAATGTTAATGTGTTAAATTCTACAACTTCCAAAATCAGCTTACTTCTTAGGAGTAGGACCCCAAGAGGGAGGTTCTGAGAGCAGGCAAAAGGATAATTTTATTTTTTACTTTATGCTTTGATGCTATTTAAAATTTCTCTAATGTGTGTAGATTACTTATATTAGTCAATAAATCAAAAAGCACTGCCCCAATCAGTCAATAAATATGTACAGGGTCTGAAAGGGGACCCAAAAAAGCCCATAATTCATTTATAAAAAAATTGTGTATTTATTCTTACGTGTTTAAATTTCAATAACCTTCAAAGTATTCTCTATTTGATGTAATACACCTGTTGAGACATTTTTTTCCACTGCTCAAAACAGTTTTTGAACTCTTCAATTTTGATGCCTTTTAGTGCTTCTGCCATTTTTTTGTTTCACCTCTTCAACATTAGTAAAATGTTTCCCTTTGAAGACTTTTTCACCCAGAGAAACAAAAACAAAGTTGCTTGGGTCAAGATCGGGTGAATTGGGAGGTTCAAAAACTGCTGAACACTCAGCACAGTGTGGCAGGTGTGCTCATAAATCATGCATCATGAAATGGGAAGTGTTTTGAAAGTGTCTTTAAAAAAATATTCACTGAGGCCTAACGCAGCCTCTCACAATGACACCAGCTGGTGCACTGGTATGGATGGGTTCCTAGAACAGTCACCTAGCCAGGGAAGACTGTACCTCAAGGGACCCATCTTCCAAAAGATAATTCCATTTTGTTGGGGGATTCCCCCTCACATGAACTCTGTGCCAGGCCTGTCTAAGTTCTGGTGATCACAAGATAAAACCCTTGCCCTCAAAAAGCTGACATTCTGATGAGGAAGATAAATAGTAAATATGGAAACAATTTGATGAATAAGCAAACTTGAGATAATAATTACTGGGAATAAAATGGAGTCATGTGATCTAGAGTGCCTACAGGAAGCATGAGAAACTGCTTCATCCCCAGTAACCAAAGAAGGCCTCTGGAAGGAATAACTGAAACTAAGATGTGAATGATGACAGCAGCCATGCAAACGTCCCGGGAAGCATCACATCCAAGCCCTGAGACAGGAGGGAGCTTGGCTTGTTCTCAGACTAGAAAGAGGGCCAGCTGGTTAGAATGGAGTGGGTGAAGGGGAGATAATAAGAGTTGAGTTCAGAGAATGGGGCCAGATCTTATTGGGCCTTTTAGGCCACAATTAACAAGTTGATTCTATTCAATTATAATGTAAAATAATTACAGGGCTTTAAGTAGGATGCTCTGATATTCATTTTAATAAGTTGACTCTCACTTTAATTAGTTTGTCATTCGAACCAGACATTTTGATGCTGCATGCTGTGATATTAACCACAGTGCAATGTCTTTACCCAATTAGTAATAAAATAAATTGTAACTGGGAAAGCTAAGGTACAATGGGCAGCAAGGAGGTGTTATGGTGGCTTGGGCCAGGGTGACAGCAGTGAAGATGGTAAAATAGTCAAATTCAAAATATTTGGATGTAGAGTGCAAGGATGGATGGGCATGTGGATGGATAGATAGATGGATGGGTGGATGGATGGATGTCAGGTGCGCAGAAAATTGAGAAGCTACTGATATTACTACATTTTTGTCAAGAGAAATTAAATGGATAGTGGTGCCCTTTCCTCAAGTGGGAACTTGAGGAGCAGCAGTTTCTGGTAGAAGTAGGGAGCTAAAATCCAATGTTCTGTGTTAGCTATGTTAATTTCAAAATTCCTATTGGATGTTTCAATGGAGACATGAAGCAGGCAGCGGGACACACAGTGTGGAGTTCAGGAGCAAAGCCCTAGCTAGAGACATAATTTGGGAGTCATCAGAGGATGAATTTAATTTAAAGTCAAGGAGAAGAAGAAGAGAGTGTTAAGTAGAAACAAGAAGACATCCCAGAGTGAGAGAAAGTGACGATGGAGAGACACATGCAGGAATGAAATCTTTGTCAAGGTGTGAGTGGGTGGGGGATTCCATGAGCAAGTGCAAGGGTTTGCCCTGGATGAGATCAGAGATTCTGTTTACATTCCAGCAGAATGGAAGGCCAGATGTGTTAGCACAGATTCATGCAAATGGACAGATATGGGGATAGAATAATGAAGTACCTCTTATCTGAATGAATATATAAATTGTAAGGTGAAGTTAATCCCAGAGTGGGCTAGAGGGATAGAATGATGTTGGGGATGTAAAGAAGAAGAGGTACGAAATGGTCCTACTGGAATACGGGAAGGTGAACTTCCAGGAAACTATCAAGATTGCCTAGCAGTTTTCAGAGATCACTTAAGAATCGTGGTAATAATAGAAAAGTGAGAGTAGTTAGAAAAGTGTGTGACTTTTCTCCAGAAACATTCAGCTACTCAGGTGCAGGCATGGAGTCAACTGACAGTTGAGTTTGACCAGGGAAGGCAAGGAGGAAGGAGAGAGGGTAAAGAAGGTAGAAGAGCTTGCAAAGGAGAAATTATAGTGCTATGTGACAGTGAAATTGTGTCTCCAAAGATGGCTCCAACAGTATTTCATTCCACACCCTCTTTGCAGTGTGATCTTGCCACTCACCCACCAAAGGATATAGTTTATTTCCCCTCCACATGGATCTGGGCTCATCATATATTTTTGTTTTGACCCATGGAATGCAGCAGAAATGATGCTGTGTAACTTCTAGGTTTGCTAATTACAATACTCACTCTTGAAAGCCAGCTGCCATGTAAACAAGCCAAAGATAGATATCTGGAGGCTGTCCTCTATAAATTGACAGAGAGATGAGAGAGATTGAGATAGAGATAGAGATAGAGGGAGAGATAGAGGGAGAGATAGAGGGGGTGAGAGAGAGAGAGAAGAAGAAGAAGGAGAGGAGGAGGGGAAGGGAGGGGAAGGGAGATTCCAGGCATCACCACTAAGGTCCCAGTCATGTAAGTGAAGCTGTCTTGGATGCTCCAATCTTAGCCAACATGTGACTACAACCTCATGAGAGACTCCAGCTGATGCCATGTGGGGCAGAACCATCTAGCCAAGCCCTGCTAAAATTTCTGGTCCACAGAGTTGTGAGCATATAAAATACTTATTGTTTTGCACTACTAAGCTTTGGGGTAATTTGTTACATAGCATTAGATAACTGAATTGGGAAGTGCTCCCCCAACTTATTGCCATCATCCACTGAAGGGAAATAAGGATTTCAGGGGGGTGAGTATAAGAGAAATACTACAGGGTCAGTGGAGTTGGAGTTGAGGAATTCTGAAATTGAAGTATGACAATAAAGAGTGGAAGACAAGGGGTGGTGCCAGAGAGTGGAAAACTTGAAATCCCTGTTTTGAGATAACGTTGTTGTAACTGAAGAAAAGGCCCTGGATATAGGAGCAGGGAGCTGTGGTAGAGAAGAGGAACCAAGGAGACTGAGAAACAGGGAAGCCAGAGTGTCAAGTGAGTCATCCACACAGATGTTAAGGTCACCCGGAACACGTACAAGGAAACAGCTCGATGTGGCATTTAAGTGCACATGCTCCGGAACCAGGCTGCATTCCCAGCCCTGATTCTATCGCTAACTATCTGTGTGTGGTGCTGGGTGAAGAATACTACTCTCCACACTCAGTTTACTCATCTGCAAAATGAGGATGATAATTGTACCTATCTCATAGTATCATAGTAACAAAACAATGCTTTTAGAGTCTTAGAAGAGTTCCTTCCGCAAGAGAGAACACTCTGAGAATGCTGCCATTGTTATCATCGGCAGTAGAGATAAAGATAGCAAAGCGGATGCTGGAGGCACCAACCGACTAAGGTCAGTGAGTGCCAGCAACAAGGTAGTTGAGCGAGTGATAACATCTGAGGATAAGCTTCAAAGGGGCTGAGGTCTTTGAAGTTGGAAGCAGGAGCAATGATTAATTAGAGGCCAGCAAAGGGGAGTGAAAAAGAGGCTGACCCTTTTTCCAAGTTTTAAGTTCCATGGGTGTGAAATCAAAGTCTCTCCCTGAGAAGATGGCAGAAGAAGCAGTATCCTGGGGACAGCCATGTTCCATTTAGAGTGAAAAGGTCGAGGGAATATTCAGGGAAGCGGGGGGAATGGGTATCTGCTGATGACAGAGCAGGAGCTCTGGCGGGGGCACAGAGGAAGGGTTTGAACAGATGAAAAGAAATGGAAGAAAGTTCATGTTTCAGGATGTACAAAGCACTGTGGCAATAAGGGAATATACAGTGAGGGGTTGGTTATCTGATAGGGATTAAGAATTAAGAAAAAATATTCATAACCCCCAATGGGGTTGGTCCAGGAAGCCTCTCAAGAAGAAATGTGAGAAGACCCAGAACCAGCTGTCCATTCTCAAGATTCAAAGTGGTGCGTAGTTGTAGGGGATGGCAGGGGCCCCCTCAGAGTGGTTCTGCTGGGCTGGCCGGCTCACTTCCCTGGGCAAGCTTCCAAAGGTGTGGAATGAAGAGGGTATCCTTTCCAACTATCACTTGCTGAAATCATGAAGAATTAGAGCATCCATCTGTGATCCCTTTATGGAATCCCAAAGGGTAATTATTCTCTTTCAAGAGCAGAGAGTCTAGGCCACCTGACCCTGGGTAATTAAAAGGTACCAGGTGCTGGATATCTCTTATAGCAAAAAGAAACCCATCACTAGTCTTTACAGTGTGTCTTAGTCCATTTGAGCTGCTATACCAAAAGTACCATTGACTCAGTGGCTTATAAACAACATTTAGTTGTCACAGTTCTGGAGACTGGGGAGTCCAAGATCAAGGGTCCAGCAGATGCAGTGTCTGATGAAAGCTTGCTTCCTGGTTTGTACATAGAGAGACACTGTCTTATTATGTCCTCACATGGCAAAAGGAGCAAGCAAGCCTCACTCTTTTTGCTCCAGTCATGCTGGCCTCTTGCCCTTGGCCATGCCAAACATGTACCCATAGCAGGCCCCTTCACTTGCTGTTTACTTGTCTCTGGAACATGTACATTGCTGGTTTCTGCATTCCCTTCAACTCTCTACTCAAATGTCATCTTGTTAGAGAGAATTTCCCTGACCCCTATGCACGTAAAATAAAACTGTCATCCACACAAATGCTTTCTATATCTTTGTGCTACTTTATTTTTAACAATTGCACTTTTCATCATTGCATATACTATATTCACTTTGGGGGGGTTTTGTGCTATATACTTGGCATTTAGAACTGTTCCTGGAACATAAATATTTGTTGAGTAAATGATTGTGTTTGAACCCTTACTTCGATATATTCTATGTACATGATCTTAAGAATGGGGCTTCACCTCTCTACCCAAGTCTCATTGCCTCATTTATAAAATGATGATATCAAAACACCTATCTCACACTGCTTTTGATAAGTGAAATAATCTGTGTGAAGTAGCTTCCCAGATTATTGTGCCAGAATTTGATAGGAGCTAAATAAACCATGGTTGTCATTGTTGTCGTTGTTGCTGTCACTAATTAATGTTACTTCAGCAAACGATGGTCAAGAACTCAGTTTTAGAGTCCCCAGAAAATCCTTCTAGAAGCTTTAGGAACCAAACACTACCCCCATGCTTGCCCTGTCCTGGCACACCCTCAGCCAAATATTCCCCCAGTCTATCTACCAGACTCAAGTTCATTGGCAAGCCAGAACCCTATTTTCTAAGGGAGAAAATAGCTCACACATGTGAGTTCAGTACACCAGTATGGCATTCTGTGCAATAAAAGTAACTTACTACATGGTGCTCTGGTGCTGTACAGTTCCCAAGTTACTTCCACAGAGCAGTTGCCTCGCTGCCGGAGCAGGCCCTAGGCTAATGGAAACTAGAAGTGCGGCCTTGAGGGTTCAATGCAGCAGTGGTTTCCAAGCATCCTGGGCCTTGGGAGCCAAGTTGAGGGAGAGAAATATGAGGAACAATAATGACTGTGAGAAAACCAAGTTGTTCTCTGTGTTGCTCTTGAGACTGTTAACCTGTTGTCCAAAAGGAACCAAAAGACTGGAGAGTGAGAGGGCAGACTACCAGGACAAAGGTGGAGGGCAAAGTCAGAGGCCCAACACCACGGTCAGAACAAATTGTGCAGAGATACAACAAACCTAAACCTGACTGCTATTGAGAGATAGAGAAAGAGAAGAGAAAGGAGAGGGAAGGAGAAAGTTGAGAAGGGGAAGAGAGAGGAACCAACATCCCTTTCTTTTATTTGTATTGAATTTATTGGGATGACATTGGTTAATAAAATTATATAAGTTTCGGGGTTAAAATCCTCTAACACATCATCTCTGTGTTGAATTGTGCATTCACAACCCCAAATCAAGTCTCTTTCAATCACCACTTGCCCCCTCTTTACCCGCTTCTGCCTCCCCCAGCCCTATTTCCATCCGGTAATCACCACACTGTTGTCTGTGTCTATGAGTTTTCTCTTCGTTTGATTAATCCCTTCACCTTTTCACCCAAACCCATAATCCCCTCCCCTCTGGCAGCTGTCAGTCTGTTGTCTGTATCTAAGAATCTGTTTCTAGCTGGTTCGTTAGTTTATTTTGTTCATTAGATTCCACATGTAAGTGAAATCATATAGTATTTGCCTTTCTCTGACTGGCTCATTTCCCTTAGCATAATACTGTCCAGGTCTATCCATGTTTTTGCAAAAGGTAAGATTTTCTTCTTATTTACAACTAAGTAATATTTCACTGTGTAAATGTACCACTACTTTTTTATTCACTCATTTACTGATGGGCACTTGGGCTACTTCCAATCTTGGCTACTGTAAATAATACTTCAATGAACATAGGGGTGCATATATTCTTTCAGATTAATGTTATCAGTTACTTAGGATATATTCCTGGAACCGGAATGGCTGGGTCACAGAGCAGTTCCATTTTTAATTTTTTGAGGTACCTCTATATTACCTTCCATGCTGGCTGCACCAGTCTGCGTTCCCGCCAACAGTGCAGGAGGGTTCCCTTTTCTCCACATCCTTGACAACACTCGTTTGATGATTTATTGATGATAGCCAATCTGACAGGTATGAAGCAATATCTCATGGTTTTAATTTGCATTTATCTGATGATTATTGACATTGAGTATCTCTTCATATGTCTATTCAAGTCTTCAGCCCACTTTTTAATTGGGTTGTTTGTTTTTCTGGTGTTGTCTGAGTTCTATATAATTATTAACCCCTTATCCGGTGTATCATTGGAAAATATCTTCTCCCATTCAATGAGTTATCTTTTACTTTGTTGATGTTTTCCTGTGCTGAACAAAAACTTTTGTTTGATATAGTCTCATTTGTTTATTTTTTTTGTTCTGTTTCCCTTTCCTGAGGAGGTACATCAGAAAAAAAATTGCTAAAGAAATGTCCAAGATTTTACTGCCCGTGTTTTCTCCTAGGATTTTTATGGTTTTGAGTCTTATATTTAAGTCTTGAATCCATTTTGAGTTTATACTTGTGCATGGTGTAAGAAGGTGGTGTAGTTTTATTTTTTCCCATGTATTTATCCAATTTTCCCAACACCATTTATTGAATAGATTGTCTTTACCCCATTGTATGTTTTTGCCTCCTTTGTCAGATGTTAATTGATCATAAATGCAGGGTTTATTTCTGGGCTCTCTCTATGTCTGTTTATATGACAGTACCATGCTGTTTTGATTATTATAGCTTTGTAATATAGTTTGATATCAGGTAGCTTGATTCCTTCAACTTAGTTTTTCTTTCTTCGGATTGCTGTGGCTATTTAAGGTCTTTTGTTTCCCATTTTGTTATTCCAATATAAATTTTTGGAATATTTGTTAGGTTTTGTGAAATACAGCATTGCTATCATGATACAAATTGCATTGAATCCATAGATTGCTTTGGGTAGCATAGACATTTTAATGATGTGAATTCTTTCTATCGATGAACACATTATATGCCTCCACATATTTGTATCTTCTTCATTTTCTTTCTTCAGTGTCATAATTTTCTGAGTACAGGTCTTTTACATCTTGGTAAAATTTATTCCTAGGTATTTTTTGATACTATTGTAAATGGAATTATTTTTTTAGTTTCCCTTTGTAATAGTTCATTACTGATGTATAAAACTGCCACTGATTTCTGGATATTTATTTTGTATCCTGCTAGTTTAATGAATTCATTTATCAGTTTTAGTACTTTTTTGGTGAAGTCTTCAGGATTTTCTATATACGGTATCATATCATCTGCAAATAATGACAGTTTTACTTTCTCCTTTTCAATTTGGATGCCTTATATTTCATCTTTTTGTTTGATCACTATGGCTATGGCTCCTAGTACTATGTTGAATAAGAATGGTGAAAGTGGACATTTCTATCTTGTTCACAATCTTAAAGGAACAAGAGATAGAGAAAGAAAGAATGAGAAGAGAAAGGAGAGATAATCTTAAGGGAAACACTTGTCATTTTTGCCTGTTGGGTATGATGTCAGCTGTGGGTTTGTCATATATGACCTTTATTACATTGAAGTATATTCCCTCTTTTGCCACTTTGCTAAGCGTTTCTATCATAAATGGGTGCTGGATTTTTATCAAGTACCTTTTCTGTGTCTATTGACATGATCGTGTGGTTTTTTCCCTCATTCATTTTATGCAATGTGACACATTTATTGATTTGGGAATGTTGTACCAATCTTTCATCCCCAGAATAAATCCCACTTGATCATAGTGTGTGATCCTTTTGATGTATTGCTATATTCAGTTTGCTAATATTTTGTTGAGGATTTTAGCATCTATGTTTATCAGGAATATTGGCCTATCATTTTCTTTTTTGTAGTGTCATTATCTGCTTTTGTAATTAGAATAATGCTAGTCTTATAAAATGAGCTTGGGAGTCTTTCCTTACCTTGAATTTTCTGGAACAGTTTAACAGAACATGTGTTAGGTCTTTGAATGTTTGGTAAAATTCACCTGTGAAGAAGCCATCTGGTCCAGAACTTTTGTTTCCTGGGAGATTTCTTAAATTATTATTATTGTTTCAATTTCATTAGTTGTAATCTGTCTATTAAGATTTTCTGATTCTTCCTGATTCATTTTAGGAGAATTGTGGGTTTCTAGGAATTAATCATTTTTTCCAGATTGTCCCATTTGTTGACATATAGTTGTTTGTAATGTTTTCTTATAATTTTTTTTGTATTTTTTGGTGTCAATTGTGACTTCTCCTCCCTCATTCCTGATGTTATTTGGTGGGGTCCTCTCTCTTTTTTCCTAGGTAAGTCTGGTTAAAGGTTTGTCAATCTTGTTTATCTTTTCAAAGAACCGACTCTTGGTTTCATTGATATCTTGTGTTTTTTTAGACTCTATTTCATTTATATCTGCTCTAATCTTTATTATTCCTTTCTTCTAATTACTTTGAACTTTGCTTTTGTTCTTTTTCTAGTTCTTTTAAGTATAAAGTTATACTGTTTATTTGAGATTTTTCTTGTTTCTTGAGGTAGGCCTGTAATGTTATGAATTTCCCTCTTAGGGACTGCTTTTGCTGCGTCCCATAGCATTTCTGTTGTGTGTTCTCATTTTCAGTTGTTTCACGGTATCTTTTGATTTCTTTCTTGAACTCATTGTTAACAAATTCATTGCTTAGTAACATGTTATTTAGCTTTAATGTCTTTATGTGTTTTTTAGGAGTTTTTTGTGATAATAAAAGAGCTAAATGAAATGGAGGCAAGCTATTTATCAGATAGTTCAAAAAATGATTATAAGGATGCTCAAGGAATTCTGTGAGAATTACAACAGCATAAAAAGGAACATAGAAACTATTTAAAAAGTAACAGTCAGAAATGAAAAATACAATATCTGAAATGAATACACTAGAAGGAATATCAGTAGTTTGGATGAAACAGAGGATTGAATCAGCAATTTGGAAGACAAGGTAGCAGAAAATACCCAATAAGAGAAGCAAATAAGAAAAAAGAATTTTAAATAACAAGGATAGTTTATGGGACGTTTGGGACAACATGAAGTGTAACAACATCTGCATCATAGGGGTACCAGAAGGAGAAGAGAGAGAGCAAGGAATTAAGAATCTATTTGAAGAAACAATGACTGAAAACTTCCCTAACATGGTGAAGGAGAAAGACATACAAGTCCAGGAAGCACAGAGAGTTCCAGACAAGATGGACCCAAAGAGAACCACACCAAGACATATCACCATTAAAATGGTGAAGGTTAAAAACAAAGAGAGAATCTTAAAAGCAACAAGAGAAAGACAGTTACCTGCAAGGGAGCTCCCAGTGAGACTGTCAGTTGACTTTTCAACAGAATCATTTTAGGACAGAAGGATTTGGCATTGTCCTGCCAGATGTAGTTCAGTTGGTTGAGTGAGTGAACATCCTGCAAAGCGAAAGATTGCTGTGCTAATTCTACTCCTGGTCAAGGCACATGCCTGGGTTGTGGGCTGACCCCCAGTTAGGGGTGTGTGTGAGAGGCAACCAATCAATATTTCTCTCACACACTGATGTTTCCCTTCTTCTCTTTCTCCCTACCTTCCCCTCTCTCTAAAATTAAATAAAATCTTTTTTTAAAAAAAAGTTTAGCATGAAATATTCAGAATGATGAAAAGCAAGGACCTTACAATCAAGACTACTTTACCCAGAAAGTCTATCATTTAAAATTGAAAGTGAAATAAAGAGCTTCACACACACACACACACACACACACACACACACACACCCCTAAAGGAATTTGTTACCAACATTCTTAGCCCTATTCTTAAAATGTGATTGGGAATCCCATTCCAGAAGTAGATAAATTAGAGCATGGAGTGATTATGATAACTACAGAGCCTAAAACAAATAATGAATCAATAATGCCTCTGTCTCCCTCTCTCGCTCCTGTCCAGAAAGTATACAGCCATGTACCATGAAATACAGAGGCATTTATTGAAGAAGATAAAAGATACAAGAAACATTGTACACAGGGCGATGATGCCACAGTCTGGATCAAAGTAGGCACCTTGGGGCCTCACACAGTTCTCCTAATCACCATTAGCTGCCCCATCGTGTTTTCCTGAATCTCATCAACAGTCTGAAATGTCTTCCCTTTCTAAGATGATTTTAGTTTTGGGAAAACCAGAAGTTGCAGGACACCAAATCTGGGCTCTAGGAGGACTGAGTCGCCTGGGTGATCTGATGTTTTGCCAAAAAACTCTGTACAAGACGTGATGCATGAGTAGGCTCCTTGTCATGATGAACCTGCCAATCACCACTTGCCCATAGCTGAGGCCTTCTGAATCGTCCAAATAGTTTCCATGGAGGAATGTGCAAGCTTAATGCAAAATTTGGTGCTGATTCATTGCTCTACTCAGTCATTTTGAATGTGATGGCCACACAGCACACATGCTCCCTCAACAGCATCTACCGCCCCCACTGACTAGTAGAGTGAAGTCATCATTGTTCACACATGCACATTCCAGTATACTCTTCTTGGCTGACAAGTTACATTGATGTCACACAAACTATTTTTATTATAATAAAAATGGTGTACTTTTTGCAGATAGCAGACATCCCTATGTCTATCTCTATTTCTCTTTTTTCTCTCTTATTTCTGTGTTTTATATTTCAGTAGTTACAAAATAGTCACAGGAATGTAAAGCACAGTATAGTGAATATAGTCAATAATATTGTAATAATTACGTCTGGTGCTAAGTGGATACTGGATATATCAGAGGGATCATTTTTTAAAGTATGTGATTGCCAGACCACTATACTGTACACCTGAATCTAATACAAAATAACACTGAATGTAAACTGAGATATAAAATAAAATCTTTTTAAAAGAAAATAAAAATATCTCTTTTTTACATATGTGTGTGTACTCCATGGCTCTTCTCAGATAACTAACAGTGTCTCCACCAGATCTGGATTTAGATATACCCTTTAGGAGCATTCAAAATCGCTCCAAAATGTCAAAAAAGCAAGGCTATTTGAGGAGACATTCACAGCACACACAGGGATGACAACAGAGCTTTGCCACTATACTTTCCAAACTTGCCTAAGATTGGAAAGAAATCCAATGGACAATGTTATTCGGTGATACAAAATATCAGTTTAGCAGATTATTAGACAGCGTAGGCCCAAAACAGTTTGTATTTTTGTTTTGCTTTTTGGTCATTTTTTTTCAGCCCTCTCCACTTTTTGTTTGCCTTCTAGAAATTTCTGAGCTAAAGCTTTGATTTTTAGAAACAAGTTCAAAATTGTAAAAAGCTGGTCCTAGAGGATGCTAATAGATATATGTGGGAGACCCTTCTGCGTGGCGTGGGCCCAGCTCCCACTCGGAGATGCACAGGAACCACACCCACGGAGAGGTTCTCTCTGGGAAATCAGGCCTGCAATGTGCCTAGGCTGCTTTGAGTCTTGCTTTTGCTAAAATTCCCGCACCCTGAATTGGGATAGCAAATGTTTATTGTAACTTCCTAAAATCCATGCTAAATCTTGCAAGGACCAATGTAACTGGTTCAACCACTTTTCCCTTTTTCATTTGCAAATATCCTTCTTCTGTCATGTGATTAGCAGCATTGGCTCCTTTGTTGTCTGTAAAAGGTAACCACCTAAAGCAAACCTATGCATAGTAAATGAGGACCATCATGTAAAGGGGAAGAAACAAAATAAAGTCCTGCCATGGCGGAGGCTGCAGGCTTTTGCTCCCCTTGAGAGAAAAGCCATGCTGTCCCTTTTCCTCCACCGGACTCAGTAGTCTGTGTGAATGCCTCATTTCATCCATAATGACATGGACACTGCAAGCAGTGTCTACATCAGATATATTAGGATAATTATTTGGGAAATTTAACTTTGTAACACTAAGATCAAAAAAGCAGTTAAATAGGTGTCTCTACTGGAGAACTGTTCAGTGTCTTTGAATTGTATGTGGTGAATCTCAAATATGGGGACCCAGTACATGATGTTCTGCTAACTATATTGATGACAGAAACATTTTTTGCAGGGAGCATCCTGCAGGGCATTTCTGTAGGGAACACATTTTCAGAAATGCTGATTAGATCTTTCTTTTTCATTGGCCTGAAGAAATGTTGATAAATTGTCTTATGAATTCTCTTATTACTGTCAACAGTACTTTTAAGGTGAAGACTTATATACTGGGTACTTTTGAAAATGTTAAGTTTAAATGTTTGGTAAATACTTCAGTTTATAATGTGGAAACCTGAACCCTACAGGAGCAGAATTTCCAAAAGCTCAAGCCTCCGTTGAATACAGAAAGTCTGGCTTCACCCACAGGCTCTGAAGCCAACTCCCTGGGATTCAATCCCAGCTTCCCTCATTTGTTAATTGTTTGGTCTGGTGTTATTTAAACTCTCTGTGCCACGCTTCTCAGTCTTCCCATATGTATAATGAAGATGATACTAATATTATATACTTCACAAAGTTGCTTGAGATTTCATGAGCTAAAAATTTATAAAGTACTAAAATGGTAAATGCTAACTAAGCTTTTGAAAAATAACATGTGACATAAATCATTTCAAACTCACAGGAAAAAATGGGGCATGTACACTCTAAATGAACACAATTTATCACTTTGCCCTTTCTCATCTAAGAACTGTCCTATTTTCAGTTTGGATAAAAAAGGAAATTTAAGTTAGACATTAATAAAAAATATTGACTGAAAAGTTACACAATATTCAGATGTAGAATAAGAGGTTGTTACATTTGGGATATTTTAGAGGAAAATATCATACATGACCTAAATATGACTTAGCCTAAATCCAACAAGTCTCCAGGCCCGGAAACACTGATGTTTTGCGTGGGAGGGCAAGTAGATAAGTATGTATGGGTGTTTGGGTATATGCATGGCAATAAAATTTTAATATTTTGCTATTTTAAATTGCTGAATGGAAAGGATAGCTATTTCTGTGTCATAAAGCAATAATCATATCAATGCCATGACTCCTCGATTAGCAAACAAATTTTCAGCATATAACTAAATTTAAAGAAATTTGTGGAGCGTGAGTGATTACACGTTGAGCGCCCATGCTCCACTGCAGGCTCCCTTCCCGTACCTCTCTCCAATCTGCATCTTTGTCTCCATTCTTCCTGATCTGTCCCTTCCTTCTACGAGCACAAATGCCACATGCTGCCTTAAAACAGTCCTTCAAAACTCCACTGAGAAAGCTATTCTCATCGTCTCCTAAGCAAAGTTTTAACTTTCTTCACAGTAATTTTCTGTCCTTAATGTCAAAATGAATGACTGAAAATCATTCGGGTTCTCTATACTTGGGAAAGTCACTTTCTATCACACAAGTCCTAATGAGGCTGGATCCCCAAAAGAAACCTCTTAACTCTCTTCAGATCCATTATTGCTTGCCATTTCAAAAGTGAGCATGTGAGTTGTGCTTGACTTGCTCCCTTTCCCCAGGTCCATCCTTGGCCTTTATCTGTGCAACTCTGAGCCCTGGGGATCAACTCTGCAGACTACATCAACCAGTCTGCACTACCAGCGGGATCTTGGGTGGTTTTGACCAAAGGAGGCACCTCCAAGGGAGGCAGGAGGAAAGGGAAGATAGGACATTTCTTTTCCACTCCCTGACTTCTCCAGTTCATGTTTTCTAGCAGCAGCTACATCCCTCCCGAATTCAGCTCACACTGCACTGTCATGCTTTGTAATGCCCATGTCCCTTCAGGCCTGGGTAGTGCTGGCTGCTGCTGTTGCTAGTCTCTGGGTACCCCACCCTCTCTGCTTATTCCCTTACCCTGTTCACACCCCTGTTAGTAGACTCTTCCTTGCTGTCGCCTGAATTATATGCATTG
This sequence comes from Anoura caudifer, assembly GCA_004027475.1. Lineage (NCBI taxonomy): Eukaryota > Metazoa > Chordata > Mammalia > Chiroptera > Phyllostomidae > Anoura > Anoura caudifer. The sequence goes on from PVKU01000024.1 coordinate 769,985, forward strand.
AATTCTAGTTTTTGCTAAGATCCTAACTGATTCTGAGCCCTGGTAAAAAGGTAGTATTTCTACATAAATCATAATTATTAGTGTGATTATTAAACAAAAATAGCATATTTGCATATATCTCAAAGGTAAGAAAAAAGCAATTATTGTTTCTACTCAGCTCTATCACCCTGGTGAATGAGGGGCCCTTCTGCAGGGACTTATGCCCATTAGAGGTATCTTAACTCTCTCATGAGCATTAAGTAATAGTCATGATTCCTAAATAAGTTAAAGTACTTCATACATAGCACACATTTACAGCCAGAGACAATTATTTATAGCAAAAATTAGAAACATTCTAAAATGTATAATGTTTCCTCTAAAAATATAGTTTATGTTGACTTTTTCATTTAGAATCTCATGAACTTAATCCATTTTAGCAAGCATGTTGGGTCCTTCACTCTTGTTCCTGCCTTTACCTGGAATTCTCCAAATACCTTCACAGCTGACTTTTTTCTTGTCATTTAGATCTTAACTTAATAGTGAAGCACTCAGAGAGGGCTTTAAGTAGTCTCCCACCCCTTGTCCAGTATTCTAAGGTAATTTTGTACATTTGATATTTTTGCTATCTATTTATCTGCCTTCTTCTCCATCATGACATGAGTTCCATAACAGCTGAGACCTTGTCTATTTTATTCACAGATATATCCTCAGCACTTAGCCCATAGTAGGTAGCTCAAAAAATATCGTTGAATGAATTAATGAATTAATTGTCATTTTACAAGAGAAAAATGGAAGAAAACACTACTCCTGCTCTCAAGGAAGAAAGAAATGGGAGAAAGAAACACATCTGGAAATGTATAGTAGAAGAAAGTGCTGTAAGAGAAAAAAATGGAGTCCAACTTCCAGCTATGGCGGACTATCTTATAACAGATTAATCACCACACAGAACAAACTACAAACATGTGATAAAATGAAAAAAAAAATCTGTTTGAAGACATTGGAAACTCTCAAAGAAGTCAGACTTCACAGGGTCAGGAGTTTAGAGAGCAGAGAAAGTCACTGAAGCGAGCCCAACATTCCATACCACTTAGCTCCTTGGGGCGTTTGTTGATTCATACACAGCACACAGGGAAGGGCTGTGAGGCCAAGCAGAAAGCAACTGCTAAGTGGTAAAAAAGTTGAGTAGAGTATTCATCATCTCATAGATATATGGAGATAAAAATTGGAATTCAGGGCCAGCCAGGCACGAGGACTTAAAGGGCCAAGATTGAGGATAGGAGGGAAGCTGAGAGACATGTGCCTAACAATCAGAGCAGCGTTTCTCATTGAGACACTTACTGATTTATTAGAAGCACCTATGGAATGGCTTCTAAGACTGTAAGAAGTTGGGCAGAGCTGTCAGCAGTGCCCAAGTACTGAAAGATTTTTAAATTCTCTAGGGAGCAAAAATATATCAACTATAATCTCTGCAATTGATATAAATATATATATGGCCTTCAATAAAATGTTACCAGACATCCAAGAGATTACCAAGTTACCAAGAAGGAAAAAAGTCAATAGAAACAAACCCTCCAGAGGAGTTCCAAGGAGTTATTTAAATATTTTAAGACCCCTCTGATTTATAGATTTAAGAAATAGATAGTAAGAGTGAGAATTTCACCAAAGATTTAGAATAAATGAAAAAGAATCAAATGAAAATTCTAAAATTGATATAAAAAATTGAGAACTCAATAAACAAATTTTTCTACTGGGTCCCACATGTCTCTTGTGGTATTTTCCCTCCTTTCCCCTGTACTTTACCCTGGATCATGTTGACTGTCCTATCTTCCAGATTACTAGTCCCCTTTCCAGCTGTGTTAATCGTCTATTAAGTCTATTTATTGAATTCTCAATATATGGAATTAGAGTCCCAAGGACAAGGAGGAAAAGAAAGGGGCTGAATACTATTTGAGGAAATAATGACCATGAATTTTACAAAGACATCAAGCCACAGATTCAAGAAGTCTTTCAAGGCCCAAGCAAGATAAATACAAAAAATATATATATATATGCCAACACACATCATAGAAAACTGTTGAAAACCATATGTGAAGAGAAAAAACTTGGAGCTATATACAAAATATTATACTCACCTAATGAAGAAAATATGTTTGCTTCAGAGCATCAGATAAAAATTTACAGGGGAGGCAATAATTCATTTATTCATTCATTCAACAAGAAGAATTTATTGAGTGCATATAGTCATCACTAAGTCAAATATTTTTAACAGAGAGAGAAAATGACACAGTGCCTGCTCTCTAAAAGAGTTTGATATGCAAGAGAGGCAGAAACATGGGGCCTGCCAAGAGGAGTTGTCTTTAAACCTTAAAGGAAGAGTGATGCTTGGGGCCCGGAGAGGTGAAGGGCTAAAGGAAGTTGTAAGACATTTACATCTTATCTTGCTGAAGGCTCCAGGGGTGAAACCAACTCAAGCAAAGACACAGATGGTGGAAGTGGGTATCTTGCTGAACAACCTCAGTGTGTTCAGTGTGGGGAGGTGGGAGGGAGCTGCAAAAAATGAAGCTAAGGAGTTAAGTTAGAAACAGATTCAGTAAACAGTGAGGACCCACCATAGGATTTTTAGCAGAAAACAGCCTCATCCATATCATTCTTTAGCAAGAGCACCCTGGGGGCAACATAGAGGATGCTTTTCAGAGGGAATAAATGTCAGCCCGTGAGAACAATTAGACAATTATTTATTGCCATGACTCAGGCAAGCAAAAAAAAAAAAAAAAAAAAAGGTGTGACCTGACCTAAGACAGTGGAAATAGAAATGGAAACCTGGAAGAGTATTCTCTAGACATTTTGAAGTCAGCATCAACAAGACTTGGCCACCACTGCCTGTAGGAGACAAACTGTGGAGGTCAAAGTTGACTCATGTGTGTGCAGAATGTCAATGTTGTTAATGCAAATATTTCTTAGTAATAATATCACGAGGATTCTTTTAGCTTGTTGAGTTAGATTATCAATAGGACTTTTCTAAAATATTTATCAGGGAGTTAGAAAGTCCAGTCTTGAGATCAGAAGCAAGATGAGGAACTGACACCAAGCTGTGTGGGCCCAGAGGGGAGCCCGGCAGAAAAAAAGCTGAGTAAAGATCGGTGGCTCCTAGTTCACATCTTGGGATACGGAGATGATCCTAACAAACCACTCTTGGGTTTCTCATTCTCAGATATGTGAAACTACGTTAACTGGAAAAAATCGATCATTAAGGTGTTCATTACACAGAAAAAATGTCTAAGAAACAGATCTATGACTCTTTGCATTTTATGTTTCCTTTGGCTTTTTATAAGCTGCATCCCAATGTTCTCTGCTTAGAAGGCAGAAACACTAATGATACGAGCTGTAGTTAAAAGTGCTTTTTCCAAGTCTCTGGTTGTAAGCTTCTGCATGAATAATGCCAGAGGTGGGGGTGGGGTAGTAAGTTTAAAGGTTAGGTTTGTGCCACGTTTTTATCATAATGCACCTGAAATTAAGAAAAATTACACTTATAACTGAGGTGAAGTTTCCATAATACTAACCAATTACTTTGATTTAAATATATATATACATATACCATCACTGGAGACATTTTTTTTACTATCAGTCAGTTGGTTCCTCTAGTTTCAAGTATGATTTATGGAAAAGAATATAACTTTGTCAGTGAGATTAGAAGCGTTTTTACAGCCCACACATTATCGCAGAATACTGAAGTTCAGGTCCAGAATGACAGATTTTATCTGCTACAGAAATTCTCTCACAGGGTTACACCGGATGTGATTTGAACTTTTGTGTTTTTCAGCTACTTGTGGTTTATTTCTTGAAAAGTCTTGTTGATCTGCTTCAAATCCCCTGAGAATAAGCAAGAGGCAAACTCAGTTAATATTTGCACATTTGATCTTTAGGGATGATTTCCCCAAATTACTTTCCCACACCCCTAAAAACCTGTACTATCTACCCCATACTGGATTTAATTAGAGGATAAACTAATTAATAATTACTCAGTTCTTCTTACATGTTCAACACGGCTTCATGTGACAAGAAGTAAGGATGCAGTGAAAGATAGGAGCTTTGAAGCAAATGAAAGACAGAAGCTATTAAAGAATCTAACTAAAAATAGCAAGACATAATCAAGAGCTTGTACAGGATCAAGTATTAAATGCTGTATGATCTTTCATAAAGGAGTGATGTGCATAGACTGAGTGCATATGAATCAGAAAGGCTCCATGAAGGAGGGAGGACTTAACCCTGAAAAGAATTCATCTCTTGCACTCTCTTTGATCTGGGTTTAACATTTGCATTAAGTTTTGCCAACCAGTCAATGAAGGGTATAGTATCACCAACCTACTATTTAGACACTACTGAATCTGTTAAAAACGCAAACCCTCTTCCTCATACATTGGAGTGAGTGGTCAAAATTACAACTCCCCTTACTCCCAAGCCTACATTTGTGCTGCCTGCCCCTGGTGCGAACATGCATAAAGAGGGGAAGTGAGGAGAAGGGTATGAAGCTTCTTTCAGGTTGGTGTCCACGGCCCCATGTGAACAGGTATGTCTGCCTGATTCCAGGCCAGTCTCAGGCAAAATGGCAGCCGGTGCACAGAGCCCCTCACACCACACCTCTTCCAACAGCTATCTTGTCACTTGCATTTAGCTTCTCTCTGAAGTTTTCTTCCCTACATATGGATGTCTCATGGGTCGTCATTCACCAAAATTTTATTAAGTACCTGCAAAGTACAAAGTATTCTACATGTAGTAATAGAATGTGTATATCCACTGAGGAAATTGCCAAGAAGCATGGATTCATAGGGGTAGAAAATAAAAATTCTGAGGCCGACTGGAGGTGCTGTGTGCTAGAATTGTGTGTATACAGACGAAACTATAAGATTATATAAATATGAGGTCTACAGACACATATTTACATCAAATATGTGTCTGTAGAATTTTTAGAAAGCTTTCTGGTTTACCAAGATCTTCAGAGAAGGAAGGGGGTGGTCATCAGCCTGTTTTTTAAATTTATGTGGGAAACCCTCTGGAAATTGTCCTGTGGTCAGAGAGGAAGGGGACCCAAATGACACTCAGGAGAGGAGATCTCATTAGACTCAATGTGAGAGGAAAGGGTAAACCTTAGACCTATAAAAGGGGGAGGGGTGAAGTGCTGATGACATACTCTTAAAGGAAGTCCCAGCGTTTATTCAATAAATCTTCACGAACTGCAATTTTGCTGACACTTTACTTCTCTCTCTCTAATCCCTGTTGTATAATGTCATCTTATCCAAGTAAGGGCTGCTTTCTGCTTTAAGAATCACTAAGGGAGAGAGAAATCAATTAGGAGGCTCAAGGAAGACTTTGAGTAGGCAGTGGCATCTGAACCCAGCCCAGGAAGTAGATTTTTAAGGTAGTGTGTGGGGAAAGACATAATGGGAATAGGTAGGAAGTGAGCAGCTTTTTCAAGAGGGTGTGTGGAATCCAGAAGAGCTACAACATCGACGTGGGGTAGAATGGGAGAGGTTAGAAACAGTCCAGACCAGAGGACTAACCTGGGAGCAGTTTCTGTTCCAGGCTGAATTGTTCAAACTGAATCACAGACACCGGGGAGCCACTGAAAGACCCTGAGCAGGAATGGTGACTTCATTCCATCAGATAATCTCCCAAGGTCACTGATCAATATTTTTGTAGGTGCTGTCCTCCTGGAAATATTGATGTTTCAATTAAAAACTTCCTAAGGACAAAACAAAAGTGTTTGCTAACCCTAAGAAATAAGTTTCAAATGAGAAAATATCTACGAGGAACATATCTTAGGACAGGGACTCCAACTACTCCTCAGACCACTCCTTGAGCAACAGGATAATATTTTTGGAGGATGGGACTTTTAAAGAGACATAGTCCAAAAGCTCCCTACCCTTTTTCCCCAAGACACCCAGTAACGATGACAACCCCTGATAGAACAAACTCCCACGGGTGCACTCAGTCTTACTTAAGAGACCAGCTTGGACCACTGGAACCTGAAAAGAAACCAACTCATTGAATGATATGAATCAAGCAGAGTTCAAACAGGAAACAGCCTTATTTACCTCCAGCCACTGCCTTCAGATCTGCCCTGTCAGCTCTCCTTCCTCTACTTCTTGACCATGCTTGACAGATCCCAAACTGGCAGTTCTAAGAACAAGCCTCATTTTGGTAATTAAGACTCACTCTCAAACAATCCCATGTAATTCAATGCTTGGCTTCCTCTCTATCAACAGCCTGACCCCCCTCACCTCCAGCTTAGCCCTGGCCTGGATGGGAGTGGACAATGGTCTGTACTCGCAGTACCCTTTCGTGCCTTCTCTCCCTCCACTCAGCTCTCTTCCAAGGCAGGTTTAGGGTAAGTCAGGATGGTGCAAAGTGGACCTACATGCCACCTAATTGGTATGTTTATGAGCCACCGTAGGTGCCCTGTGGGGGAAATCAGGCTCTTCCACGGGATCATCAGAAAAGCATTGCAAGGACCCACATGGAGTACACTGTGGTGTGGCAAGGTTTATTCAGGTGGAAACCTGCCCCTGAATTTCCAATGTCCCATTTCCACATGTCCCACCATGGAAAATGTCCAACCATGTCTTCAGCAAGGCCAATACAAAAGCCAGTTTCCAGAGTTCCTATGTCATATTAAAGCCTACTTCTTTGGAACCCAAGAGGTGCATTGAGGGCCCACATGGCTGATAGACCCACATGGTTGTGTGTGTTCCCAGGTGAGAGAGAGAATGAACAAAGGAACAGGGTGTAGGTCACTGAGCAAGAGGGGGGCGGGCAGAGCTTCTTTATTCCCCTGGGGTTATAATCAGGAGCTTTTTCAAAATAACCAATCAACTCTCCAAGCTTTTGTGGGCTTACAATGGCTCCCCCTTTATTAGCTTCCATGGTCAGGCACTTCCTCCTGCGCCCCCAACAGTCTGGTACCAGAGGGTGGACAGTGCTCCTAGGATTAAGTCTCCTTGGCAGCAGCACCCTAAAGTGTTAGAATAAGTCTGTAAATGCTATAGTTTCCTGGCTAACCAAGCAGGCTTATGCTCTCCAATTTCTAAAACTTAAAGTATAATTCCCTTTGTTCTCTTTATTAATATCTAGCTAACTATCTATAGTAACAACCCCAGACTTGGAAAGAAGAGCCAAAACCCTCTCCTCAGGTCATGTGATTCATTTCCTTGATGATGTCCCTTGAATTTCTAATCTTCTTTTCATACAAGCTTCTTTGGCCAGGCCATCTCTTGGTAGGTGCTGTAAGTTTATGTCTAGCAGCAACTTCCTAGGAATTTATCATCCAATCATTATTGGCTTTGGAGCTTCAGCTGAATTTTTTAAGACAGCGGGAGTACCATCCAACCTCTAATGTATATGCAGGTTACCATTCACTAATTGTAACAAAACCTTTCTCTTCCACTCACTCATGAAATCATATCAAATGCAAATCAATAAGAAAAATTATACAGAAACTCCTGAGGATACTCTAATTTATTCTTTAAATATTAACAAATTTGTATACTTGAAGCATGATGACTCAAAAGTTTGTTTTGCACACCTCACCACTGATGTTTTGCAACATAAACAGAATACTGCCATTACCAGAACAACTATAATCTTATGCCAAGGTGAAGAGCTCAACAGAGAGAGGTTCATTTTTGCAGGTTATTAGTTCTAAAATGTTAGTGTTAAGTATTACTTTGTATTGCTAAATCACATATCATGTGGGCAAGTAAGAAATCCTGGCTAATTGTAAATTGCAACCCTGATTGAGGCAGGAAAGAAAGTGATGGAGATGAAGAGAGTGGAAAGGAGCCATGGCCAAGAGCATATGGTATGGAGGAGGTATGGATGGCTTTGCACATGCACACTTTGTGGCATTTTCCAGCCACTAGGTGTGAATACCTTTGGTCTCTGTGGTCTAACATATGGTAAACCAGCATTAGAGGAACTGCTGAAAGCCTGACCCAGTGCTGGAACACCAATACCTATCTCCACCCCTTGGTCTCTTGCAGATGAGGGCCTCAGTCTTCACAGCGATTCATTCAGTCAGTGTAGTGTGCTAGCCTCTGCTTCTGTGAGCAGGAATAGGTTGACAAAAGGTAGCCAATTCTTGTCAATTTCCTAGTCTCTTCTCAGTTAGCAAAAAGTATTTAAAATCACAGGCCAATCAATGGTCAACAAATATCTAAGAAGCACCCACAAATGCAAGGCCCTGTAGGACCCCAGTCCTATGGTAAATACAAGCCAGTCTACCCCTAAGGCTAGAAAGACTGGACTCTTATCCAATAACACTACAACTCACAGCATTTTCTCTTTAAGAATGTGTAATGTAACACTGCAGGTTACAATATTTCCTCTTTAAGAATGTGTGATGTGGGGGAGGAAGGAAAAAAGGAGAAAGATCATCAAGAGGAAGATGAGAGAAATTTCTAGTACATGATCCTCAAGTGACAGAAAGTAGGGACTATAAAGAACAAGGATTTTTAAGAGAAGAGGGGTCTCATGATGCAATCAATTCTGAAATTAGGAAGTATGACTCTTAAGAGTTCTGGCTAAGATGGAGTCATAGGTAGAAACCCTACACCTCTTCACACAACCAAAAGGAGGATAACAACCAATCTAAAATCAATAAACAACCACAAGTGCCAGAAAATCAAACTGCATGGAGTTTGAAGAAAAAAATCAACCAGATTTTTCTTCAAAAAGAAAAAAATCAACCAGAACAACCAGACCAGTAAGGCAACTGACCGCGCAGGCCAGCTCAGAAAAACAGAAGAGAGGTGGTGAACCGGGCAGATGGGGCCAGCTGAAGGTGAAACTGAGACTCAAAGCTGACTGTGTACTATGGAGGTTGCCAAGTTGGGAGAAACTCCCAGTCTCACATGAGAGTCCATTGGAAAGTGTGCTAGAGAAAAGCTGGAGAGCTACACTGTTCCCTCTCTGGCCCCTCCCCTGCAGGCAGCTCAGCAAAGAGGGTTCCCCTGCCCTGGTGAATACCTAAGGCCCTGCCCCCTTACAACTTACCAGGTGTGCCAAGACAAAGAAATATGGCCCAAATGAAAGAACAGAGCAAAGCCTCAGAAAGACAACCGAGCGATGAAGAGATTGCCAACTTATCTGATGGAGAATTTAAAACCCTGGTAATCAAAATGCTCACAGATCTGATTGAGCTTGGTCAAAAAATAAAAACAAATGAAAGATACCCAAAATGAAACAAAGTAAAGTATGCAGGAACCAGCAGTGACAGGAAGGAAACAAGGACTCAAAGCAATGATTTGGAACAAAAGGAAGAAATAAACATCCAACCAGAACAGAATGAAGAAACAAGAATTCAGAAAAGTGAAGAGAGTCTTACAAACCTCTTGGGCAATGTGAAACATTCCAATATCTGAATTACAGGGGTGCCAGAAGGAGAAGAACAACTGCAAGAAATTGAAAACTTATTTGAACAAATAATGAAGGAGAACTTCCCCAGTCTGGCAAAGGAAATAGACTTCCAGGAAGTCCAGGAAGCTCAGAGAGTCCCAAAGGAGTTGGACCCAAGGGGGAACACACCAAGTCACATCATCATTAAGTTACCCAAGATTAAAGATAAAGAGAGAATCCTAAAAGCAGCAAGTGGAAAGGAGAGAGTTACCTACAAAGGAGTTCCCATAAGGCTATCAGCTGATTTCTCAAAAGAAACCTTCCAAGCAAGAAGGGGCTGGAAAGAAGTATTTGCAATCATGAAAGGCAAGGACCCATATCCAAGATTACTCTATCCAGCAAAGCTATCATTTAAAATGGAAGGGCTGGTAAAGTGCTTCCCAGATAACATCAAGTTAAAGGGGTTCATCATCACCGAGCCATTATTATATGAAATGTTAAAGGGACTTATCTAAGAAAAAGAAGATCAAAATATGAACAATAAAATGACAACAAACTCACAACTATCAACAAATGAACCTAAAAGAAAAAAAAACAATGAAAACAAAAACCAAGCAAACAATAGAACAGAAGCAGAATCAGAGAAATGGACATCACATAGAGGGAATTCAATGGGGAGGGGGAGGGGAGGAATTGAGGGGAAAAGGTACAGGGAAGAAGAAGCATAATTCATAGGCACAAAATAGATGAGGAGAGATAAAAATGGTATAGGAAACAGAGGACTCAAAGAACTTATATGTACAGCCCACGGACATGAACTAAGTGGGGGTGGAATGCTGGAGGGCTGAGGGGGCAGGGGGAGGGGGGATAAAGGGGGAAAAATTGGGAAAACTATAATAACATAATCAATAAAAAATACTTTTAAAAAAGGACGTATAACTCTTGACAAAGTCAAATTCATCTCCTCAACAGATTGGGTTGAATGACTTCTAAGTCTTTGCTACTCAAAACATGGTTCACAGAACAGCAGCATCAGCATCAGTATCATCTAGGAACATTGCAGAAATGCAGGCTCATGGGCCCCATCCCATAAATAACAAATCAAAGCTGCATTTTAACAAGATCCCCAGGTAGTTCATAAGCAGGTTAAAGTTTAAGATGTACTGTTTTGGGTCCCCAGGCATTGATAATACATCTATCTACAAATGGAGACCAAGACATCAGCTAGAGTCAACCATTCAGAGGTGCTGGGAAAGAACCAGCTGAAAGCTTGCCCTTGCCTACACACCTAAAGAATTCTCAAGTGGCTGGTGCTCTCACCTGGCACTCAGTTCTTTCAGTGGGAGCCATTGACTACTATAGCTGCTTTAGAATTCAAACCACTGAGACAGGAGGAGAGATGCTGAATTAGAACTCAGTATGCACTTTTCTTGTAGGGCACTTTAATTATGTGTTGTGATGTGTTAATTATTTACACTTCCAAATTACTTTATATAAATGATTTATACTTCCAAAAGGGGGACATATGCAATAAAGCTATGCAAATGCAAAAGAAAAATTATATGGTGTATCAGGTAGGAAAAAGAAGAAGCAGAAGAAAATACTTCAAACCCTGGCCAGGTGGCTCAGTTGGTTAGAGTGTCATCCTGTACAGCAAAATGTTCCAGGTTCAATCCCTACTCAGGGCACGCACCTAGGATGTGGGTTTGATCCACAGTTGGGGCACATACAGAAGGCAACCGATCAATGTCTCTCTCACATTGATGTTTCTCTCTCTTTCTCTTCCTCTCTCTCTAAAATCAATAAAAACATATCCTAGGGTGAGGATTGAAAAAAGAGAGAGAAAATTCTCCAAGCACCTTGGGTATCATAATTGTTTAGACTAAGCAATAGTTGTAGCAATGGGGTTACTGGTAATCAAACAAAAAGAGAAACATGAATTCTAAAACTCTCATCATCTGAAACATACCAGCAGTCAAGAGAGGTAAGAGATATTTTTGTAATGCCTAGATATCAGTGTTAGGAAGAATAAGTTAAGTATTTAGAAAAGGAAAGATTAAATAAATAAGTCTAGTCTCAAAATCTTCATAAAAGAAAAAGACTTCAGATGGATTTCAAGAGTAAATGTTTTACATTTTATGGACATCCTTTGAACTCTGTCTAAAACTCTTCAAGACAGGAAATAACTATCAACGTGCTGCAACAACCTGTGAACTCAAACCCAGTAAAAATATATTTCCTTCTTTTCCTCTCCCATACAGACTTAGAATTTAAAACACTTAGATTTTCAAAGCACTTTCAGCTGTTGTACGGTAGCCCCCTAATCTTTGGGGATATGTTCCAAGACCCCCAGTGGATGCCTGAAACCGTGTATAGTTGTGAACCCTGTACATACTGTTCTTTCCTAGGCATCCATACCTTGTCCCTTACAGGAAGCTCTTTAGCGCTTCTCTTTTGTTGGGAACCACCCTGCCTGTTTCAGAAGCTGTAAACCGCCCCCCCTCCATGGCTAAGGCTGAGAAAGCGACCTTCAGACCGTAAGACACTAAGGAGACAAAGCTTATCTCCTTACCTCTTAGACAGGTAAGATTCCCCAAGGGGGAATGACCTAAGACAGGCGTGATCACATGGAGGCCGCAAGGAAGGACTTGGGGGGGCTATAGCAAAAGGGGGTGATGGACCCTCAGCTTTGACATAGCCTGAGTCCTCATGTCTGCAAGAAGCCTTATAATTTCTTGGCTGCCTCACTTCCCCTGCCTGACTTAAGCCTGAGACAATGCCTTAAGCCTGAAACAACACCAGTGGTGAGTGCAGCCCTGTGCTGGAAAGGGCGGGTTCCCGAGGGCAATCAGGCCTAAGAAAGAATATGTAAAATCCTATGAAACCTGCTTTGTTTAGAATGCTCTCAATTAAATAATAAGGGTTCAAGCAAGAAGTGAGTTTGTTCCTCAAAGTTTTATAGCTCTTTAGCTATCTGACCCTGACTCAAAATAGGCCCTCAGAGTTCTTTGTATGTTATCCATTGTTTGATCCTTACTGCCTGAAAATGATTAATGAACTTTACCTGTATTCCTGTGCAAAATGAACCCAATAAAAGCCCATTGAGGAAAAGGCTCTTGGCCCTTCTCCTTTGAGGGATTGGCCACCTTCCCTCCCCAAGCACATCATGTCTTGGTAGACTTATTTTCATCCAAGGTGTCCTGGGGGGCCCTGTGGGCGGAGCACCCCCCCCCGGCACTCTTTAGTATATCCCAATTGCCAGTATCACTACCCTTACTTGTGCTTTGGAGCCCTTATGAAGTAAAATAAGGGTGACTTAAACACAACACCAGGGTATGGCAACAGTTGATCTGGTAACCCAGATGTCTACTAAGTGACTACCAGGAGGGGAGTCTATACAAGGTGGAAATTCTGGGCAAAGGAATGATTCACATCCCAGGCAGGATGGGGCAGGATGTCACAAGATTTCATCATGATGCTTGGGATGGTGCTCAAGTTAAAACCTATGGATTGTTTACATCTGGAATTTTCCATTTGATGTTTTCTGACCGATGTTGATCATTGATAGCAGAACCCTGGAAAGTAAAATCATGAATAAGGAGCACTACTGCACCTCATTTGACCTTCACAACACCTTTCTGAGATTATTTCCTCCATAGCACTATGAGAGAAGCAGGCTCAGGAAAGGTATGTTTCTCACCTAATATCACACAGCAGTTTACTTCCAGAAGTTAACCTGGAATCCATATCTCCCAACATCCAGTCTGGTGTACTTGACACTACAGCAAGCTCCCCATTCCTGGAAGGTAAGATTTAATTCCAGTGATCAGTCTGAAAATCTCACTTCCAGGTACCAACTGGCAGATTCTTAAGAAAAGTAACTCTTTCAGACAAGAGGAAAAAGGATCTGTAATTTTTGCAAGACTAGTGACTGCCTGCATTTAGGAAGCTCATTTTTTAAATATAAACTTTATTATATTTTGTCTGTTACTATGTAGTCTCCATATATCCCCTTCCCCCAGCAACCACCACACTGTTGTCCATGTCCATGAGTCCTTTTTCCTTTTGGCTCAATCCCTCTACCCCTTAGCGTCCCCCCAACAACTAGTTGTCATCTGCTCTCCATCTATGAGTCTGTCTCTGTTTTGCATGTTAGTTCAGTTTGTTCATTAGATTCCACATATGAGTGAAATCATATGGTAGTTCTTAAAAGAGTCATTAGAGAGGGCTTTTCACCTAGAAGATGCCTGCACTTGATAGCTCCAACTGAAACCCTAAGAGAAGGTTTTAAAAATCTAAAACAACTCTGAGAAGGGGAAGGAAAAATAAGCCCACCATAATCAAAGAAAAACCGCCAAGACAAATGAAACAGATGTCTGCTGGGACGGGCCCGTCAGCAACAAGCTTGTCTTGCCAGAATACAATTCAAGGAAAGGTGTCGACATCAAAACTGAGATTGCAGAAAAGCAATGTGAGGATGAACTAAGAGTGCAGCAGGCTGATCACAGGAGGGTGACAAGCGAGACCCGGAATACAAATAATGCATCTCCACTGCAGGGAGAGCCCCAGTACCACTCACTTCCAGAAGGAAACTGTCTCCCTGCCAGGAAAACTGAACCGAAAGCAAAAAAATCATCAGTCCCTTCTCCCCTCACCACTTATCCACCACTCAAGCAAACAAATTGGAAACTGGAGGTCTGGATAACAGATAGCAGCTGAGGACACCACTTTGTGATGAAGAGAATCTGCTCTGAGGGCTCTTTAGGAACTGATCATGTTTCCCTTTTTGTTGCTGTGACTAAGAAGCTGGGAGCTAAACCTCTAGCCTCAGGGGTTCAGGACCAGTGTGCCTATTTCTTTGTGACTTTGAATTTACATTTATTTTCTACACCATTTTATCCAGTGGCTGACACGTATTTTTATAAGCCACCTTAAGTTAACTTTGGATGAGGTGGAGTAAAGATGATTAAAAAAATGGAAGGAAGGACCATAAGTGTGTGTGTGTGTGTGTGTGTGTGTGTGTGTGTGTGTGTGTGTCAGAGAGAGAGAGAGGAAAGGAAGGGGCGAGGGAAGAGAGAGAATATTTGTGAGTTAAGAATTCGGGTGTACCATCGTAGGTAAGGACCCTGCTGGGCAAAGGAGATGGCTGACAGAGCAGGGATCAAAACTAAGGCCCCTGGGGTTGCTGTCCATGCCTGTAACGCCCATACCTCAGTAAGTTTTGACAGTTACAGACTCTGGGGTAATAATCAGTTCAGTAAGATAGAGATCATGTCCATCACCCCACAGCATTCCTTTGTGCCATTTTTTCAGTCAGTGTCATCCCATAAAGACAACCTTCATCATTTTCTATCACTATAGATTCATCCTGTGTGTCCTAGAATTTAGTATATGAATGTTCTCTTTCACTCAGCATGAGATTCCCCCATTGTTAGTAATTTGTTCTTTATTGTTGAGTAGTATTCACTTATATGGTATATCATAATTTGCTTCTCTTTTCATCTGTTGATGAACAGGTAGGTTGTTTCTCATTTCCGACTATTATGAATGAGACTGTTATGAACATCTTTGTGCAAGTCTTTTAGTGGATATACATTTGAACATCCCTTGTATAAATATCTATAAATTTAATTGCTGGGTAACAGGGTAGATGGATGTTTAATTTTGTAAGAAATTGGCAAATCATCTCCATGGTTGCACCATGTAAAGCCCTACCAAGCAGTGTGTGAGTGTTCTAGTTGTTATCAGTTGTTTTCGTTTCAGTCATTTCAACGGGTACCCAGTAGCATCTCATTGTAGTTTAAATTTGCCTCTTCCTGGTGAATAAAGATATTGAATATCTTTCCATGTATTTATTGATTATTCATATATCTTCTTTTGTGAGTTCCCTGTTGAAATCTTTTACCCATGTTTTTATTGGGTTGTTTGTCTTCTTACTGTTGAGCTGCAAGAGCCATGATATTTTCTAGATACAAGTTCTTCATCAGATATATGTATTATAAATATTTTTCCCTAGTATCTGGCTTGCCTTTATATTTTTAACAGTATCTTCTGATGAGCAGAAATTTCTAATTTTGATGTAGTCTGACTTATCAGTTTTATCTTTTATAATTAGTGCTTTCCGTGTCTTAACAAAAAAGTCTTCACCTACCTAAGGTGACTAAGAGATTCTCCTATGCTTTTTTAAGGATATTTACGTCTGATTTTATATATCATGTCTATAATCCATCTCAGTTAAACTACTATACACGGAGTGAGGTAGGGGCAGAGGATCGTGCCCCCCTATAGATGTCCAGTTGTTCCAGCACCATTTGTTGCAAAGCTTTTCTTTTCTCCCATTCAAATAAATTGGCACCACAGTCAGTTACCATGTTGTCATATTTAATCTGCACAACCCTGTGATGTATTTTCTCTGTTTTGCAGATAAGGAAACTGAAGCTTAGACGAGATGATTCACCCCATACCTCACACTCTCCGACATGAGGCATGTGAGTCACACCCCGGTCTGCCTGTCTGTAAGGCAATGCTTTTAGACATCACCAGGTACAGCCTCCCTCCTTCAAAGACCCAGTTGAAGCCCAGTTCCCCTAGGAAGGCTTCCCCAACAATTCCGATCTTCCTCTCTCCCACTTTTCTAAACAAAATTCATTGTTATACTGATGTGCATTGCTTTCCAATTCATATGTATATAAATTCCCAAAACCTGTTCTTCTCTGTCCACCAATATTGTTTGGAAGTAAGCAAAAGTCAGGTTTTAAGTTTGATTACATTTTCTGTATTGCCAAGCACAATGCTGAGTATACAGTAAGTACTCAATAAAAACTTTCAGTGGAAAAATAGTGTTTGGTTGAACAGTGGAACCAGTGTTTCTCATACTTCATTCAAGGCTCTTTGACTGTTATGTTAGGTCTCTAGATCCTGCCTCACTTTCCCCCAGAAGCAAATAAGAATTTTAGTGGTAAAATTCTGCTATGTAGAACTTGAAATTAAAGAAATGAACAATGGACAATTAAGTAAAGGGAGAGTTCAAAAGTAATTGTTAAATCCCCTTCAAAAATAGTTAAGTCTCCAGAAGCTGTAGGTTTATCATAAATATGAAATGTGTATGTGCTACTAGACACAGAGAAATTACAACAGCTGAAGCTTGAATCAAGTGTCAGACAGGGACACCCTGAGAAGACCCGGAGAAGTCATTCTGAAAAAGTATGAAGGCCAGTCCCACCAGAAGATAGAAGGTAACTGGTTTGAGCTGCAGGCCACAGAGGACCACACCGGAAGCCCAAAGGGCACCAAGAAATGCAACTAAGAAGCAGCACCCTTGTAGGCAGAGGGAGCTGGAAGTCAGAGGGGCCACATCCCTGGGCCCACCCAAGGGGTGATGCAGTTACCTAGAAGTTCAGTTATTTCCTCAAAACAGCCTATTCTTTAGAGAAAGCTGATGAAATGATTTCTATCCTAAGGATACTATTAGCCGGAGGTCATAGAGGGTCATGATAGAGCTTGAAGTCTCCAGGGAAGAGATAAGGCAGCTGGACAGAAGGGCAGGGTCTGAGAATATAGAAGAGATTAAAAAGCGAAATGGTAGCACTCCTGATGAAGAAAAGAAATCTAGCTCATAGAAGAACCGCCCCCAAAGCAGGAGCCACTGAGGAGTTCAGCTTCACAACCACATCTGTGGGCCACACCCCATATCAGGACCCTGACATCTGTCTTCACAAGCAAGGGTACTCTGGGAAATAGGGGACAAAGAATTCAAGCTTTTTAGAAAAAGGACTGCCTGTTGTTTTCCTCACCTAGATTATCAGAATACACTTCAGCTATGCCTTCAGACAGAACCTCGCCAGTAAAGACAAGTCTCACCGTTTCAGTTACTCAGGAGGAAGTTAGATTGTTGAAGCAAATCAGCTTATAAACACTGTTTTTAAACTCCTTGGATCTTTGTAAACTTTTAGAGTTCTCTGAAGAAAATAACAGCAAGTCTCTTATCAGATACAAGGCAATTTGCTTAAAATATATAAACATACATGGGAACTCAATTACCCACAAAAACAAAAGGAAGCACAGATAATTCCCCAACAGTCATTAAGCCAAGAGGCAGCAATGGCCACTGTTTATTAAGGGCTTACAATAGTTTTGCAGTCTCTATGTACCTCAAACACATAAATGTAACCCTCAAGAAAATTCTGTGATAACAATAACATTGGTGACTTATGCAAATTATTTTATTTAATTTCAGATCAAACCTTGGAAGAGAGGCACTACCACTTTCCCATTTTACAGAGAAGAAAAGAATTTTGAGATACTAAATAACTTTCCATGGTCACATAGCTATTGAGTGTGGACCAGAGAATCAATCTAAGTGTCTGATCCCATTGTTTATGTTTAAACTGCTAGACTCTCCCCACACGTTACAGATGAGGAAACTGAGCCCTAGAGGAGTCAAATAAACTCAAAGAGCACACGGCTGGTGAGTGGCCGCATCAGGATTTTAACTCCAGTCTCTCCAATGCCAAACTTCCAGGTTCTTAAGCTTGGTATTGTATTAAATTGACTTTCATACCCAACTTAACTTTAATTTGATTTTATTTGAGGACTTCATAAAATATAAAATTGGAAAAATCCCAGGGCTTCAAAACAACACCAAAGCCCCACCATAAAGGGCTGCTCAAAAGAAGCTTCCTAGGACGTCTGAGGGGCCTGCCCTGACCTGAGCTTCCCACTGCCCTGGAGGGTGCCCTGGAGCCCTGCTGGACAACAGCAGGTCAGCTGTGTGTCATCATCTCTGTCATGCCTGCTGGCAGTGAGGGAGAACTATTTAAGATTTAAAGATACGTAAGGAATGTGGGGAGAAAAGTCATTTTTTTATTTTTTATTAATAACTTAATGGAGAGCTCACAATAGCTGGAAGGAAGATGAATCCATCACAGAGAACACTGACTATCTGCTGTTTGCCAATTACCACCCTCTCTCTGTTGGCGGGTTTCTGGTCAAGGTACTCTGCCTTCTTCCAACCTAGGGGTGGGTATGTGACCCAGGCTACGCCAACGGAAGGCTCCCAGAAACTGAGTCTTAAATGAAGAGATACAAAGAGAAGTTTCTGGAATTGATTTATCCTAGTGGCCCTGGCCTGGGCCCCATGATGATTGGTCCCTGCTACCAAGTTTCCCAGAGCTATTATGGTCCCTGTTGTTCTGGAACAGTGACCAGTGGTTTTCTCTTCAGTTCTGTGAGCTGCCTCACATCCTCCAGCACATTCCTTTTCTGCTTAAATTAGCTAGGGTTGTTTCCTATGGCCTACAACCAAAAAAAAAATCCTAACTAAATCTCCAAGTTGGCCAAGGGGAGGTATCACTTGACTTTGGTGAACCTCAGCCTCAGAATCTCCTGCAGGGATCGAGAGATGACTGCCTGACAAGGAAGAGGAGTACGTGCGTACATGGAGGGTGTTTCAAATGACAAGACGAGGGCGTAGGATCCCATTTCGTTGGGTTTCTGCACAGACTCACACCCCTGAAATCCTCTGTCCCTTGCATGATTCACAACTTTCAAGGCTACTTATTTAAATCTAGAGATTGGTTGTCCTGTGAGAAGCAGCTCAGCTGTCTAGAGCATGATGCTAATGAAGGCAGCACTTCTGAATTGACTTTTGTGTGTTAGCTGCCTTAGTTCTGAGTCACAAAAATGGCACTTGAAACCTGATCCAAGCTCTTTTGACATGTCATAGGGATGCAGTAATGAAGCTGATGGACAACACTAATCATTGCCACAAATTCAGGTTCAACTCATATTTAAGACCCTGCTCCATGCCAGGTAGTGCATTAGGCACTTCACATGCATTATCTCATTGTCTGCAAGCACTTGTGACAAATGAATCCAAGTATATTACAAATGAGCAACACAACCACACTGAAGAAGGTGAGGAAGGGAGAACTGAGCTAAATAATTTTGGAAAACAGCAGCTAGAAGGCTAAAGACAAAAAGGTACCTAAACATTGTACTGTAGTAAATTAGTTTCTCACAGGTGTAGTGTGCTAGAAATTCTGATATATGTGTATATATATATCATATATATATACACATACACATGTGTGTGTGTGTGTGTGTGTGTGTGTATATATATATATATATATATATATATATATATATATATATATATACCAGATCATTAGAACCTAGTTTCTTACAGCTGCAGAAAGAAGAAGTTACAAATAAAGCAACAGGGAGGCTAAAATAAATCCCGTGGTGCTTGATGGGAATGAGAGATGACATTATGAACTTCTGGTTATTTTCATATGTGTGTGGTAAAAATACATAACAGGAAAATTACCATTTTAACCATTGTCAAGTGTACAATTCAGTGAGTGGTATTAAGAACACTCATATTGTTGTGCAATCATCAGCACCATCCATCTCTAGACCTTTTCATCACCCAAACTGAAACTCTCTACCTTTACTCCCCATTGTCCCAGTGTCCTTTTCTTGTAATGGCTTTGGCTGTGGTGTCAAGTGTTATGGCTAATTTTAACATATAAACAGCTAGATAAATACAGAAAGATATAAAAACATGTGTTTGCACAAATTAGCACACAGAATAAATACAGCTAGATAAATAGAAAGAAATATAGAAATGCATGCATGCATAAATTAGTATACATACATGTGTGTCCCTTCTCAGTCTGTCTCCTGAGAGGCTCTAGAAGGTAGCAATGAGCACACCTAGCACCCTGACCTAGGTTTCTAATACCATAAAAATAAAAGTAACTAGTGCTCCTTCGAGAAGTGTTGATTCCAGGGTTGGAGCAGGAAAGCACAACAAATTTGGAGCATCACACAGTGGCGGAAAGGAAACAGTGATTTAAAGAAGAGGAGGAAGAGGAAGAAGGAGAAGGAGGAGGGGGAGGGGGTAGGGCATGTTAAAAGGCACAGAGCCCAAGCTAAAAGAGCTCTCAATGGCTAAAGCTGGAATAATCTGAACAAAATAAACAGTAAGAGTACCGAATTATAAGATAAATATCCCTGAGCCCATAGTAAGATGAAATGATTGAGTGAATGAGTGAATGAATACTAGATGGGAGAGAAGGGATAACACTTCCTTACAGAAGAACTCCAATTAATAAATATGGAAGGGATAAAAGAAGTAGAAACTCATTATTGGAACCCCACAGTCATATCTGTCGAAGGCATGCTCCACTGGAAGATGCTAAAATCAGTGAGTGAAAAGTAAGGGGAACACAGGATATTTCCATAATCTCAAACTATCTTCCCCAAAATAAATACTTATTAATTTCAAAGGTAAAAATGGTCATTTCAGAGCAGAGAAAGCACCTTAGCCAAGGCTAACATCACAAGTGATGTTATTATGACATCATGTACCCCAGACACAAGCCACTGGGATGGGAACATCAGCTTTGTGGTGTTCTTTCCTGAGATTCATCACTCCGGTCTAATCATGAGAAAATACCAGACAAATCCAAACCCAAACTACATTCTACAAAATACCTGATCAATATTCTTCAAAACTGCCAAAGTCATGAGGAACAAGAAGAGACTAAAGAACTGTCACAGATCAGAGGAGACCCAGGACACATCGTCCCTAAGTGCCATCAAGCAAGCTGGGCCGGCCTCTGGAACACAAAAAGACATGGCTAGCACAACTGGGAAAATTCTAATACTGTCTGCATTTTAGTACAGAGTATTGCACCAATGTTAAATCCTCAGTTTTTGTAATCATACTATATTGATGTAAGATTTTAAGAATAAAGGAAGCTTAGTAAAGGGTATATGGAAACTGTACTATGTTGACAATTTTCCTGTAAGTGTAAAATTATCTCAAAATATAAAGTTTTCTAAATATCTGAAAGAAAATCCAAGCACACAGACTTTCAGAGTCCTGAAACATCATTTTTCTAGGCAAAGAGGGCATGTTTTCACTCTTCCTGAATTAATTACTCATAGCAGGAGCTGGCCACCTCCATCACCCCAGGGATATACAGGCCTGCAAGGTGATTGGTGAGGCAATGGATTTAGGAAGCATCATGGTGCTGTGCCGGGGTAGATCTGAATTTGAAGTTCGGGAATCTGTCAGGGAAAGTTATTGCATGTCTCTGAAATGTGGAAATATCTTTCCAGGCTCATTGTGAATATCAAATGGGGTCATGCTTAAGAAAGCACTTTATTCAAAGTAAGTGTTCAATAAATATACCTCTCTTTTTTTCTTTTCTCTTGTTTTAAACATTTTAGAATACAAAAGAAAAACAAGATGTGGCACCATTTACATCAGGGACTTATCTAGATTAAGAGCAGGCAGACACATATACACTTGTAAACAGCAGCTTTACGCTCTGATAGAATCACATGCTGAGTTCATTTGGAGAGTGGGACAGTGTGTGCCGGAGCACAGCCCACACACAAGGGTGAACACATGCACAGGAGAACCGACACCGGCACAGAGGCAGTCTTCCAGAGCGGTGGGACTGTGCCGCGTGGAGTGCACAGATAAGGAAAGGATGAGCTAGGGGTGCAACCGAGCCTGACGGGAAGAAGCAAAGGCCTGAGGACAGGAAGATGCTTTATCCACTTTGCAGATAAAATCAGACCGATTTGGAGAACAAGATGAACATAAGGAAACAGTAGAACCGAACTGACTAACTGGGTATGGAGCCCAGTTGCAGAGAGCCTGAAAGGCAGGCTGAGGCTTTCAGGATGTAGGAAGAGAAGCAGAGGCTGATCCTTGAATAGAGTGGAACTCAAGGAAGGCATCTAGTGCTTTAGTCTGGGCTGTAGTTGGTAGCCACAGAAGTGTTCTAAGCAGAGGAGTTATGTCATCATGGCATGGTATATCAGGAAGTGTTCTGTTGCAGGAAATAAAACCACCTTAACAATTTTAAGTGGAAAAGGAATTAAGTGCCTATAAAATCAATGAAGGGCTACGGAATTTAGCTTCAGGCTGAAATTTAGCTTTAGTAGATGGAATGAAAATTCATGAAGGCTTTTTCAGAAATTGTGGAATGGCACCTGTCAAAACTACAAATGAATATGATAATTGATCCTGGAAGTCCATTCTGGAAAAAAAAAAAACCCTCAATTCTAGAAAAACCTATGTCAGAAAAATATTTACATACAAACACAAAGGTAAATATACATGGCTTATACAACCGAAAAATTAGAAACTCCTAAATGGGAAAAGTTAAATAAAGGTCTGATACAGAATATTGTATACTCATTAAAAAATATATCAAGCCTTTATGGAAAGATCCTCCAGACAAATTGTTAAGTAAAAAAAAAAAAAAACAAGTCACAAAGAAAAACCTGGTCTTCGGCCAAGATGGAGGTGTAGGTGGACACACTGTGCCTCCTCACACAACCAAAATTAAGGACAACAAAGATTTAGAAACAAGAAAACAACCAGAACTGATAGAAAATTGAACTGTACGGAAGTCCGACAACCACTCTTCCAGACAGGTAAGAGGGGTGGAGTCGCAGCAGGAAAAAGTGGAGGTTGGTACAACCGGACACACAGACAGTGGTTGGCGGATCCAAGGTGTACAGGTGGCAGATAGTAGACCCTGGGCACCAGGTGGTGGCAGTCAGTACCAGTGGGGCCACCCAGCGTGGCTGGCTGACCAGGTGGTCCCACATTCACATGCAGACAATCCAGGCAAGAACAGAGAGCAGGACAGACCTTGCAACCCAGGGCCCCAGCGCCAGGAAATAAAACCTAAAAACACCTATTGAAAATGCTTCTGGGAGTTGAGGTGTTAGGGGAGACTCCCAGCCTCACAGGAGAGTTCATTGGAGAGATCCACAGAGTCCTGGAATGTACACAAGCTCACCCACATGGAAATCAGCACCAGAAGGGCCCAATTTGCTTGGGGGAAGTGGCAGAGGGGACTGGTATCCAAGAGAGAGCTAAGGAAGCAACATTGTCCCTCTCAGACCCCACCCCCACATACAGCTTCACAACCCAGCGACTGGGCTGCCCTGCCCTGGTGAACACCTAAGGCTCTGCCCCTCACGTAACACCCGTGACCAGACCAAAAACAACAATAACAACAAAAAAAAAATGGCTCAAATGGGAGAACAGATCAAAGCTCCAAAGCTAATTCATCTAAGTGACCAAGAGATAGCCAACCTATCAGATGCACAATTCAAAGCACTGGTGATTAGGAAGCTCACAGAATTGGTTGATTTTGGTTGCAAATTACATGAACAAATGAAGGCTACACTAAGTGAAATGAAGAAAAATGGAAGGAACCAATAGTGATGGGAGGAGAACTGGGACTCAAATCAATGGAGTGGACCAGAAGGAAGAAAGAAACATCCAATCAGAAAAGAATGAAGAAACAAGGATTCAAAAAAATGAGGAGAGGCTTAGGAACCTCCAGGACATCTTTAAACATCCCGACATCCGAATTATAGGGGTACCAGAAGGAGAAGAGGAAGAGCAACAAGTGGAAAACTTATTTGAACAAATAATAAAGGAGAGCTTCCCCAATCTGGCAAAGGAAATAGACTTCCAGGAAGTCCAGAAAGCTCAGAGAGTCCCAAAGAAGTTGGACTCAAGTAGGAACACACCAAGGCATATCATAATTACATTAGCCAAGATTAAAATGAAAGAGAGAATTCTAGAAGCAGCAAGGGATAAGGGCACAGTCACCTAGATGGGAGTTCCCATCAGACTGTCAGCTGATTTCTCAAAAGAAACTTTACAGGCAAGAAGGGGCTGGAAAGAAGTTATTTCAAGTCATGAAAGTCAAGGACCTACATCCAAGATTGCTCTATCCAGTGAGGCTGTCATTTAGAATGGAAGGGAAGATAAAGTGCTTCTCAGATAAGGTCAAGTTAAAGGAGTTCATCATCACCAAGCCCTTATTATATGAAATGTTAAAGGGACTTATCTAAGAAAAAGAAGATAAAAAATAGGACAGTAAAAAGACAGCAAACTCATAGATATTAACAACCATACCTAAAACAAAAGCAAAGTAAGCAAACAGCTAGAACAGGAACAAAAACACAGAAATGGAGATCACATGGAGGGTTAGAACAGGGGAGTGGGAGGAGGAGGGGTGAAAAGGTACAGAAAATAAGTAGCATACATGGTGGGTAGAAAATAGACAGGAGGAGGGCAAGAATAGTGTGGGAAATGTAGAAGCTAAAGAACTTATGACACATGGACATGAACTAAAGGGGGGAATGTGGGTGGGAGGGGGTGTGCAGGGTGGAGGGGAATGATGGGGGAGAAATGGGACAACTGTTATAGCATAACCAATAAAATACATTTAAAAAAAGAAAAAGAAAAACCTATAGTATGTCCCAATGATGTGTTTTGAAAGTGCATGAACGGAACAAATGCAAAGCAGGGCTCAGAGTGCTTGCCACCTGAGGTAGGACTCAGAGCAATGGGGGCATGTGGTTGAGGGCCTGTCATGTTTTCCTTTGAATATCCCTGCAATGTTTGAACATTTTACGAGAAGCACACATTCATATATTACTTGTATAGTGAAAACATCAGTAATCTGAACATCCCTAAAATGCAATAAAGTAAACATGCCTGGACTTCACTCAGATCACGATAGGGGTGGGTAAGTAATATCGTATCCCTCTCACATTAAAAATGAGCTGGTGTTCATCTCGGGTAAAAATGATTATTGGAACTATGGAGTGCCATGCCAGTTTCTCCTGATTTTGCTCTAGTGGATTGTGTGGTGAGGGGAGAAGTAGGAGATTTAATTTTTCCTGTGAGCCATTTAGAATTGTAGGTTGTACCAAAAGGGATGTATTGGAATGAGGGCCCTCTCGGCATTGATTAGAAGACTGAAGATCTAGGCTTGGAAAACAGACAGAAAAGGGGAAGCCAGGCTTCCCAGGGACACAGACAAGCTACCATATAAGCAGGTGATATTGGATGTCCCCGCAGGACCAGTGCCACCCAGCTCTACCTGCCACAGTTATCTCCCATAACTCTGCATCTCGGCACAACTCCTGGAAAATTTCAAATGCTGGTTGAAGGGTCTTCTTTTCCAAGCAAAGAAGAAGTAAGCAATAAAGAGTATCTATCCCTCTCCTTGGTTTTATCATGGGCATCGGGGTTCTGATCTTTTCCAAGACCCCAGAGTGAGAGATCTGTCTCAAATAAGAAGGGTGCTCTGATGCTGAGATGTCAGCTATGACGGCTGTCAGCTACACTTGGGTGGACTGAAGATTTTGCCTGATTATTAAACAGATGCCCCTCTGACCTAGTCATGTGTCTAGGTCTACCAAATTCATCTCTGTCTGATCTTTGAGCACTTGAAGTTGGCCTGGCACTACACAGACCACGTGCGGGAGGAAGGCTGCAGAGACAAGGCATCACTCCTCTGAAGAGGGCATCTGTAGCAGCGTCCCTGGGACCAGCACTGACTGAGCTGAGGAGCAGAGGAAGTGACTCAGCAGAAGCCACGTACCCATTCCAGGTGCCCCATTGCATAAGGAAATGAAGCAGGTGATTGGGACAAGTCCAGGCTGCCTGGCTGAGAGGGCTGAGGGACCAGGAGGTGGGGTGTCCTCTGCCTTCAGCAGACTAAGAAGTTACATTGCAGAAAGAAGTTATTCCACCTAGACCAGGAGACAAAAAAGCAAATTCAATTGAGGTTCATAAAACTTATGAAGCATATACTTAAAAAGACCTCAGCAACTCACTCCTCAGCCTTATGCCATAAATAACACAAGGACAAAGGGATAAGGGAAAATGAAATTGGAGACATTTGCACAATGAGGAGTTGAGATGAGGAGCGCTCTGCAGCAGGCAGCAGCTCAGAGCACACAGAGAGCAAAGTGTCTTTGGAGAGGCCCGCGTCATTTCCATCTTTTTTACCATGTTTGGCATCGGCAGATATGTGGTGTTGGCACTTGTTGATTTAGGATGCGATTCTATGATTGGGGGAGAACGGTCACTTCACAAGTGTAAGGGCAGTTCGTAAGTACCAAATCACTTCTGTAACTGACCCCAGGCTCCCTCCAGATGACCCTCATCACTATGGGAAAAGAAACACATGAATTTCTTTTCTTTTTTTTTCTTTTCTTGTTTTTTTAATTTTATTTTAATTGTTGTTCTTATACAGTTTTCTGTCTTCTACTCCCATCCCATCCCACCACCCCAGCCCTCCCCAGCTCCCTCCCATTTCCACCCCCCCTAGCTTTTGTCCATGTGTCCTTCATGCTTGTTGCTCTAAGCCCTTCCCCTTCTCCCTGGATATTCCTATCCCTCTCCTCTCTTGTTCTCAATTTCAGTGTCTTTGGTTATATTATGCTTGTTTGTTTGTTCTGTTAATTAGGATCCTGTTAAAGGTGAGATCATATGGTATTTGTGTTTCACCTCCTGGCTTATTTCGCTCAGCATAATGCTCTCCAGTTCCATCCATGCTGTCGCGACTCTGGGAAATCTCTGGCCAAATGTGGACACAAGCAAAGAGGGGTCTGAAGGCTTAGTCACATCTTGGTCATCACAACCCCCTTTGCTGAGGGCTGAAGGAATGTGCATATGCTGTTTCCAGGGCTCTCCTTCTTACCAAGCCACATGGCAGGGAGGTCCAAGTGCACCCGACTCAGAGCTGTGACTTTGTACCAGGAGCTCCCTGCCTCAAACCACATTCCTCTTTCTTATCCAGTAGACCAGCAGCTAACACAAGGGCATTCCAGTGAGAAAATACAATGACATATGAATGCATCGGTTGTTGCATTTTTTTTTCTCTAAAGAGCCAAGACAAGCAAATAGGACCATGGCTGGTCTCTCTTTGGCCAGTCTAATGGCTTTAGGTCAAATCACTTCTGGGCAAAATGAAGGGGCAAGAACTGCCTCCGAAGTTCCAAAAGCAAAAAGGGCAGCATTTGTGCGGCAAACGCAGACAAGAAGCTGGGGCAAGAAATCAGGCTCAATAGGGGCCAAATCTGGAAGTGCAAGTGGCCTGGCAGCATCCTCACAAAGGATTGCTTCAATTTAAATGTTTTTAAGGAACAAAAGACATAGGAGGCCACATGCCATAATTTAAGACAGAGCAGTAGCTAGAAAGGCCAATTCTCCCACAGAGAACTAGACTATATATTGTTTTCATTATCCACCCATATGCTCTCTTTTTTTACGTGAAATCTATTGCCCATTTCCAAAAGGAAAAATGTATTTATGTCTGCTAACCTATCGTTATGGAACTATTTATACCAGTTAGAAATGTGTACAGCTGCAAATAACAGAAAACCTAACTATCAGGGATTTAAATAGATAAGGAGTTGTTGGTCTCCTGCAAGAAACAGTCTGGGGTCAGCAGTTTAGCTCAGAAACTTAACGCTGGTGTCAGAAGTCGGGGCTCTCCTCTTCTTTCTGTTCCGCAAGCCTTCTGTTTTAGGCTTCGGTCCTCAGGCTTGTTTCCTTATGATTCCAAAATAGCTGCAGCACCTTCAGCCATCACATCTATATCCAGGCAGGAAGAAAAGCAAGAAACAGAAAGGGGAGGAATTTGTATCCAGAAAGCAAAATGCTTTCCCAAAAATCCCCTTGACGCATGCTACACAGTGCCCAGAATGGCATCAGAGGGGCCCTCCTGGCTGCAAGGGGCCTCTGAGAGGCGTGCATTTTTTAGGTGACATGTTGCCAACTCCTAACAAAATCCCCATTCTATTAAAAGTGAGACTATATGCTGGAGAGGCATCCAGCAGGGCCATCATGAGAGCTGGGCTAACTGTACCATGCATGACCATAAGCCCAGCCCAGACAATTAGCGAAGTCTGTCCTTTACCACAAGTGTTGCAATCTGCTCAGTTCAGATGGCTGTGAAGAGAACACTGGCATTTCATATTCATGTACAAATGTACAATGCTAATAAGCCTGTATCAGTAGCTCAGTTTTTCATATCTATAAAAATGGGTATAAGCAGAGTTGGAGTTATCTGGTGGAGAGAAGGGTCAAATAGCCCTCCTAAAAGTGTGGAAATGCATCTGATTTTGTTTTCTCCTCAGCTTCATGGAGTCTACCATTTGTGATTACTTGTTCCCATAATTACCCAATTTCCAATTCCATTAAGAGCCTCAACGTTGCTTAATGAAGTATGCATTAAATCACTTGAACCTTCCAGTCACATTGTCAGAATTCCTGAATCCCTTCCCTGCTTCTGCAGCCAGCCCTGAAGTGTTTCCAGGCAGAGGTAGAGGGAAGAGATGAAAGTGAATGAAGAGGGTGGAAAAGGTAGAAAAGAATAAAGAGGGGATAAATGGTGATGGAAGAAGACTTGACTTTCAGTGGTGAACACACGATACAATATACAGATGATGTGTTATAAAATTGTATACCTGAAACCTATTAACCAATGTCATCCCAATCAATTTAACAAATTTTTTTTTAAAAGAAAGTGACAGAAGAGGGTGAGCGGATGGGGAACAAAGAGCAAGGAAGCTGCTCTGGTCCATGGTCTGAGTGCTGAAGCAGGTCCTGGGTCCCTGCTCCCGCAGTCAGAGCTCTCTCAGGAGACACTCGTGGTCTTCCGGGGTGACCCTGGGTGGGGAGGGCTGAGAGGGCTGGAAGAATTGAAGGCTGTGGAATGCCTCAAAGAACCAGAGTCCTCTTCGTCACAGTCCCTTGCTGGGGCAGCCCTTCCTTGGTCCGAGCCTGCAGAAGACAGTGAGTGCTCTCCGGGGAGGACATGGCTGGTCTGTGCTCCGCAGTCGCTTCCAGAGGCCTCCCTCTTCCAGCACCGCCCCTCAGTGTGGATGACCCCACTGACAGCTGCTGCTGGCACTCAGGGGCTATGCCACACACAGCATAACATCTCAGACAGTTCCTGACCACAGATATGCATCACAATTCTGTAACCCTCTCAAAACATAGTCTTTTCTCTATCTCCAGCACATGATCACCCTGCATTCGTCAGTTTTCATGTCAAATGTCGCTTTCCCAGAGGCCTTCCTGGGCCACCTTCCCTAACACATTTGATGTTTCCCTGCTCTCTTTCATTTTTCTTCATGATGCTTCTAGTATACACGTGTTGCTTACATGTCTAAAATCTCTGTGAGGACAAGTATTCTGCCGGTACTTTCTCCTGTGTCAAAGCATGTCCGGCATATAGAAGTGCTCAGTAAATGTCAGTCCAATAATTTTTAAGCAGACATTTATTGAATATTACAAGGCAATATCCTAAATGACTTCAACTTAATTCACTTAAACTTTACAGCAGCCCTATGAGGTAAATGCTGTCATCCCATTTTTTGGATGAGGAAACTAAGGCTCAGAGAGGTTAAGGTCACACAGTAAATGGCAGAATGGAACTCAACGCCAGACAGGGGCTCCAGACCCACGTCGGCCTCTGCTCTCTCTGCCTCCACATTGTAGAAGTGGCCACAACGCAGTGGGCTGGGTTGTAGCAGCGCCTGTCCACTGTTCCCACCACATTAGCCCTCAGGGCCTCATTCATTTCTACATTTCTAAGATTACTTCTTAATCTCTTCCTCCCTTCTCAAACCTCATTTCCCCACTACTTGAAGTGACCCCAGGTCTCCATTAAGACATCATTAATTGGGCACAAAATATACACTAATAAACATTTATTAAAAACTGTACTAAAGTCCTTAAATGTTTGAAAGAGTCATAGTTTGTTGGAAATAACATATATTTTTAATACACTGTGAAAATGGTTATCCTTTCTGCTCAAAGAATTTCAGTAATGGCAGATATAACTCAATGAGCATTTGATTCATGCCAGCATTATCCTGAATGTTTTTCATACATTCATTCTAATTCTTTAACAATCCTATGAAGAAGGCAACACTTTTCCATTTTTAAGTTGAAAAACAGAGGCTTTAAGAGTTCCAATAAATTACCTATGGTGTATCATAAGGAGCAAAGGAAGGATCAGTATTCCCATACACCAGATTTTACCATTTTTGAGTGATTTCAGTACCTACCTACAAGGTCCACACAAGGGAAATTTACAAAGCAGTAAACACTCAACTGTGGTCTAAAAGGATATAAAGATCCATAAGGCATTATATGATCCCTAAGAGGGTTTAACAAACAGACCTTTCCCAGCCCAATGAAAAAAGGTACTGTACTTCTTCCAACAATTGTGCCCAGAAGAAACCATTTCTGAAGTTGCCAGCACCAGTTCACAAATCCCAGGAGGAAAGAAAGAGCATCACATAATCTTATCATATATGCCCAACTTCTCCCAGAGAGAAAACCAACCTTATTCAGAGGCTCCTTTTTGCAAAGATTTTTTAGCTCTACTTCAAAAATTAAACCCACCCACACAGGATAAAGATTAGCCCATCACTGGAGATGTGGTTGTAATTATCTCCATTTTACCAAGGAGGAAGTGAAGACTCAGAGTTTCAGCAAATTGCCTGAGGTCATTTATTTTGTCCTCAGTGAAGCCCAGGCTTCATCTTATGATACTCAACCCTGTGCTTTTCGTCCACTTCCAAAAGGAGCTTCATTGTCAAGGACCGGGTATAGAGGCCAAAGAGGAGCAAGAGAGAATGTGTCCTGGGCATGGGCTTATTCTAATTTCAGAATAAGTCCATCCCGGCTCAGGTTTTGACTCTGGATGCTATACTTCTGTGTGTTAAAAAACCACTGATTTACTTCATACTCACAGCTCATGAGATTTCATTATGTGAAGCCTTGGTGGATCTTATCCCCAGAGAGAAAACATCATCAGGCTCTCTCTGTAGAACCTATCTCTCTGGACATGAGGACTTAGAGATATCCAGAAATTCTGTTCATTTCTTCAGTCAAGCAAATGGTGGGACTGAAGGACCGTCTGGACCCCTTAGATGACAGGCCAATCATCATGGTGGCTCAGAGCCTGCCTGGGCTCCAGGGTCTGACTGCCCTGAGCTCAATTCCCATCGCTGTCACCCACCCAGTGAAAACCTCAGTTCCTCCTGCCAGTAAAACAGGGTTACCTGGCCTATTCCTCAGGGGTGGGTATGAGGGCTGGATGAGCTCACGGAGACAAAGCTTTGAGCACAGCGCTGGCACTGAACAAATCAGCTGTCATTTTTCTCTCTTCCAGCTGGAAGCACCTGGTCCCAGAGGAGCCACTTCTGCCTAGCTATGGGGAGTTCACCAGGCAGAGGAGGCAAAAACAGCTCTTTCTTCAAAGGTCAGCAAGACATTGCCTAAAGGGACTGTGACATCAGATGGAAGCACACTGGCTCCCTGAATGACTCACACGGCTGCTGAGCAGGGAGCTTCCCTGCCTCCTGCCAGGCGCTGTGGGTGGTGTTTGCTGGGGACCACCACCTCATATGTGGAGAAAAGGCAGGATGAGGGGAAGCTCCCACAGTGGCTTGTTTGCAGAGCAGCCATCCAGAATCTAGCACACTTGTTCAATGAAAGTGTACAAAAATGCTGCTTTTCTTTGTTTATGCCACTTCGAGCATGAAAACGTTGTCTAAGAGACACAGCGACATAACTATGATCACCCTCTGTGCACATAACTGGCTTCTTTCACAAAATATAATTATTCCCTCCCGCCATGCTTTTAGCCAAAGATTGACTTGTAGCAATTTGAAAGGTCAAAGCTGAGATCAAACTGCCTGTGTTTTAATCTCCCCAAAATGTAAATTGGACCAAAACTTCAAAAATAACCAGCCCTGCGGGTCAACTGTATGTTCATGCAAAGTTCCCCAGGACATACGAACTGGTGTTTGGATAACCAGCTTTGTCTCTGAGCAGCAGCTGTCGCCTCTGATGAGTATCTGCCATGGTGCAGTCACACTGATGCTGTACTGAGAAGGGACAAGCAAGCTGGACAAAAATACCGCAGATTCAAAAGGTTGCATGGTTGAAGGGAAGGTTGTCTCCAGGGGGGCCACCATGATTTATTCAGCCAAGTGTTTAAAATAAATGGCTTAGCATGTTTTTACTGACTGCTCTTATTTTTGCTAACAGAAATCGTATCTGCTGATTCCATCTCTGGGTACAGGGGGCTGGATTTGGGGATATAAATTCCACCAAGGGGCATCAGAACCCATCCTAGAAATGGGTTCTGCTTTGCACAGAAACAGAACACATTTCTTTCCCCATGGTTGTTATTCAGCAAGAAATAATGGAGGAAAACAGGGCTGAACTGTGCTATGCAATCTTTAATGGCATTTTAATAGTTTAAATTGGGAGCAAAAAGCTTCTCAGCATGCAGTTTTGCATAAACATTGCCCTTTTGTGATATTAATTGGGGTGAGGAGAGACAAACTAGGAGAGATATCAGGGGGCAGGCCTCAGTCCTGGCTCACCTGGTGAGGCAGTGAGCGGCACAGACCCTTCGAGGCCCCTCAGAAGCAGCAGCCAGATCCAGATGGTCAGAGTGAAGCAAATCTCCCTGCACCCCACATTAGGAAATAACTTCCAGTGTGAAGCACACTCCACACACAGATGACAGTTTACTGGCCTGCACACTGTAAATGATTAACTTGTGTAATGATCAGCAAGGGAAGGAGGTTTGAAAGCAAGAGGCAGATGACTCTTCACTTGCCACCAATATTCATCTTTACTACTCTCTACAAAGAGGGTGATGATAACAATGAAATTCCAAAAGACAGCTATGGGCGCATGTGGATTTACAATTTGGTGATGTCCCTGAGACCACAGCACACCAGTGAATGAGGCACATAGTCTTGTTTCTTCCAGGTAAAGTTGATAGCTCTATGTACAGTTGACCCTGAGAAGAATGTATCTGCCAAAAAGGACTCCTGTGGTTAATTGGGCTCAAATTCATAGCCAGAGTATAGCAGTCGTTTTTTACAGAGACCCTATATGCACACTGTGTTTCAAGAAAAAAACCATAGACTGAGTGGGCTGCCAAACCTCCTGCACTGTGCTCCTGCCATCTCTGTAAACCTTTATAAGAGAGCTCCTGGGATCAAAATTTGACCAATGGGACTGGGACTTTCCCCATCCAATTGGAACTGCACAGCTATATCCACATTTGCATCTTCACTGACCCATCAGAGCAGCTTCATTTTGACCAATCAGGATGGTGTTATTTGGACCAATCAAACTGTGAGGATTTAGAGTCCTTATTTGCATAGAAATAGGCCAACGAGTGAGTGGGCACAGATACTCTTCTCTATATAAATCAGCCTCACCTCTGCTTCACCAGAGCTCACTTTCTGTTTCCATCAGAGATTGTGTTTCCTTGGCTGAAAAGCAATTCTGGAAGTGAAACACCAAGGCCTCCTCTCCCTCCTTGCCCAAGTGACCTCACAGCTGTTCTGTTTCACTTTTGAGCTGTTTGCACTGAACAAAGTCTCCCCTCCTCACCTGTACCCCAAATTGTGGACTCCTGTTTGTGTCGTATTAGCAGCAATGGCGTTTTGTCAACATCGCAAATTGACACAGGCATTGCAGAGTTGTGAGACAGATTTCCCCATTCCTGCTCTAAATTCTGAGGACACACTTGTAACCCAAGCAGGAAAGGACCCCATTCTCAAGGGGCTCCCATGGAGCTCCCAGATGGCAAGTAAACAAATCAACAACAAAATAATACCACATAATGACAAGTGCTATGCAGAGATAAAACAGGGGAATGGAAAAGGTAGAGCCTGTGGGGTCAGAGAAGACTCTCTGAGGAGGGTAGATTTAAGCTGAGATCCAAATGGTAACAGGGGAAGAGCCATATAAAGATCTCAGGAAATAGCATTCCAGGCTGAAAGTACTTCAAATCCAAAGGCCCTGGGTGAGTCTGTGCCATGTGCCCTTCCTTCCACCACCAAAGAAGGTTTGGGTCAGGTCGAATCTTCTCCCTGCAGCATTTTTTCAACAGATGGCCTGGCTCTATAGGGTAGAACATGGGCATGCTTCTAACACAAAAAATGACCACTTTATTGAAGAAGTGAAAGTGGTGCTAGGAGATCATAAAGGGCACAGAATCCCAACAGAGTAGGAAAATATAAGTGCTGTCAGAACTGGTTTATAGAGCCACCTCCGAACACTCTGGGACAGTTAACAACAGCAACAACACATGGAATCAGAGTGGAGGGTGGGGAGGGTCCTGACAAGGTGTTTGATGAGCAGCAGATTATTTGTTAGGTTTTTAACAAATGATGAAGGATAACACACTTTGTTACCAAGTTGACTGATGTGTGCCAAGTTTCCCTGTGCCCCACAGCTCTCATGATGGCAACTATACCTGTCCTTAGGGATAATTGACAAAGACCTAGAATTAAGAACTATCAGTTGGAGCAGCAGAAACCAACAGGAAGACAAGACTCTTGTGTGCTAGGCTGAGAGAAGTTGGCATTCTCTATATCAGAATCTCTGGATGAAGAAATGATGTTCCCAAGTGGCTGCAAAGTTGTATTATATTGTGTCTCAAGAGGCTAAGGTGGAAGACTTGAAAGGACCTTATTTTTCAGAATACAATTATAAGAGAAGAACTCCTCATAAAAAGCCCTCTCTTACTGAAATATTGTTTGAAGCTCAGAGGAAGTATTAGAGATATCTATTGCAGATGTCCTTTCCAAGCCTGTTGGGGATGTCCTTCACTTTGGAAGGATGGTGCCATTGAGAAATCTGATATACATCCTATTCAGATGTATCTTTTCAATAGCAACTCCTTTTTTATTGTTATTCAATTACAGTTGTCCCACATTTTCCCCTGTTGCTCTCCCCTGCCCCACCCCTGCTGCCCACAGTCTACCCCCACCCCATTGTCCATGCCCATGGGTCCTCTACACATGTTCCTTCTCTTACCTCTCCCACTTCTTTCCCCATTATCCCTCTCCCTCCTCCCCTCTGGTAACTGTCTGTCTGTTCTTTATTTCCATGTCTCTGGTTATATTTTGTCTGATTGCTTGTTTTGTTGGTTAGGTTCCATTTATAGGTGAAATCATATGGAATTTGTCTTTCACGACCTATCTTATTTCACTTAGCATAATACTCTCCAGTTCTATCCACATTGTCATGAAGGATAGGAGTTCCTTCTTTCTTTCTTTTGTGTAGTATTCCATTGTGTAAATGTACCACAGTTTTTTGATCCACTCTTTTATGGGCACTTAGACTGTTTCCAGCACTTGGCTATTGTAAATTGTGCTGCCATGAATATTGGGGTGCATAGGTTCTTTTGAATTGGTGTTTCAGGGTTCTTAGGGTATAATCCCAGCAGCGGAATTGCTGGGTCAAAAGGCAGTTTCATTTTTAGTTTTCTGAGGAAATTCCATACTGTTTTCCACAGTGGCTGCACCAGTCTGCATTCCCACCAATAGTGCACTAAGTTTCCTTTTTCTCCACAACCTTGCCAGCACTTGCTGTTTGTTGATTTGTTAATGATGGACACTCTGACCAGTGTGAGGTGTATTGAGGTCATTGTGGTTTTAATTTGCATCTCTCCAGTGGTTAGTGATGCTGAGCATCCTTTCATATGTCTCTGGGCCCTCTGTATGTCCTCCTTGGAGAAGTGTCCATTGAACAGCAACTACTTTTACAATAGCAACTCAGGTCTGATCATATCAGGAAATGCTCATCTTTTGGGAAACTGGCTTTTGGTAACAAAAACCAAAAACATGCATTTTTATTTTAAAGAATATATGAAATTCCTCCTCATTTCTCTCTTGAAATCTTGATTTTTTCCTTTGGAATCTATCATTTGCTACAGGAAGCATCAAACACAATGTAGAAGAGTCTTTGACTTTCTAGATAAGAAAAGTTAGGTATTTTGATTATATGATTGCTATAACTGCATTAT
This sequence comes from Anoura caudifer, assembly GCA_004027475.1. Taxonomy (NCBI): domain Eukaryota; kingdom Metazoa; phylum Chordata; class Mammalia; order Chiroptera; family Phyllostomidae; genus Anoura; species Anoura caudifer. The sequence goes on from PVKU01000024.1 coordinate 806,062, forward strand.
CCATGTAGGGAATTGTTGGTTAGGTCAACATGATTGAACTGTGTTCCAAGGTTTTCTCACTGCAGTCCTCTTTGATCTATAGAGTGAATTTGATAAAGAAACCATAGAAAAATGAAATAAAGACATTCTTTACCAAACTAGAACAGATTAGCTTTTGCAACAGGCAATTTGGCCTTGGAGTTCATAAATTACCTGTCAACTATGCATATAACTCTCCAATATCCTTCAGGGGAATGGGTGTTCCAGAGTATCAGGTATGCTAAGATTTGATATGATTCAACCATCCTAGCAAATGCATTACAAGCTGGGGAACTGAATTTCTGCTAAAGTTGTATCTACACAATAGCTCAATTGTTTAAAAAATGAAAAATGTGTTATTTGAATAGTATCTAAAAATGCCAAACAACTAGCCAAGCTGATTTTTGTTCCACTAAATTCATCAGTTGCTTGAGCAAATGGGCTGAGTTAACCAGTTGATAAAAAATTAAAGATAGTCTACAGCAAAATATACAAGTATACAATCAGAGCTACAGTATCCACAATCTGTTTTCTTTTCAGCTATAGTAGCAATAAAGTTTGGTGCTCAGGGTAAAAAAAATGAATTGTTAGAATTGTAAATATTCCATAAATATTTGTGGAAACATAGTCAATACAAGTAAATATAGACACTGATATCTCTGTAGCTGTTAGAACAGTAGCTTATATCCTGACACCTCACATGCTGCAAAAGTAAAGTGTCAATAAAGAAGTAACTAAGCAGGAGAGAATGAAAAGTGGCAGCCCACAACCAAGAACCCTGTATTAAGGCTTACAATTGTTCTGCTTAATGACCATGTTAGCATCCAGATCTAATTCCTAAGCACCATTCTCCAATAAAAGGAACCAGAGCTCCTTGGAGAAAGGCTGATTCCAGGACAGAGAAAGAAACGTAAAAGGTGAGCATGGACCAAATTATGGTGCCAGAAAGCAGGAAATATTTTTTTTTAAATGACAGGGATGTATCAAAATGACATAGGATCTAATGAACAAACTGAACTAACAAGAAAAATAAAGACAGACTCATAGATGGAGAGCAGAATGGCAGCTATTGGAGGGGAGGTTAAGGGGTGGAAGGATTGAGCAAAAAAAAGGATTTATGGGCATGGACAACAGTGTGGAGATTGGAGGGAGCAGGGTATAAGGAAATTAAATGGTAATGGAAAAAATACAATAAAAATGTTTTTAGAAAGTGACACAGGAGCCAATTGGTCAAGTCTGACATAATTTCAGCAATAAAATAATAATAGTAATAGATTATTGCCCATAGAATAAAATGAAAATCCACTAATCCACACTGCTATAAATAAATAATTGTATAAACAAACAAGTGAGAAAGACAGGAAAGCTCATTCTTGCTGTAGAACTCTAATTAATAAATGTAGAAGGAGTGATGGAGACAGAGAACTACCATTTGACAAAATACCATGGTAATAACTGTTCTAGGCAGGAGTTATCAACAGGTGCTAAAATGAATGGGCACAGTATGAGAAACAAAGATATTTACATGATTTCAGAGTATCTCCCTATAAAATACTGACCATTACAAAGGTGAAAATTGTAACTTTCAAATAGAGAAACTCGCCAGACATCACCTTAACCAAGTTATCAAAGTTAGTATCACCAGCTATGCATCGAATCATCTTCGTGTACCTCCTGACCTACCGCACAAGAAGGACACAATATCGCTTCTGTGATGTTCTTGTCAAAAACACATAACCTGAACTGAATCATCAGAAAACCTGGAAAAACCCAATGAGGGGACATTTCACAAAATAACTGGCCAGCACTCTTCAAAAGTGTCAAACTCGTGAAAGACAAACGCTAAAGAGCAAGCTGTCACAGAGTCAAGGAAACTAGGAGGCATAATGACTAAATGCAGTATATTATCCCAGACTCATCCGGGATCAGAAAAGGGATACCCGATGGATGGAGACATGTGAATAGAGGTCTAGATTATACAACAGTATTGCATCGATATCAATTTTCTGGTTTTTATCATTTTACTGTGGCTTAGTGACATGTTAACATTTGAGGAATCTGACTGAAAGGGATACGAAAATTCTTTGTACTATTCTTACAACATTTTTAAATCTGAAATTATTTCATAATCAACCATTAAAAAATAAAGAAAATGTTTAAAATGCTTCTGCTTGTGTGGTGGTTGGAGTTGGCAAAGCAGCCAGTTTCCCGGAGACCAAACTGCATTGTCTGTCAGAGAGTCAAGAAGTCAGCCCCCAAACCAGAGGCAGCAGCAACCTGAAAGTGCGAGCCTTGGATAAAGCCTGAACCCTGCGCTGGCCTAGTAACCTGAACCTGAACCTCACCTATTTATACCTGCAGGTGCTTCAGACACCACCCTGCTCCCAACTGTTCTCAAAATGAAGAACAAACTCCTTAACGCAGCTTTGGACAAGTTCCTTAACCTCTTCATTCCTCATCTATAAAACAAGGCCATAATTCAATAGCAACAAGTCATAGGGTTTTTGTGAGGATTGCCTGAAAAAAACGTGAGAAGTACTTGACATGGTGTCTGATACAGAGAAAGCTTTTGACAAAGATCGGCTTCTCTAACCATCATCTTCTTCATCATTGTCATTATTAGTCTTTTGCTCACAAAGCCCTACAAAGAGCCTCACTGGAGCCTAGCTCCGCGGGGATGGGCACCAGTGTGTTACCACCGAAACCCCAGCACTTCACACAGTCCCTCAGCCGAGCAGGTGCTCCATTAGCATGTTATTGAAATGGAAGAAAGAAACATCTGGCCCCAGTTTGCCTCTTGAATTATTTTGGACAAAAATATTGCTGCTATCACAGAGACTCAAATTACCAGCAGTTAATTTTTCTTTCACTTAGTCATCTGAGCATTGAGGTCCATGGCTATAAAATGCCCCCAGTAACAGGACAAGGATCCTCTCTGGGGCAGGGCCATCCCCAGAAGGTTCCTGACCTCATACACATTCCAGCCCACAGGAAGCAGGAAAGGCAAGGCGGAAGGACACACTCATTAAGGGCACTGCCCAGAGGATATACATATCACTTCTGTTTCCTTCCCACAGGCCACATCCAGTTGCAAAGGGGAGCTGGGAAATGTAGTCTTTATTCTGGGCAGTCACACACCTCGCTAAAATTTGGTGGTCCTAGTACTATAGATGAAGAGGATAATGCTATCGGGAAGCTCCAAGTGGTCCTCCCGACCTCACCAGCTTCATCACTCACAGTCTACATGCCAGCTCTCCTGTACTTCTCCAGGCCTTTGCACCCACTGCTCCCGCTGCCTGGTGCCCTAATCTGACCTCAACCCACTGCCTTAGGGAATTCCTATCTCCTCTCTCAGATCCCTAGAGAAATATCACTTCCTCTTTGAAGCCTTCTTAAGCACCCCAGCACCACCCAGTAGTGATTAGCTCCTCCTTCCATGCAAGTCCTGCTCCTTCTCTGACCACAGCCTACAGTGTCACTTGTCACACTGTATCTGAACTGCTTATTAGTCGGTCTCTCCTACTACAATGTACACTCCAAGAGGGCAGAGAATATGTGTCTGTGTCTCTTGCACATGACAGTTCTTTAAATTTCTGCTGAATTATTAAATATATACTTTTGAGAATCTATTTTGAATGCCCAAGCTACCATTGCTTTGCAGTGGAAGAATATTCTTAGGATAAATACGACCATACCCTGGACCCAGGCCGGTAGTAGAGAAGGAACCAGTGATCTCGGACTCAAGGAATAATAGAGAAAGGAATCCAGATGCTATGGGCCCCGTGGAACCTTGGGAAGGTTTGCCCTGCTCTTACTTATGGTTACATGTGGCTGAGTTGGAGGACAACAGAAAACCATCAACTACACCCCCTCAGTGAAATCAGCCAGACTTGGGGCTGAGTCTGGACACAGAGCAGAACATGCTCACACCCAGGCAAGGCGAGCCAGTGTGGCAACATCAGGGCACTGCTGGTTGAAGTCACAGCACAGATGGCTTATGAACATGAAAAGACTGTTTAATGTTAAAAAGCCTTTGATATTTTTTTTTCCGGATTAATTCCTTTAGTGCCTTGAGAGCTGAAGGCAAAACCGCATGAGCCAAGGAGAAAGGGCATTTCAACCAAAACACTAAATGTCCTTGCTTAATATCATTTTTATGAGTTCCAATCAGCATGTTAAATGTATGTTTGTGAATTCAGGGGTTGTTTTTGTTTGTTTGAGGAAGGGTGTGAAGGATATGGTTTTAAACTATTTTACTTAACCAAGTCTCAACAAAGGGGAAAGAAAAATATAAAATTCAGATGGAAAAAGTTATCATTTGCTAAGGGTGTTCTATGCTATAGGAAACTTAATTTTAAACATAATCCTAACTTGCCTTTTATTACTCTGGTTAGAATTCCTGTTTCACCCTCCTGTCCTCAATACCATACTGCTTCCTGCACTTTCAAATCAAGTTTTAAACATAAGTTTGCAGATCAAGGGGTTTTTTTTTGAAGAAGAAGAATTCTTTCAATATGAGACCATCATGCACTCTAAGTGCTGGGCTATACTAGGCTTCATCTTATTTAATTTTCTTGCAACTATATAAAGTCAGTAAAAAACAGAGCTCAAAGCAGTCCCTAGATGGTAAAGGAGTGTCTTCCCGTCAGAGACCACCACTCAGAGAAGGAAGCCAAAGATACAATGTTTGCTCTGTATTCTTGGGGAAAGTTAAGGGGAACTAAGAACTCTTTCATGAAGAATTTAATAAGCCATAGATCTTTCTGGGTCCTTGACCCTTACTTACTAGTCTGTGATGTCACCAGCTGATAACATACCTTTTCATCAAAGACTCCCTGACTCCTGCCTCTTACTGGGTGTTGAACAGGCCAGCATGATTTGCCTGTACTTTCTAGAAAACCAAATCTGGGCTCTGTCAGCCATCTTCTTCGTCAGTGAACACAGCTAGGACATGAGATAGTAATAGTTATCACACAGAGGCAATGTCTTTATTCTTAAGTACATAAAACTCCTGGAACATGACAGGTTTGGGGATTTTCTCTTCAGCTTACTCTGAACACCCCTTGACAACGTAATCTCTCAAAAACCAACACCCATGTGTGACTAAGTTTTAAATGTGTGTCTTTATTAACAGCAGGGTCACTGAGGTCTCCTGCTTACGCATCTGATTAAGAAAACATGTAAATAACTTCTCCTAAATCATTCCACATAAACTAAATCTAAATGACACCTAAACAGAAATAATTGTTTGCCTCCTGCACCCAGATAGGACATTTCCATTAAACTGTTCATTTGATTCAAAATGTGGATGATACACAATAGTCATTCAAACCAGATCCTAATTGGGACTCTAGATGAGATAAATTGAAGTTTTCTTTAAAAAAAAAAAACTGAAAAAGTGAAAAACAAAGATTTGTCAGTAATTACCCACAAGTAAGAAAGGAGTTGTGCGATATTTTCCCTTCTTGAGAAATAATCAGGTATACTCTAGGTTTTTAACTTGACAGAAAGTAGCCCTGTCAGTTTAAAATAAGAACTACAAGCTCTTTAACTGGGAAAAGGAGTCAAATGGTGAGTATTTGGGCCCCAGGTGAGACTGCTGTGTGGCCTTGGCAATTACTCCAACTCTTTGAGCCTCACCTGTAAACAGGGATATGAGTAGTAGCCACCTTAGAAGGTCATTGTGTGGATTACATATATGCACAGCACAGTGGCTGGAATAGCATATCAGTCAAGGTCAGCAGATCATAATCATCTTCTGGAGGTCAAAGTCAGGAGGATCTTTTCTACCCGATCATTGCAAATATCAAGATGCTTTTGAAAATTGAACCAACCACCACTTTGGTAAATCTAAAAGAGCTGCTACGTCTCCCAGAAGGATAAGGCATTATCTACACCAGCTGACTGTTAGGTACATGCAAGCCCTGACCTGTTAGATTAGGTGCCACCTGTTAGGTGCAGTCAAGGCTACAATGAGATGTTTTCCCCACCTTGCTCAGCTCTGATGTTAAAATTCTACTTGTCCATGAAGTAGCTTCCTTAAAAATCAACATAAAGATGATAGCTAGCTAGCTAGCTAGATAATGGTACTCTTTTATTGCCATGCTCTGAGATTCCCCAACTCTGGGTGCTGTGCTCAGCCTCAGAGCCAGGGTGGCCAGATGCGCAGAACTCTTGCCCAATGAGCACTGCTCCAGGTGACAGCAGGTTCAGCATGTCCCACAATGTGTCTTCTTTAGTTTGTGGCAATTTTGCTGTCTGCCATTTATTGGAGATGTAAACTCCAAAGTTGGTTGTCAAACATTGTGTAAATGAAGGCACTTGACCTGCCACAAAGGATGGGTAATATGTTGGACATTAAAATGCAAGTCACCGCACTGGGATATGTTCATCAGAGAGGTGGGTTAACGCTTTATAAGCAATTAGCTCTTAAAAGTCCTCTAACACCATCACTGAGCATCATAACATTACTGCAACACAGAGAACCGATCCACAACCAATTCAGAATTGTAGGCCGGAGGCTAGAAATGATGGCCAAAAGCCTGAAATTATTTTAAGGTGGTTTGTAAAGCCTGGAAGAACTGCCCACAGCAGTGCCAGGACCACATCCCCATGGGGATGATGAGTCAGTCATTGCTCCCACCCCCAGGAGAGCAAACCACAGCGAGGAGGAATGTGAGTGTGTTTCTCTCCTGCCGCAGGCTTGAAGTCTCTTAACACATGAATTCCTAAGTTACAGGAAAGAAATGACTCATTCTTTCTGTCCTGCATTATTCAAAAGTTATGCAAATCATTTCTATATCTTGTACACATGTATAAAACATGCATATATGATCCTGAGGTGAGACTCTGTCTTTAGTTTTTCACAATTGCACCTTTATTTTCTCACAGACAATTACCTCCCCACATGGTGCGGCTTGGTGGAATTGTCAGCCAAGATACCCTGCTCAGGTGCCAAGAAATAGACACCTGACCCAACCTCAGCCAGTGCAACTCTTGCTCTTTTTTAATTTTATTTTTCAACTACAGTTGACATTCATTATTATTTTGTATTGGTTTCAAGTATACAGCATAATGGTTAGGCAATCATACACTTCACAAAGTGGTTCCCCTAGTAAGTCTAGTACAGAGGTGACACCATACATAGTTATCTACACAATGATTGTCTGTCCTCAGGCCTCCTGAAAATGCATGCTCAGAAACACTCCACAAATCAAATTCCTGAACTGGGCACCTGGCTAAAATGCTGCAGGACAGAAGCCCAGAATTCATTCTAACAGGTAATGTTCCCTAGACTGTGACAGACTTTAGATTTCAATTAGCCTTCTCCAGACTCTCGAAATCAAGAAAAACCTAGTGGGTTGCTAACATATTCATAAGTAAGCAAATGCTGCATGCCTGTGGCAGGCTGCCAGGCTGTGATGTCAGGGAGGGGGAGAACTAGGACCCCACCATGAAGCTGGGGGTCATTCCCTCCCCTCACTCTATGGGGCTGGACCAGCTGTACCTGCCACTGCTGTCTTTCTGAGCATCTTTGTGCACACCTGTAGAGAACCCTGTGAGTAACATACCCACTAAAAGAGGCCTGAAATGCAGCCAGAATTACAAGCCTGAGGTGGTGCTCCCTGTGCAGAACCACTCCAGGCTGGAGGTTTGCAAACTGAAGTCATCTGTAGGTCTGCAGAAACCTCAGTGCACACATGGGTCACCTGGGGATCCTGATTAACATGCAGGTTCCCATCTGGCAGGATTGTGAGAGACTGATGCTGCTGGTCTGAGGCCCCCACTTAGAGCAGCAACATTGTAAAGTGAGCTCAAGGTCATTCCATTCACAATTAATTAAACATAGTTTGGAGGTGTCCCAGGTGCCAGGCACTGTGCCTTCAGCTGCAAGCGCAAAGAGAAGACAAGGGGCCCTGCCTTAGAGAGCTTGCCATGTAATAGGAGAGCATGTAACACACTGGGTAAATTCAGCATTTGTTAGGATTTTTGCATTACAAGAACCAGCCCATCGAAGTGGCTAGAGCACCAAGGGAATGTAACTGGCCCCTGTACTGTAATTACTGTAATTGCAGAGCCAGAGTAAGATGACTTCAGCTCCAATTTGAAACAGGGCTAAAATGACCTCACCAATACCTAGTTTGTATTTCTCCACCAGTACCTGGTTTCTCTGTCTGTGTCCTTTGGCTCTGCTTCTTGTAGTTGGCTCCCTTCTCCTGAATGCAACATGCATACCAGTCTGTATGTCCTCTCCTGTGAATAAGAGTACCTGATTATCCCAGAAGTCTCAGAAAAAACCTCAAAGTTCCATCTCATGGACTCTAACAGGGTCATGTGCTCAGCCCTTAACTAATCACTGTGTCCTGGGAAGTCAGACTTTCAGCTTAGCAGACTCTAGAGTTTTGGGTGAAGTTAGCTTTAATGGAGCTGCATGTACCAAGAGAGCAGGAGGCATGGATTCCCAAAAGAAAATCAGGAGTTAGATGCTGGGCAGACAGGGGCCTGCAGTCACCACTGCAGGGGTGTGATAGAACCATGTGCAGGGGGCAATGACAGCATGGAGAAAATCAGTGGTGCCTGACAAATACCATAAACAAAGTGTGTGCATGTGCATGTGTCTCACCACAGGCAAAGCACACTGCACAGTCTAGAAAGGACTAGTGATTAGTGTCTAGGACACCAATGCCCTACCTCATCTCACCATGGTATAGTTCAGTCACTTGAAATATTTCATTCACTACTTTCTGTGCAAGAGATAAGAAGGGAGAACGTGGTTTAATTGTTCCTGAGGAGATTAGAGTTAAATTGAAATATAGACCAGACTGACACACATCAAATATTTTGAAGCCAGTAAAAAATACTGTGAAGATGGGTACTAACTTGAGCTCAAAGAAAAGACACGTTGGTGTAGCTCAAATAGAGTCATCCACAGGTCATATACAGATGTAGTAAGGAGCCAGCTTGCACACTGGGACATGAAGAGACCAAACGTGTCATCATCAAACACCAGAGACAACTATAAGATTGGAGCACCCAGATCAATGACCTCTACTCTACCATGGCCCCTTCCAGCACTATCCATAACTTCAGTGATTGTGTTGGGAGCCCGTCTGACATCCTAGTCTTTTAGCTCCTTAACATCTTCACCTCCAGTCCAGCTCAACCGCCTTAGCCCTCAACCAGGAACAACTGCACCACCTCAGAAAAGGAGGTTTCAAGAATTCCTGACCATGTGTTCTACATTCTATCCCCCCAGAACCATATAAATGTGAATATAAATATAATATATAAACATATATGTATAATATAAACATATATTTATATAAAATGTCAAATCTTTGTTCTCATTGAGAGTTCCAATCCAGTACCCCTCCTACTTTCTCTGTCTCTGATCCATCATCCAAATACTCATTTTGTCTACAGCTAACCTAAAGCGGCAGAATTTAGAAAGAGAAAGATGAAATCTGTAAACTCATTATAGGCACAACTGCCCAAAATGATGATGATGGTGTTGATAAGGATGGTGATAGCATTATCACCTAATGTTTATTATCATTATGAGCTAGGCTTGTTCTCAGTTCTGAGTCAGTGAGTACATAATCCTCATTGGGCAAATTTGGCTCAATATGTCTCAAAGGACGTTTGGAGCAGGTCAATTCTTCATTACGTGGGACAGTCCTGTGCGTGGCAGAACCCTCCGCATTACTGCTCTCAGCCCACAAAATGCCCGTACCACTCCCCCGTTATGGCAGCACACACAAATACACACCCATTTTTCCAAAGGCTGGCCCCAAACACCACCACCCCCTAAGCTAGAATGCAGAGACAGGGTCACACCCAGTCGAGAATCACTAGCTGAGCAGAAAGAGTACTAATTTGAACATTGAAACTGACATTACTATACCTTGTGAGTGAGCCACTCAGCCCCTCTGAGTATCAGTTTCTTCTCCTCTAAATGGCAGATCACACCTCACTTCTGCCTGGAGATGGCAAGTTTCAAATGCTTTAGTAAAATATGAGTGAGAACATTTAGTGTATTTGTTAGGATTGCGTGTGGCTGCAACAAAAATTTGCAGCAACAGCTTAAACCATTGTTTGTCTTCCCCACACCACAGGGATTCTGAGGGCCACTGCTAGTGTGGTGGCCCCCTGTGACATCAACATTCCCAGCTTTTCTCTGCAAGTGGTGTTTGCCCTCATGGCTGCCTCTCAGTCACAAGATAGAGGCTCCACTTTCCATACTGAATCTGCAGAAAAGACAGACAGATAGAAAGGAGGGAGGAAGGGGACAAAACAGGCAATAAAGGCTCTGTCTATATCAGACATAACACTTATCCAAAAATCCCCAGTAGACTTCCATATACATCTCCTTGGCTGTCAGATGATCATTCCTACTACAAGGGACACTGGAAAATATTTTTAGCTGAACATACTGCCTCCTGGAACAAAATTAAAGGTCTGTGAGTAAGAAAGAAGGGGAGGATGGATGGTGTGCAAGAAACCTGCATTGTCTGCCATACCTGGTAAACTGCAAAGCATGATGGAATATGAGGGCATTATCATTAAAAACTAAAGATCATCACAAAATACAGTACCAACATGGATTTTACTACAAGAATTAATCCACATTTTAAGACTAAATAAATCAATGTTTTCTTTTCTATCCAACAGGCATGGCAACACAATTTACTAATAAGGCACATCTCTACCCACATTTTGACACAGCAATGCAGAATGAAGTGCCCTGTGTGTAGGAAGCTCTAAAGAACCATCCCCCAATTATTCAAGAAAACAGGAGAATAATAATGAAGTGTGTAAATGAACGTAAAAGACACCTATTGGCTTAAGGCCACCTGGCATTCATTATTTTTGATAATTGCACCCTTATTTTCTTGTGGAACAATTATTTCTCCACATTGGTGGGATTATCAGTCAAGGTGCCCTACTCAGGTGCCAAGAAACAGACACCTGACCCAACTTCAGCCAGTGCAACTCTTACTCTTTTTTAATTTTATTTTTCAAATACAGCTGACATTCAATATTATTTTGTATTAGTTCCAAGTGTACAGCATAATGGTAAGGCAATCACACACTTTACAAAGTGGTCTCCCCAATAAGTCTAGTATTGACTTAACACCATACATAGTTATTACAATATTATTGACTATATTCCTTATGCTGTACTGTATTTCACCATGACTACTTTGTACTTCTTAATCCCTCCACCTTTGTCACCCAGGCTCCCAACCCCTACCCCCACCCCCTGCACTGGCAGCCATCAGTCTGTTCTCTGCATCTATAAGTCTGTTTCTATTTTGTTTGTTTATTTATTTTGTTCTTTGGATTTCACATATAAGTGAAATCATATGGTTATTTGTCTTTGACTTATTTCATTCAGCATAACACCCTCTAGGTCCACCTTTGTTGTCACAAATGGTAGGATTTCATTCCTTTTATGACTGAGTAATATTCCATTGTATATATGTACTATGACTTTTTTATGTGCTCATCTATTGATGGACACTAGGGTTATTTCCCTATTTTGCCTATTGTAAATAACAATGCAATGAATATACAGGTGCATATATCCTTTCAAATGGGTGCATTGGGTTTCTTTGAATATATACCCAGAAGTGGAATTGTGGGGTCATAATGCAGTTGCATTTTCAATTTTTTGAGAAAACTCCATATTGTTCTCCATGGTGGCTGCACCAATCTGATTTCCCACCAACAGTGCAGGAGGGTGCCCATTTCTTCACATCCTCACCAACGTGTTTGTGGACTTATTGATGATAGACATTCTGACAGGTGTGAGATGATGTCTAATAGTGGTTTTAATTTGCATTTCTCTGATGATTAGTGATGTTGCCACATTTTCTCATATGGCTACTGGCCATTTGTCCTCTCTAGAGAAGTATCTATTTAGGTCCTCTGCCCATTTTTTAATTGAATTGGTTTTTTGGTGTTGAGTTGTATGAGTTCTTTTTTTTTTTTTTTTTTCAGATTACAAGAGAATACTGTATTTATTTTGTAGTTAAATTCAGTCTTTTCTGAGAATTCTTCACAAGAAAGTGTATACATTTATGGTTAAAAGTCAGAACACCCTATACAATTTTATTTCATGAGAGATTTAAGAGATAATATGATTCTATTTAAAACTTCACAAAATGTTTTCTTCACACAGAAAGACACTGCTTTTATTTCACAGGCTACTTTATTTTTTGTGCATATAATTCTTGATCTTGCTCCCAGATTGCAAGACCTTTCAAAAACAGAATAGTCGTAGTTGGGCAAAGTAATCTTAATTTGAAATCACTTTTACTTTTGGAATATTCTTTGGCATTTAACACATAAGATTCTGGCACGAAGCAGTGCATATCAATGGCTATCATTCCTGTTTCCCCAAACAGAAGTATGAGTTCTTTTTAAACTTTGTATATTAACCCCAATGGCATGCATCTTGACAAATATGTTCTCCCGTGCAATAGGTTGTCTTTTCTTTTTGTTGATGGTTTCCTATACTGTGAAAAAACTTTTCCTTTGATGTAGTTCCATTTGTTTCCACACTTGTGAATGACTAAGCTGACTCTATCACATCAGCTTTCATCATATGCCAATGTTTCCTATCTACGCTAGGTGTCCACCTGCCCACTGAGTGCCTACCCGCATAGCCTTATACTACAGCAATAGATCAGCCTCCTGGACAATCCCTACCTATTCTCTGAGCTTTGCTCAGACTATGTCTTCTTTAAAATTTAAATAAGATTGGCTAGAAGCCCCATTGCTCACTTGGAGAGAAATTTCCCTCCCAAACACCTCCAGGGACTCCTGAGGAAAGCCAGCACTTCCTCAGGTCAACTCCCAGTTCTTGTTTCCACTGACTCTGCAATTGCCTCCCTGCATTTTGCCTCCTGTGACTTTTGCTCCATGCCATCCAGGCTGGCACGACTCTGATCCCTTCAGCCTGCATGACCCACTCCAGAGGAAGCATGTAGCAGCCTTTCCTGGAGGTTTGGGGCAAGAGAGGTGATTCATTGCACCTCAATAGGACAAAACAACTCCAAGCTGAACATCGTTCTTCCTGTCCTTGGCCATTTCCTTCCTTCTGGGAGCATTTCTGTGGTGACCCCTCCCTAAGCTCTAGCACCCTATCATGTTGCTCATCTCTTGTTATTCTTCCCTTTACCTCTTCCCCTCTCCTTTCAAATTCTTTCTCCCAATCTCCAAATTTCCTGGTCAGTTTTCACACAGAGAGCTCCCCACCACCAAAATGGCCTATTATATGTTTTGATAAACAAAGGTCATTCTAAGAGGAATTCAAACCAGCACACTTACATCAACAAAACAATTAATTTTTTCCTTTTTGCTTAAAAAAAAAAAATCAGAGGCAAATCCAAGATGACAGCAGAGTAGGTGGATGTTACACTCACCTCCTCCCAGGACCAAACTGGAATTACAACTAAATTATAGATCACCATGAATAACCAACTGAAGATTAGCTGAACAAACATCTTATAACTGAGGATTTACAGAAGAAGCTACATGGAGACTGGTAGGAAGGGAAGAGATGCAAAAAGGCTGGCCCCACTCCGATGAGCAGCAGCTGAGATTCTGGAGGGATATCTCAGCTGCAAAGGTTCCTGTTGAGAAGTATGGGGTTTTAACCCCAAGCTGGCCTCCCCAGTTCAGAGCACCATAGCCAGGAAGAGGTGCCCACATAACATCTGGCTGTGAAAATCAGCAGGGATTCTGACCACCAGGGAGAGACTGGAGTCTTCTAGAGACACAGGTGCCCTCTTAAAGGGCCAACATTCAAAACTCTACTCATAGCTACTCACCCTGGGCTCCAGGAAAGGGAAAGCAGAGCAGACTAGAGATTCATGAGGAGAGACTGAGGTTTGAGGTTCTGGAGAGAGAGCTGAAGGGACAGACATCAGGATCCCAGGGCTGAGTCCCTCTCCCACATTACAGTTGCATCCCTGTGGCATCAGCCTGAGGGAAAGTAATACTTGACCCTCTGGACTCCCTCTTGCCCTGCCTTATGGAGCTTATACCCTGCTGAAGAGTCAGCTGCCTTGGCAAGGGTGTAGAGGTCTGAGAAGGCTCAGGGAGTATCAGTGACTGAGTTGTATGGCCATTCCCCCCACTTTCCCCTGAACATGACTGGTACTTCCCCCTCACAGGAGATCACTTCCGGAGGACCCACCGACTAAACTCCTAGTGGCTCTGCCCTACCCAGGTTGGGGGCAAAGTCCAGGACAGAGAAAGTTGTGTGGCTCTGGAGCAGGGACCAACCCCCAACCTTCCCGGAAGCCTAACCAGCACCTCCCTCTCAGGGGAGATCCACTAGCCTCATCCTCTCAACTCCCTGCAGCCCTGCCCTGCTGAACCCCATCCTCTCTGACAGAATGAGTTGTGTGACTCTAAAACAGGGGCCATTTTTCCCTCACATGTCTGACCAGAGAAGCGCCCTCCCTTCACATGACCAAATCTTAATCAGATGGGGCCTGATAACTTCTGTGGGCCTCACACTGATGTCTCTCTGAGACTCCAATAAAAAGGTGTGTAAGCACCCAGTGGGTAGCAGCTAGACTTGGTATACCAAAAGAGATTTGCTGAATGGCCTCAGACTTAGTACTGGCACCAAGTCTGAACCTGTATCAATCTAGTGAACACCACTCACTTCTACCTGGTGACTCATTGAGAACCTACTTCATGCAACTCAAGTACCACCAGAGGCTCTTTCAGTGAATGAGCCTAATAGGCAGCCAGCAGGCAGAGGCAGATCTTGGGGTGCCTTGGGACATTTGCTGACCTTCCCCCTGGGTCCAGTGCTGGTAAAATCCAGTCTTGGTGCAAAACTTGGTCCCTCCCATGTGTACCCATGTTCAGCAGAGGCAGCCACAAACTGTGGATCACTTTGTAGCTCCAAACAGATTACCCAGGGCCAATCACAGGCAGCATCTGACATTGGCTACACAAGAGTCCCTCCTAAGAGGATCAGAACCAACATACCCAGCTTCAGATAACATCAGAGTAGCATCCAAAAACATTCACAAGCCACATATCCAAAGGGAGATCTCGGCTTGCACCAGACCCTACTGAGACAAATTCCACTTCGTGTGATCAGGACCTGCAGAGCAGCTCAAATACCAGGGTCAGGGTTGAGCCTCACAACCAGCTAGCCTGAGTGTCAGTCCCACACACAAATAGGCCAATAGTAATCAAGACTCAATTACAACAGGAGATCCCACTTAACTCACACAGGTATATTTCTGGAGCACCCAGCTCAGGTCATCAAGAAGAGTGTGGATACCTACTACATAAGCCCACCCCACTAAGACTGAGAAACATGCCATATCTATCTATTGCATAGAAAGGAACACAAAGAGGCAGCCAAAATGGGGAGACAAAGAAACATACCTCTAATGAAAGAACAGGAGAAATCTCCAAAAAAAAAAAATAGCTAAATGAAATGGAGGCATGCAATTTATTAGATATAGAGTTCAAAGCAATGGTTATAAGGAAGCTCAAGAGCATTTTAAGAAGACATAGAAACCATTAAAAAGACCAGTCAGAAATAAAGAATACAATATCTGAAATAAATAATACACTGGAAAGAATAAACAGCAGGTTGGATGAAGCAGAAGATTGGATCAGCAATTTGGAAGACAAGATAGGAAAAAACATGCAATCAGAGCAGGAAAAAAAGAATTTTAAAAAATAAGGATAGTTTAAGGGATCTTTGGAACAACAAGAAGCATAACAACATTCCCACAATAGGGTTACCAGAAAGAGAAGAGAGTGAATGCAAGGGATCTAGAAATGATTTAAACAAACAATGACCAAAAACTTCCCTAACCTGGTATACAAAAAAGACACACAAGTCCAGGAAAGGCGGAGATATGAAGGCTAAATAACATCTTACTAAACAATGGATGGGTTAACAATGACATCAAAGAAGAACTCAAAAGATACCCTGAAACAAATTAAAGGAGTACATAACCCCAAATCTATGGGTCCCAGCGAAAGCAGTCCAAGACGGAAATTACAGCATTACCCACTACCTCAGGAAACAAGAAAACTCGGCCCTGGATGATGTGGCTCATTTGGTTAGGTGTCATCCCTCACACCAAAAGGTCACTGGTTCAATTGCCAGTTGGGGTACATGCCTGGGTTGCAGGTTTCATCCTCAATTAGGGCTCGTGAAGGAAATGACCAATCCATGTTTCTCACATCAATGTTTTGCTCCCTCTCTTTCTCCCTCCCTCCCCCTCTCTCTAGAATCAACAAGAGAAAAAAAATTTAACCAGAAAAATCTCAAATAAACAATATAACTTTTACACTTAAAGGAACTACAAAAATAAGAACAAACAAAGCCCAAAGTAACTACAGGAAAGGAAATAATAAAGATCAGAGCAGAAATAAACAAAATAGAGTCTAAAAACACAAAACAAAATATCAATGAAATCAAGAGCTGGTTCTTTGAAAGATAAACAAAACTGACAAACCTTTAACCACAAGAAAAGAGAGCAGACACAAATATATAAAATCAGAAATAAAAGAGAAGTAACAACTGACAACAAAGAAATACAAAGGATTGTAAGAAAATAATATGAAAAACAATTTGCCATAAAATTGGAAAACCAGGATGAAATGGACAAATTCCTAGAAACATACAATCTTCCAAAACTGAATCAGGAAGAATCAGAGAATCTGGACATAGATTATGACTAGTGAAATCGAAGCAGTAATCAAAAAACTCCCAACAAACCAAAGTGCTAGACCAGAGGGCTTCACAGGTGAATTTTATTAAACGCTCAAAGAGGAATTAACATCTCTCCTTCTCAAACTACTCCAAAAAAATTCAATAGGAGGGAAGACTCCCAAGCTCATTTTATGAGGCCAGCATTATCCTAATTCCAAAGACACTATAAAGAAAGGAAGTTATAGGCCAATATTCCTGATGAACATAGATGCTTAAATTCTCAACAAAATATTAGCAAGGTGAATTCAGCAATACAGCACAAAGATCATACACCATGATCAAGTGAGATTTATTCCAGGGATGCAAGGTTAGTACAATATCCATAGATCAGTAAACATGATATACCACATAAACAAAATGAAGGATAAAAACTGCATGATTATATCAATAGACACAGAAAAAAACATTTGATAAAATCCAGCACCCATTTATGACAAAAACTCTCAGCAAAGTGGGAATAGAGGGAACATACCTCAATGTAATAAAGACCATATGACAAACCCACAACCAACATCATGCTCACTGGGCAAACTACAAGTGTTCCCCTTAATATCAGGAACAAGACAGGGATCTCTGCTTTCACCACTCTTATTCAGCAGAGTACTGGAAGTACTAGCCACAGCAATCAGAGATAAAGAAGAAATAATAGGCATTGAAATTGAAAAGAAAGACGTTAACTGTCATTACTTACAGATGACATGATACTGTATATAGAGAACTCCAAAGACTCCACCAAAAACTACTAGAACTGATAAATGAATTCGGTGAAGTAGCAGGATACAAGATAAATATCCAGAAAAAAGTGGAATTTTTATATACCAATAATGAACTATTACAAGGCAAACTAAGAAAACAATTTCATTTACAACTGCATAAAAAAAACTAGATAAATTTAATCAAGAATGTAAAAGACCTATACTCAGAAAATTATGGCATTAAAGAAAGACATTGAATAAGATACAATGAAGTGGAAGTATATACCATGTTCATGGCTAGGAAGAACTGACATCATTAAATTGTCCATACTACCCAAAGCAATCTATAGATTCAATGCAATTCACATCAAGATACATTTCAATGACATCAATGACATATTTCACAAAACTAGAACAAATATTTCGAAAATTTATGGAACCACAAAAGATCCCCAATAGTTTAGTTTTTTTTTTTTTTAAGGAATTTTAAGAAAGGAGAACAAAGTTGGAGGAATCACACTACCTGATATTAATCCACAAGGCCATAGTAATTACAACAGCAATGTACTGGCATAGGAACAGACATATAGATTAATGGAAGAGAATAGAGAGCCTAGAAGTAAACCCATGTCTTTATGGTCAATTAATATTTGACAGAGGAGGCAAAAACATACAATGGGGTAAAGATAGTCTATTTGATAAATGGTGTTTGGAAAACTGGATAGATACATGCAAAAAAAATGAAACTAAATCACCAATTTATACCATACACAAGAATAAACTCAAAATGGATTAAAGATTTAAATATTAGACTTAAAACCATAAATATCCTGGAAGAAAACAGGCAATAAAATCTCAAACATTTCTCATAGCCATATTTTTTCTGATATATTTCCTCCAGCAAGAAAAACAAAGGAAAAAATAAACAAATGGGACTACATCAAACTAAAAAGTTTTGCACAGCAAAGGAAACATCAGCAAAATGAAAAGACAACCCAATGAATGAGAGAACATACTACCCAATGATACATCTGATAAAGGGTTAATATCCAAAATTTATAAAGAGCTTACACAACATAAAAAAAATCCAATTAAAAATGGGCAAAGAACCTGAACAGACACTTCTCCAAAGAGAACACACTGTTGGCCCAGTGATGCCACTTCTGGGAATATATCCCATAGACCCCAAAACACTAATTTGAAAGAACATAAGCACCCCTGTGTTCATTGCAGCATTACTTACAACAGCCAAGATGCGGAAGCAGCCCAAGTGTCCATCAGTAGATGAGTGGATAAAAAAGTGAAGGTACATTTACACAATGTACTACACAAATAGTATCTACACAGATACTACCTGGCCATAAAAAAGAAAAAATCTTACCCTTCGTGACAGCATGGATGGACCTGGAGAGCATTACACTAAGTGAAATAAGCCAGTCATAGAAAGATGAGTACCATATAATTTTACTCATGTGTGGAACCTAACAAATAGGATAAAGTAACAAACAACATAGGAATAGATTTATCAATACAGAGATCAGACTGACACCTGTCAGAAGGGAGGGGACTGTGGGGCTGGGTGAAAATGGTTAAGGGATTAAGGGAAAAAACTCACAGACACAGGACAATATGGTGAAAGGTGGGCAAGGTAGATGAGGGCATAGGGAGATAAATGTTGATGGAAAGAGACTTGACTTGGGGTGATGAACACAATACAACACACAGATGATGCCATATAGAATTGTACACATTAAACCTACATAATTTTATTAACCAATGTTACCCCAATAAATGTAATAAAAAAAAACAAAATAAAACTATGTGCATTCATGAAAAAAATTAATGTATTTCTAAGGATACTGCAAACACCTGTTCCCTGACTGAAAGCATAATGCCTCAAACATTCAAGATGCATTTCTCAGAAAGCATTTCCCTGTGGGGGAAAAAAAAGGATTTTCTATTTTGTTAGTATTCCTTAGGTGGAAACTGTGATACCTGATGTCCCAAACCAAAGGAAAGAGGTTTTATCACTTATTAGCTCTGTGGCCGAGGAAAATTACCACTAGCTGTGTTAATTAGAGAAATTACCCATCTGAACCTATTATTTCCTTTCTATAAAGTAGGGACAATAACAACATGGATCCCACAGGATTGGATTGTTATGGGAATCCCACACAACCATAGGCATGAAGTGTGCTGCACACTGACCGGCACACAGTGAATGGTCTACAGAGGGTAAGTGATGATACAATTATTATCATCACCGTCATCGCTATCCCTACTCAGGGCATTGGAAAGTGAAATTAAAATGCTGATAGAAAGTTACAAAGAGCACAGCACATCAAGAAGTCACTTAGGAAGTGTGAAAACATAAATTAAAAACTATGGGCAGCAAATACTGAACCTAAATAAAGTATACTCAGTGCTCACGTCCCACCAGGCAGGAAGGCTGGTTAAATAACAGGCTGAAAACTATAAATGTGAATGCCATTATTTCAGAAAGAAAATGTGTCGTTCCTATTTTTATTTTTATAAAGAAATAACATAATACCCTTTTACATCTAAAGATACTGAGCACCAATATGAGAACATCAAACATTTTAATTCCTCCCAGGATCTAGTTCAGTCCTAGAGAGAATAAGAGTTTACCAGAGTAAGTGGGACATCTGAAAATGGAAATGTAATCTTTAGACCTCCACACATTGTGTCTTGAAACTTTGCCAGTCCCTCAGAAGGGTAAAAGAGGGTCATACTGGCAGCGAGTTCCACACGGTCAAAAGCAAACACACAGCCTCAGCCGATGTTACAGTCATACGTTTTTCTACTCAGCCCTTTAAAAATAGTATTATTTCTGATTGACTACATACAATTCAGTTGTTATCTTCCTTTTGGGGGCTTTGATGGCTTCTCTCTTTCAAACATGAATATGGAAAGACCACATCTCAGGCCTTTCCAGGCATCATTTGGTATTCCTTTTGTCCATAGGAATTTGCCTTTTCAGCGTGTCTGCCACACATATGAAGTTCAGGGCCTCATGGACCATTGCAAACTAACTGTAAAGGCTCTTTGACAAAGTGTCTGCCCTTCAATCCCTTCTGCTCTGGTTCCTTGGGTTATATCTATTCTTTAGCACAGACTTAATAAAGACCTACAAGCAGGGTGTTGCCTCAGTATTGGGGAGATACACACCTACAAACAGGACCTAGACCTTTCCTGCCTAGAAGAAGTTGGCTATAAACAAAGAATCCTACTCTGCAGTCAGTACCACCAGCAGACCCATGCAGGAGGCAGCAAGGGGAGGGGGGCATATCTTGGAACAGGGCTGCTAAATAAAAGCTTGACAAAGATCCAGGATCTTTTCACAAAGTAGAGCAGAAAGGGAAGACAGGAGAGGTATAGTGTGGATGGAGAACTGTTACCCAGAGGAAAATGGGGGACACATCACACCTATAATAAAAATCGGCTGACTCCACAAAGCACACTGAGGAGGCATGCCACTTGGCTTAGCACATCCTGCACCTGTATCGCTCAAGTTCACTGTGACTTGACCTTTTGCTTTTCCATATATAGACTTCCTCTCTATACTATACACAATGCAAATACAGTCCCATAGAAATTCCAGAAGGGTGGGAACATTATTATGAGCAGACCTTGCCAGCATCCACATGCTAAGGACCCAGAGGTCATGGTCCCCCTACTCATGGAAGATGTCTGCCCTGTTCTGATGAGAAGGGTCCCTGCCAAAGCACAGGCAGTCTCAGTCTTGAACAGGATCAAGACCAACCGGTGACTCAGAGGGCACCACGAGTCACTCACTGCATCCTCAAGGATTATCTGTCCTGTGTGCACTTACCTCTTTAGAATTCTGTCACACAAAGTACACTTCTCTCGCTAGGATATCTTTGCTTTCATTACAGTTACACACAATACTTCATCCTTTTACACTTTTTTTCCAGGGGCTTGCAGGCCAGCATGATTCACTCTCTCCTGCAGTTGGGCATTTCAGCATCTGTGTCTGCCCCCAGGACTGCCCCACCATGTACAGCCTGCACGGTCTGGGGGCCCACTCTCAGAAGGGCCCTACTTGGTTAATTCCCTGCTGCTGCCAAATTGAAATGCTTCGCAATTTTTTAACAAGAGGTTCCACATTTTCATTTGTACTAAGCCCCACAAATTATGTGGCTGGTCCTATCTAGGGGACTAACTGCTTCAAGGCAAATTTCTATGGAGAAATTCCTCTGTCTGTACACCGGGGATAAGAGCCATTACTGAGTAGTTCTGAGCAGCCTTTGGTCACAGTGACCATTTTCACTGTATTTGCTTGGAAGGGTGACTGTCAGAAACCTAAAAATTCATGCAGTCCAAAAACACTTTCACATCTGATTACCAGCAACTGGTTCATCCAAAAGTTTGGCTTTGGCCTTGACCACACTTCATCATCCAAACAAATGTATAGACAGGCTTCTGCCCCTTCTAGCCTCCTTCAAAGTTATAAATAATATCATCCTCAAAAATTAGTTCATAAAGTTTTGCATTCCATAAACTTAATATGCCATTCAGAATTTAACAATTTCCTTAGCATTATTTGATTAAGGGTGTGTGGACTTGCATCAGATGTAATAAACATCAAGCCCTACAATTTCCATCATCAAGCTCTCTCACCAGAGCCTGTAACCATGAAGCTCAGTGGCTCTACCTGAATTGCCAAAGTAGGGGCTGGGGTGCCCGGACAGGAGGAACTGGATGGAGAAATCATGCTCCCGGCCATGACAAACTTAAAAGGGCCCCCCACAAGGTGAGCAACAAAGGGTTCTATGCACTGTGCATTGACCTTGTGACATCCCATCACACACCTCAAGGCCTTCCTCACATTGTGTTGTCATTTTCTACCTGTCCACAATAGATCCTGACACAAAACTGTCACAGGGTCTGAAAGAATCATTGCCCACTTGCCCTCCAAAGGCCTGATATCAGAGTGCCCCTCGCCACACACCCATCAGCTGGCATGAACATGCTGTCTTTTCCAGACCTGAAGACAATGCAGCTACCCACCTGTACATGCAGGTGTGTGCATGCTGTGCGTAGGGAGGGACTGACTCTTATTCCTTAGTCATGACTACGAAGAACGCATGCCTCTTTATTTCCCTCTTGGTTTTGCTGAAGCCATCTCTAGAGACCGGGTTTCAAATACGACCTTTATTTCATTGCTCGGACCCAGAGAATATTAACGGCCTCACTCAAATTCACATTAATTTCAAATTGACAGCATAATCCAGCCACAACTGCACTGTGTGCAGCAAAAACACTGGACAGCACTGGCTGTGGCTGGGCAGGCAGGCCTGCATGGGGACAGGCAGCCACTGTCTCACTGAGCACCATCGTAGAGACTCCTGAACTAGTCTCCTGCGCCTGGGTGAACCCCACCTCACGGGCCTTCACACTGCGCCTTCGCATGGCTTCTGCAATAACGAACAACTTTCCGGCCCCCCTGAGGCTGCAGCACAGCCTTCGTTCTGCGGGTACGCTCTGATCCCTGCCTCCACCTTGTTCGTAAAATTGAGAAAATAAACAATACAAAACAAATTCCTCGTTCGGAAACTTTTACCTCTCCACATTCAGAAATTCTGAATTTTTGTTTCTAATTCACTGGTGGGAAACATTGGTCCATACAAGGTCACCCTGGAAACCTTGAAGATGTTTCTGTTGCCCATCGAAACAGAAGTGAAGACCCACTTCCTTCAGCAAACCTTGGTGAATTGCCTGACACTCTCTCCAAGGAGGTAACACATTCCTCCTCTTTGCCTTTTGAGCAAAATTCGATACTTACATGTTTCACTCACTTATGTAATAAATATTTATCAAGCACTCACTCTGTGGTAGACACCAAACGGTACAGGATTTGCCCCTGTCCCTGCCTGCCAGGCACCCATGGGTCAGTCTGAATGAGGTCTTTGAGCGCCTCTGAGCTCCCTGAAACCCAAGCACCCAGCCTGTGCCACTACCTTGTTCCAAACGCGTATTTGTGACTAAATGCAATGGGTAGACTTCATTTTATAAACAGAGCTTTCTAATTAACAAAGGCATTCCAAAGTCAAGGGGGCAAGTGGGGCATGCTATCAGCTGAGCAGAGTTTGAAAATAAAAATCACTCTGATGACCTGCTCTGAAAAATATTTCCTCCTGCTGATGGATATATTGCCAAGTTGGGAAACATGAAAGACCTCTTTCACATTCTCTGCTGCCTCAGAATATGGCCACAGGCCCCGCTGCAGTGCGTTGAGGCACAGATCTGCTTGCACCAAGGACTTGACAGCTTATTAATGCCAAAAACAAAAACAAAAACAAACTTCTCTCCTTCTCAGACCTGCGGAAGCTGGATGTCACTGATATGACTATCTTGGCCATTAGAGGGAACTGCCCCATCTCACTTTCCTAGAATGCAGCTAGGTACAAGTCTCCAGGAGCAACAATTCACCTTTTCAAATTGCAGAGCCCAGGAGTGGTGGAGTGGAGAGAATGCAGCTGCTACAAAACAAGAGAGTCACAGGTGAAAACCCCATCTGAACACAGCAAGGGAGAATTGTTGGCGTCTAGCTTAAAAATTTCATCTGAGCAGAGGCCACGGATACGCTGCAGGCTGCAAGGGCTCTATGCAGCGTCTAACATATTTTTAAGTACAAGGTCCCAAAACATTGTAATTCCACTTTAATGCAATCAGAGTCCATCAATACACTGAGAAACGAGTGATTCAACTGCTTAAAAATCCTTCAGTCAGAAATGAAGCATGAATTTTACTGTGATTAAGTGAGAAGAGCTGAATGGCATCTGAAATGTTTTTAAATGGTTATTTTATTCAGAGTGGTTCCTTTTTAATGATGCTGTCTTAATTTCCCCATAAACCTGTTCCATTTATAGTCATCCAGTATTAATATTTATTTTGTTCACTTAATTTTAAAGTAGTCTAAAATTAAAGCTATTACAAGTATTCCACTGCTAAAGATAATTCAGCACAGGCACTACCATGAAAATCTCAGAGAAAACATGGCCCATACGTTATAGGTGTAACAGGGCTTACTAAACACAATACTGTACACTATTTTAATAAATTAAAAACAACCCATTCTAGAATCTGTTATAAAATCCACTGCTCAATACATCTTTTTCAAACCTCTGTGCTTGTTTATCTGGGAATTCTTAACAGTGTAGATTTCACATAGTAATGAAAATGATACTTAAGAATCATCTTGTGTTAAAACACTTCCCATGTTCATATTTTTTTAACATGCTTTCCTTAAAATAAAATCTCCGGCGTTTAACCCATACTGGCTGGCCTGCAGAGATCTCACAATACATTCTAACACTCGTACACTCATCTGATGTACTAGGTAACTACACCGCCTTGTTTCTTCCAGGCTTCCTAACTCCTTAGTGCACCCTGACTTTCTGCAGCACGCTCCCAGCCAAATGGGCTCAGAGCAGCAGCAACACCATTACCACTGCAGGAAAATCGCAATGGGTTCCTCCCTGGGAAAGACCAAACCTCAAAATCCAACACACAAGCTAGCAATTCATTTTCCTATCTAACAGAAGCTCTTGGCTGAAGCACAGGTTGTTATAGCTTCCTTGAACTTTTAGGAAATATAAAGGCAACATGCCCCAACAGCATCCCAAATAGACCACTATAAATGTCACATTCTCTTTTGCACTAATTTGGATGGGAGGAGGAGGAAGAGAAGGCCGTGAGTGCCCTCGCTATCCTGGGGGTGGGGAGGAAACTTCCCTTCGCATGCGTCCCTGCACACTGTGTCAGAGCAGACAGGAACTCTAGACACACACACTTCTCTCACTTTTCCAACCCGGGAAGTTGCTACCACTGCCATGGTATGTTCACACCAGCATTTGAGGTTTGTGTTCTAATCATCAGAGATATTTTTTAATTACATACTTTCAAAAAAAAAAAAAAAACCCCTCTTTTTGAACTAATCTCAGGACTGAAAGATTGTTCTCTGCTTCAGGGTTCCCAGCCCTCACTCAGTAACCAAAAAGGAATGCCCTCAGGTTCTCAAGGGGTTGCTTCTTCCTTTCTGTGCTCCAGGTGGAAAAGCAAAGTAGTATGTGCCTTCTCCACTGCCCCACTTGGTTTTGAATTTGCAGATCTGTTCCCATTCCTAGGCACCTGACAGGCTGCGATTTACACGTGAGAAAACAACTCCCAGTTCTTACTCAGGAGTCAGAAGCTGCCCCCACCCATCTTAGCTGTTCTTTAGGAAACGGACTAAAAAGCAGGGGTGGGGGGTGGGAAGCAGATTCTGTCTGAAGCTACACAGATTAACAGAGGTAAATCCAAAGTAATGGAGGCAAATATAAAAAAAGAATATTATTTATTACCTTCTTTATTAATACTCACATATAACCTTTATCTTTACAGAAGTCTACTTTAAAAGAATGCCTCCTTGGTGTGCCACACCCAGTGGGGCTTCCTGCTTGGACCCGCTGCCCCTTTCCTTATCCCACCCCTCCCATCCAACTTACTCTGTTACAGGTTCACAGATACCACAAGAACTTTGTAAACAAGATTTGGGTTACTGAATCTTGATTTAATCAGCATCCCATTTCAAAATGAAGGGCAGGTAGGGGAGAGGGTAAGACACGGGAGAAAGGAAAAAAGAGAAAAGGCGGGAGAGAGGAGAGGAGGGCAGCTGGTCAGAACTTTCAAGTCTTGCCTTTTCTGAGATGTGTGTATTGTGACTCTTGCTTGAAATTCAATGACTCAGAACATCGACAGCCAAGCGTCAGTGTGGTTATGTTATACATCTACACTAGAACACGTGGGCTTCCCGGTTTGGGTCTGGACTATTCCTGTTTAAACACACCACAACCCTCCGGTGGGTGTCTCCCATCTACAGTCAGGTCTCCCAGGAAGGCCTCTCAGAGCTGGGGCTTGCGGAGGAGGGTCTTGCTGAGGTCTTTGACCTCCTCCGGACTATTCACCCGCTCATAACCCAGCACAGCCATGGGCTGATAGCAAAACTCCTCCACCTGTTTGATCTGCTGAAAGGTGAGGGCAGTCCGCCATGCGTTGGCAGCCTGTGTGGCATTGCGCGCAGACACCACGAAAGGCTTGGAGGAGGAGCCCGAACCACTGGTCATGTTCAAGGCAAACTGTTCCATTTCGGGACTCACCAGCAGCCCCACAAAGTCGTACACCCTCCGTAGGGTCTTGACGGGGTCTCCCACCAGGTCCTCGTACCTCACCACCAGGTAGTGACCTTGCAGCCAGTCCGGAGGCTGCAGAGCCGTCTGCAGTGTCTTAGCCATGCTGTTGCAAATGACCTCCATAGCGCCAAGTGCGTGGTAATCTGCTGGTCCACCCACACCTTCCTTCTTGCCCCCTAGTTTGTGGCCAGCGGCTTCCAGGAATGGCATGCGATGGGCTCGCGGGTCTCGGCTACGCACCACCTGCAGGCTCTCACGGATGAGACCATGGCGCGAGCGGATACGTGAGCTGGCCACAGCACGAGGATCACGCACCAAGTGGATGACCTTGAGGTCCAGGGCCGGGTCACGCAGCAGCGGCGCCAGCACTGCCACATCGAAGACACGCACGCCTTTGATGACTAGTGTGCGGTACTTGCGACACTCCTCCTCAAAACGCGCCAGGCGCTGCGGTGGACACTTCTTGCACACGCGATCGTCCACCAGCCCCACGACCTCCTTGCGATAGGCAGGGCAGAGAGGCGAAGAGCACACGACCTTGTTGGTTGCCGCGCCGAAAATGCCCAGTGTGGTGAGGTTACGCCCCCCACTGCCAGCGGGACTGTACAGCTGGAAGACTGAGAGGTCGCAGCGATACAGAGCGCTCAACATGTCCCGCGCTGCCCCTTGCAGGGAAACGGCGTCCCCTGGGTAGAGTTTTTGCCACACGTGCCACACTGGCTCGTAGAGGAAGAATACCTCGGGGTTCTGGTTGAAGAGCTCACCAAAGAAGGACGAGCCCGAGCGCCACGTGGTGAACACGTACACCAACTGCCTCTTATCCTCGCCACCCCTAGTACCCCGAGTGCTATTACCAGAAGGGGCTGCGGCCCCAGCTGCAGCTGCGGGAGCCGCCCCGACGACGGCGGCGAGGGGGCGGTACGGGGTGCGGGGATCCAAGCCGGTGTGTGCCCGGCGCGACACAGCTGGAGGAGGCCCCGGGCGCCCCCAGCCATCCCCAGCCGCTCCCACCGCGGCACCTAGTGGCACGTCGGGGCTGCACTGCTGTAGCGGCTCCTTGTGCCACTTGTAGTCCAGGAGATTGAGCATGGTTAGCACAAGCAGCAGCGCATAGCCCGCGCACAGCACCAGAGCCTTCCTACGGAACACCTTCATTCCGAGCGGCGACGCGGGCCACCGTCGGCCCGGGCGCCGGGGCCAAGGCGGGAGCAGGGCGCGCGCCGCGGCGGCAGGCGCGGCCGGGAGCAACCGGGGGGGCGCGCCCGGGGGCAAAGCTCCCAGCGGGCTGCGGCTCATCACAGGCACAGCCCGGGCCCGTGGTGCGGCGGAGGTGGTCCTACAGCCCGGGATGGGGACGAAGCGGGCCGGCTTCGGGAACGAGGACTGGGGCCGCGGCTCCTAGTCGGGCGCGGCAGCAGCGGCGGCTGGTCCCCGGCGCCCAGGATTGGCTCTCCCATGGCAGCGGCTCCGAGAAGGACCTGCGAGGGTAAGCGGAGTAAACTGGTGAGCCCCAATCCTCCCCCCAGCCGCCGCCTCCGCCTAAGTAACGCCCACCTTCAGGTCCGCCTGGCTCCCCAGCTCACCTGGAGCCGCGGGCGCGACCCGTAGCGGCCCCGGATCGCGGGCCGGTGGTCTGTCCTGCTGTTACTCGTTCCTCGATTTCTCGCGCGCCGCCTTCCCGCTGGGGGTTCCTGTGTCGCCAAGGGGGCCACGGGACTCGGCAGCTCAAGCCCTGGGCAGAGTTTCCAGACAGCGGGCACTCCGCGGCTGGGGAACGTAAACTTTCACCCGGCCAGATCTGCTCCGCTCTCCGCTGAGCCCAGCGCGCCCGGCTCCTGCTGCGTATCCCCCGCCTCCTCCAGACCGCAGCTTCCTTCCTAGCTCCTGGGGCCGAAGCTCGCTGGGGGAGGCTGGGGGGAGGGGGCTTATACGAGACCCAGCTCTAGGCAAAGCGGCTCTGCCTCTCCCACTCTTGGCCTCCGAGCCCCGAATCTCCCCATATTTCTGGTGGCGGTGGATGGGGCGCCCCGCGACCCGGCGGCAGCGGCAGCAGCTCTTCCTTCCATCACCCAGAGGATGCTCGGGCGGGCATTGCCGGCAGCCCCCGCCGCTCCTCAGTCTCCAACTGGCCGGAAGGACCCTACCTAAACAGCGCGCGGCTGAGGAGTCCCCAGCGCTCCCTTGCCCGCCCCGCTCCGGCACCAGCCTCTTCTGGCAGACGAGGTATTCGGCAGAGGAAACCCCCACCGCCGCCGCCACCGGCCCGGGAGGATGCTGCTTCCAGATTACCCTACGCTGAGCGGCTGCGACGCGCTCCGGCCAGCCTCTGCGCGGCTCCTGGCAGGCGGCGCCGGGTTGGTGCGCGCCGCCGTCTGTCGCTGCAGCTCCTCCCCTTCGCCGCGCTGCACTCCTCCGCCGCTCGTCCAGTGCCCGCCCCCCGCGCCAGCCCCCTCGCAACACCGGCTCCCATCGCCAAGGCTTTAGGGACTGGAGAAGCGGGGCTGGATTTACTGCGGTGCTGCTTGGCCCGCCATCCGCTTGGCGGAGGCCGTAACAATGCTTGCTCAGAGCTCAGGAGCGCGGACGCGGGGTTCAGAGCACTCG
This sequence comes from Anoura caudifer, assembly GCA_004027475.1. Classification (NCBI taxonomy): domain Eukaryota; kingdom Metazoa; phylum Chordata; class Mammalia; order Chiroptera; family Phyllostomidae; genus Anoura; species Anoura caudifer. The sequence goes on from PVKU01000024.1 coordinate 835,362, forward strand.
GGCACCAGGAGCTCTGGGTAACTTGGATTCTGCGTGCAGCTATCGGGCTCAGCAGCACATTCTTGCTTTCGGAAAGAGTAGGTGATAAAAGTTTGGGCAGAAACCCCCAGCGGCCGCCCAATCTACTCTTCCCTAGGGGCTGGAACCGCCCGGCCACTCCGGAAACCGTAAACGCACCCGCGCCCAGGAGTGCTCGGAGGACGCCGAGCGCCGCTTGCAGGCTTTCTACTACTGGCTCGCGGGTTCTAGCTGGCCTGAGGTTTCTCCCTCACCGAGGAAGTAATAAATCTTTCTGACCCCAGGGTCAAAAGAGACGCTGCCCGGGCGCTGTGCCGGTGGGTGCCTTCTCCAGGCTTTATTACAAGTATGGATAGGGCTGCTTTGGGTTTATTACGACCCCCAGCAGATGCACTCCCGATCTCGACTGGGAATGTTGCGACCCGCTGTGACTGACTCCTCGGGAATGGGGATGCGGGGAGATGACCCTTTGTTTTAATTTATAGTAAAATACTTATCTTGCCTCTTGGTTTCAGAGATGAGATCAAACGATTTGACCCTAAAGGAAACACTTTGTAAAGTGGAACATCATTTTTGAGTTGGTTTAATACTTTTTTTTAAAAGATAATGAAGAAAAGCTTCTCCCTTTCTCTCTCCTTCTCTCTCCCCCGTAACTGAACCAAAGAAAACTAAGCCATAGCCTCAATTTCAGCCGTAAAATGGGACAATTATAATAGTCTCCAATAACTGAAGGTGGTAAAAGTGTTAGGTGTCCAAATGATTAGAGCCAAGCTAAGTAAGGCCTTGGCGGAATCCAAAAAGTCCTGAAGCTCCTGGGCCCAGTGAATGCTGCAGATCCAAAGGCATTTTGTTTGTCTTCTGTTCCAAGATGTTTTTAGCAGTTTGACAAAGTTAATACAAATTTATTTTTGTGCTCTTTTGGACAGCCTCTCAACCAGAGGATCCCCCTAAATTTAAAATGTTGCTTTTTGTACCATTATTCTTCAGTGAGACTTACAGAATCTTTTAAGTGAAAGGACTGTGGAAAGTAACGTAACTCAGGTAATCTTTCAGGGTAGAAAAATGTTCAAAGAACTTGACTTAACCCTGTTTTCCAGAAAAAAGTCCATAATGTTACAAGTAGCGTTCCTATCTCCCCCACCTCCACCCCCATTCTGTGATCCTGATGAAGTGGAAGGATAAGGCGTTTCTAGGACGGATTCGCTGCATAGAAAGGAAGAGAACCGGAATTTTATACGCAGCAGCTTTCTCAAGAAACGTAGCATTACCTCTGGCAGCAGGTCAGGACAAATAGGCGTTTTAATCCCTGCTTACAGATGCAGGTGGTAGAGTTTGAGGGACTCTCATTTCTTCATTTCAGGACCCACCTGCCTCCATTCAAGTGTCGACTCAAATGTTCCTGTCCCTTCTTCCCTCTCTCTACCTTTTCCCCACAAGAAAACGAAAGTTGTGTTAGCACGTTAAAAGACTGGTGGAAGAGAGAGGGAGTTAGGGAGGAAAGAAAATCTCAATCTTAGTATTCAACATGATTCCAAGAAAAATAATTTCTAATAATTTTCAGTTAGTCTCTGGTTTTGTGATTACTTGAAAAGCATATGAATTGCAGTTACTTGATGTAAGGATCCTTTTTAAAACAATTGTTTGTGTAGAAGCAATTTTGTGGCGATTTTGTAACATTTATTACAGTTGGCAAAAATAGTAAAGGCACGTGCCAGATGCTCCTCCGTGAGCTGGCATAAATTCACAGGTTCCTACATCTCCCTCCACCCTCTCCTTGCTTGCAAACTTTTTACCATTTTTTGTTCAGAAATTCCTTTCATTTTAATCCACTTACCCTTTTTGCATTATAATCAGACATATATTAAGTCACATAATAATTTCATTGGCAGAGGAGCATCACGCCACAGGATTGTCCTTAATTTCAGTCTTTTCCAGGAGGCCCCTTCGCACTCTCTTCCCTAGCATCTGTTATATGAAAACGAAACTGCTGTTGGAAACTTTCTGTGGCCTTTACCTAATCCCAGACCAATAGGGGACCTAATATTTTGAGGTGCTGTGGGCCTAGTACCCAGCCTGTGGAATACAGCAGAGAGATCTTCCCAGGCCTTCCTAGTCTGCGTTAGGAAAAGATGTAAGGCTCAGTCACCTGGACAGTTCCCATCTAGGTGTGCCTGTGTCTCTGGGGCCTGCGAGGTTCCCCTCTGGAGAGTGCCTGCCCCTGAGCACCAAGATAGATGCAGGTACTCATATTTTCAGCTAATAATAGATTTTTAGTGGAACTTAAGTACACAGAATTGGATTGATCATAATCCTTGATTTAGTTATTCTTTTTTTTATCCTCACGCAAGGACATTTTTCACTGCTTGCAGAGAGAGAGAAAGAGACAAAGACAGAGACAGACATTGATTGGTTGCCTCCAGCAGGCATCCCAATTGGGAATCCAACCTGCAGCCTAGGTGTGTGCCCAGACCCGTGTACTGGCAGTGTTCCCACTCACTGAACCACCCAGCAGGGCAACAATCCTTGATTTAAAACATGCTGTCATCAGTCCAATGGTGACCTCACATGATTTTAAATAACAGTGAATACTCATCAATCCATTATACAATAGAACACAAAAGCTCCAGAGGTAACCACTCTATTTCTTTGTGTTTGAAAATGTAAATAAAATAGTCAAGTGCCAAGGGGGTGGAGGAGTAGAGGGAATTTCATTGACCATCAAAAAAAGAAGGAAGAAAGAAAGAAAGAAAGAAGGAAGGAAGGAAGGAAGGAAGGAAGGAAGGAAGGAAGGAAGGAAAGAAGAAAGAAAGAAAGAAAGGAAAGAAAGAAAGGAAAGAAAGAAAGAAAGAAAGAAAGAAAGAAAGAAAGAAAGAAAGAAAGAAAGAAAGGAAAGAAAGAAAGAAAAAGAAAAGAAAGAGAAAGAAAGAAAGAAAGAAAGAAAGAAAGAAAGAAAGAAAGAAAGAAAGAAAGAAAGAAAAGAAAGAAATAGCCGGAATAGTTTTATGATTGTTAAGGAAATGAAGCCATCATTTAAAATCTTCCCATAAGAAAAACAGCTGGACCAGAGGGCCTTAAAGACAGTTCTGCCAGACTCAAGGGCTAGATAATTTCTATCTTATCCAAACTCTTTCAGAAAATAGAAAGCAAGGGAACACTTCCCCAACTCATAAAAACTAGACAGAAAATAGCCAGAGGGGATTTCAGAGCATGAAATAGGTCCTTTCACGATTGATATATACATAAAATTCATAAATAAAATATCAGTAAAACAAATCTAACTGATCGTGGGAATAAAAGTCCACTACAACCAGGTTTATCCCAGAAATATAAGGATAACTTAATACTGACAAATATTTACTGAGCGCCTACAAGGTGCCAGGTGCTGGTCTAACTCCAGGATTCAGAAGTGGAACCGGCCTGGTTCCTACTCATGGAACTTACACTGTAAAGTGGGAGACTTTCAGTACACATACATTGAAATGAGAAGATTATTTTAGAGAACGGTAAGTTTTAAGGAAGAAATACAATATATCGAAGTTGAAGAGAATGCCTGGAAGCATCTACTGTAAATTGGGGAGGCGACCCTTGCAAGGGATGAGAAGGAGCCTGGTGAGAACTGAGGAGGAGTCTGATGTGCAGATGATGGCAGCAGGTGCAGCAGATGCAGCAGACGTGAGGTGGGGATGAGGTTTATGTGTTTAAAGAATAGCAAGAGGGCCAGTGGGGCTGGAGCCCAGAGATAGCCAGTAGCCACCTAATTGAGGTATGTCCTGGCTTGCAATACTCTTGGGAAGTGGGCTTATTCCAAGAACATAAGCAGCTAATTATCAAATGTATCACCCTGTTGGCCTTGTTGGAGCACCACTCTCCTCCCCAAACTCCACCTCGACATGCTCAACCTTCCAGCATCTTTGCTTTAGTACCTAGCTCAGCTGTCTACTTTCTGGGTCTCGCCCTAGCCTTGAAAGTTGGTGACCAAGCCTTGGCATTTTTTTCTGCAGTTTTTCCTTCTAGACATGAGTAGATAAGGACAAGCTAGCTGGACCAGGAGATGTTCCCCTGCCATGACTAGACACAGCACTTTCTCTAGTCCCCCAGCCATTCACTGCCTGTAGTGGGCACCCTCTTGGGTTCTGCCTGCCCCCCCCCATCTGTTCTCCATGGCATCTGAACCACCTCTTCCTATTGTTTGTGGCTTTGCTGAGACCTTTGGCCAAGATACCCCTTCTCCCAGGGGTCATATATATATGACCCAGGCTCAGCAAATTAGATGTTCTCTCCATGAAAGTTCCTTTCATTCTTTCATTCAGTCTATGTGTATTGAGCTCCTACCATGGGCCAGGCAATCTGAATCTTCATCAGAAAGACCAAAAGATGGAAAACAGTTCCTGCCTCTTATCCCAACAGTGGAGCCCTAGACAGGTGTTTCATTATTCTTTCAGAAGGGCCCTGTCCTTTGTCAGCCTATTAGGTGGTTTGCCTTTAGATTCTGTGAGCTACTCCAAATGCATCCAAAAATTCTCTGTCCTCCACATTAAATTCATCAGAGTCTGTTTCTGTTACAACCAAGACTTCCTAATTGGCACAGTGGCTTACTGCCTAATTACAGATTTGGTTTCATTCAGGCTTAGTCTGTATTATTCTCCATCTCCCTTTTCATAAAAAATTTTATTAACTTATTTTAGAAAGAAAGAGCAAGGGAAAAAGAAACATCAATTTGATGTTCCTCTATTTGTGCATTCATTGGTTCTTTCTTGTATGTGCCCTGACCAGGGGTTGAACCTACAACCTTGGCATATCAAGGCAACACCAACAAACTGAGCTACCCGGCTAGGGCTCCATCTGCCCTTAAAGCAGTGTGTTCTCTTTTGAGTTCCCACCTTTAAATTCTAGTACAGCCAGCCAGTACTGTAACAGCTACGGCCCACCCCCCACATCAGCACTCACACCTCTGCCTGGCCCTGTTTATTACCAACAATGGCTGGGCTGCCAGCTTTTAACTCCTGATCCCATTAGCCACACGGCCAGCACTACTCTCACACTAATTAGCATTCTGTTTTAGTCAGATTTATTTCCACATTCAATTAGAGACTGCATCTAATCATTAGTATCTCCTGACTTATGGTCCCAAGGACCTGTTGGCCTCGTTTATTATTTAAATATAGCCCCCTATTTAAATGTATATATGGGATATGAGGTGACCCATAAAAATAAGTACAATAAAATTAATCAAAGGAAAACCAACACGAAGCCAGGGGTGTGTATAACAATATGGTCTGGGTGACAATTCACTCTGTGAGGTCATGTGCAATTGCTAAAGGTTAGTCCCAAAACAAACAAACAAACAAACAAACAAAACAGGGCTCTGGGCTTCCTAGTAGCAGGAATAAAGAAGGAAATAGGAAATTTGCTCAGGAGATTGACAGCTTTGCCTACCATAGAGAACGAAGAAAAAATTTTACCCTCTATCATCAGCTTCATTCATGTGATTTCTTTTTTTAAATATATTTTATTGATTATGCTATTACAGTTGTCCCATTTCTCCCCTTTATTCCCCTCCACCCTGCACTCCCCTTCCCACCCATATTACCCCCCTTTAGTTCATGTCCATGGGTCATACATATAGGTTCTTTGGCTTCTACATTTCCTATACTATTCTTACCCTCCCCCTGTCTGTTTTCTACCTACCATTTATGCTACTTATTCTCTGCACCTTTCCCCCATCTCCCTCTCCCACTCCCCTGCTGATAACCCTCCAAGTGATCTCCATTTCTGTGATTCTGTTTCTGTTCTAGGTGTTTGCTTAGTTTGTTTTTGTTTTTGGTGTGGTTGTTAATAACTGAGTTTGCTGTCATTTTACTGTTCATATTTTTTATCTTCTTTTTCTTAAATAAATCCCTTTAACATTTCATATAATAAGGGCTTGGTGATGATGAACTCCTTTAACTTGACCTTATCTGAGAAGTGCTTTATCTGCTCTTCCATTCTGAATAAAAGCTTTGCTGGATAGAGCCATTTTGGATGTAGGTCTTTGACTTTCATGACTTGGAATACTTCTTTTCAGCCCCTTTTTGCCTGGAAAGTCTCTTTTGAGAAATCAGTTGACAGTCTTATGGACACTCCTTTGTAGGTAACTGTCTCCTTTTCTCTTGCTGCTTTTAGGATTTTCTCTTTATTTTTAATCTTGGGTAACTTAATGATGATGTGCCTTGGTGTGTTCCTCCTTGGGTCCAACTTCTTTGGGTCTCTCTGGGCTTCCTAGACTTCCTGGAAGTCTGTTTACCTTGCCAGATTGGGGAAGTTCTCTTTTATTATTTGTTCAAATAAGTTTTCAATTTGTTGCTCTTCCTTTTCTCCTTCTAATACCCCTGTGATTTGAATGTTGGAATGTTTGAAAATGTCCTGGAGGTTCCTAAGCCTCTCCTCATTTTTTTGAATTCTTGTTTCTTCTTTTCTGGTTGAATGTTTATTTCTTCTTTCTGGTCCACACCGTTGATTTGAGTCCTGGTTTCCTTCCCGTCACTGTTGGTTCCCTGTACATTTCCTTTATTTCATTTAGCACAGTCTTCATTTTTTTAATCTAATTTGCAACCAAATTCAACCAGTTCTGTGAGCATCCTGATTACCAGTGTTTTGAACTGTGCATGTGATAGGTTGGCTATCTCTTCGTTGCTTAGTTGTATTTTTTCTGGAGCTTTGATCTGTTCTTTCATTTGGGCCATTTTTTTTTGTCTTGGTGCTCCTGTTATGTATGAGGGGCAGAGCCTTAGGTGTTTGCCTGGCCTGGGCAGGGCAACCCAGTTGCTGAGTTGTGATGCTATATGTGGGGCAGGGGTCCAAATGGGAACAATTGTGATTGCTCTGCTCTCTGCCAGATTTTAGTCACTTCCCCACTACCACCAAGCAAATTGGGCCCTTCTGGTGCTGATTCCTGGGTGGATGGGTTTGTGTACATTCTAGGACCCTGTGCGTCTCTCCAACGAACTCTCCTGTAAGGCTGGGAGTTTCTCCCTCTGCCACCTCCACCCCCACCAGTGTTTTCAGTCAGTGTTTAGAGGCTTTATTTTCCCTTTGGGGCCCTGGATTGCGAAGTCTGTCTCACTCCCTAGTTGTTCCTCCGGTTTATCTGCACTTGAATGTGGGACTGCCCGCTCCACCAGCCGCCACCTTCCTGGGTCTGCCAGCTGCTGCCTTGCTGGCTAGCTGCAGCTTTTCCTGCCCTGCTCTGTAATCTGCCACCTTGCTGGGTCCACCAGCCGCTGCCTCACCACCACCCCCCCCACAGGTCCTCCAGCCAATGCCTTGCCATGAGTCCTCTCCGCCTGGATGCCCATCTCTGCCCCTTCTACCAGTCTGGATGAATGTTTCTTCTTTAACTCCTTGGTTGTTGGATTTCATACAGTTCAATTTTCTGTCAGTTCTCATTGTTTTTTGTTTTTAAATTGTCGTTGTCCTTCTTTTGGTTGTTCAAGGAGTCACAGCGTGTCTACCTATGCCTCCATCTTGGCCGGAAGTAGGCACAGCATGTCTACCTATGCCTCCATCTTGGCCGGAAGTTCATTCATGTGATTTCTTTTGTTAACTACTTTATTCACAATACTAGCATAGTGTCTGACATGTAAGTGCTCAGTAAATATTTCAGCTGACTTTCTATGGGTCCTTATAAAAAGAATTATGTAGTATAGAAAGTAAACTATATCCTTAACTATGTCTGTAAATTTATAATGAAAATGACTACAGAGTTGGGGCAGAAAGTGCTGGTTCTTATAAACCTAGTCGTTGCAATCTAATGGCATAATGTCGATACTCAGTTCACTAAAAGCAATTTCTGGGTGGATTCCATCCACCTCTCTGATGGTCTGGCCTGCTGGCTCATCCCAACAGTCTGCGTGAAGCTATTTATCATGTCCAAAGTGCATAGGGATGAATAACTTCCAGGAGAAGGCTTCTTGGAGAAACTAATGCCTGGAAACAAAAACACCAGCTTTTGTCACCACTATGCACATCTCCATGCTTCTAAAAATCTCCCAAAGGCAGTAGAAGCCATCTTGCACTCTCTTCAGTAAGAAAGTGGTCTTAAAGCACTTTGGGAATATCTCACTTCCCCTGCTTTCACCTCAGCATCCCAGCACTCGTGATTTATGAACACACTAAGACAGGGTTGAAGCTGGGGCACTCAGTGTGCCTTGCTCTGACCGCTGCCCTCATCCCCAGTCTGGAGTGCCAGTTTGCAGGACTTCCTCCTTGGAATAAACTGGTTCTCTCCATGGAGGGCCTGTTCCCTCACAGTCGGGTACTTGGAAGCCATTCCTCCCTGGACCCACTGAGAGGTGGTCATCGCCCTCACTGTGGACCTCTGCACCCGTCTCTCACCTAAGCCTAATCAGTCAGGAGAGATGACTCTCACTGTATTTTGAAACACAGCATCTGCAAATGTGGACAAATGTTGATGCTGAGGTTTTTAATGCATGGTCAGAAATACTTTAAAAATAATCAACCAGTCACCAAGTCAACGGTCATGAAGAAGCAGAGAAAACATCACATTAGCTGAAGCTCTGTGGCACATCCATATGATTGTACAGTAATCGAATTCTGTTTAAAACATGTAAAGCATGTCCAGTGTAACACCCCTATGCCTTCAATGTGATTTCTACCTCAGTTACCACAAGTATCTGATAGAAGGCTGTCAACTGGAAAAATTCTCTCTGTATTGACAGAAGGAATTAAGTTCCTTGAGGTTTAGAAACAAGATACAGTGGCTGATCTACAGAATTGGGAATCAGCCCTTGATTCAATTTCCTACAAGTTTACTTGCTAGTCCTGTGTTCTTGGACAAGATATGTAATCTCTTCAGCCTCAGTTTCCCATCTGTAATATTGGGATCACAATAGCTGTCTCATAGAATGACTAGAGAAAGCCAGGGAGAGTGAAGGGTAAAGCACCCAGCCTGGCACAGAGTTAGTAAATATTGGGTTGGCTAAAAAGTCCATTTAGTTTTTTCCATAAAAATAAAAGACATATTTTTCATTTTCACCAATAACTTTATTGATTTGGATATTTTGAGTATGTTAGCTATCTCCCACTTGGTAGAACATTGATTGTTCTTGGTTAATGTCTCAGTTCGATCACTATCAACTTCCACTTGCCTACCCTACTGTGGAGCATCATCCAGCAAGAAATCTCCAGCATGAAACTTCACAAACCACTATTGACACATTCAATCAGTCACACCACTTTTCTCCATATGCTGTACAAATCTTTTCTTGCATTTCAGTTGTGTTTTTACCTTCCTTGAAATTATAAAGCATAATATGCTGAAAATCTTATGTATTTTCTTCGTCGATATTAAGATGGCTACACAAAAATTCACCTTTTTGATAAGTTTTTTTTAATGCACACTGATGTGACAGCTGTCATAGCGCAATCTAACAAAATTGTTTTGAATAAAGTTAAAGACAACTAAGCACTACTAGAGCCACCTTATGGAAAAAACTAAATGAACTTTTTGGCCAACCCAATAATAATTCCTGCTCCCACACTAGGTGAAGGGCCTCTTCTCAGGGAAAAATGAAGCATGTTAAAAGAACTCAGGGTCTACAAAAAAAAGTGAGATGCCATCTCACTTTTTTTACCCCTTTTTTGTTAGGGACATTTGGGGATTTGGTTTGGTGCGGGCATTTTTCAGGACAGGGAGGGTTCTGGTTGAGGTTCGTAGGAAGATGGGGAAAAGGCCTCCTCCCCACCCCCAACCCCCACCTTCATCTTGCGTGGCAGTCTCTGAGTTCTGAGTAACCGGAGTTTTATGTCAACTCTTTATCTTTTTGGCTCAGATCTTGCCTAGTGACATGCTGAAAAGTTGGATGCAATTTTGGCTCAAAATGTAACACCTCATTAGTTTTCAGATGTTACATCCTTGTCCTTTTACAGACATCTCTTTTCTCAGTCAGGATATAACATGTGGTTTTATTTACTTCAAAGGAGTAACCTTTCAGCTTAAGCACAGTACTGTCACATCCATTTCGAGAGCACAAAATGTTTTGTTGATCTGTTGAACTGTTTACTTTCCTTTGCCTTGTTAGCTGTCTATTTTTATACAAGATTTCACTGTTAGGATACAAGTTATGCAAAAAAAGTCTTTCCTGCAGTTCGTGACCCATTTAGTTTTTAGGAGGCAATCTCCATCTTAATGTCACTGGTCAAATTCCAATCCAATAAATATCTAAACTCCTAGCATTCATATGAAAATATATTGTTTTCTTCATCTCCAGCCAATGCCCCATTTGTCATTTATTTCAGTACTTAATTGGTTTGATGAAATTTCAGTAAACATAAGAAATTAGGAATTTATTGTACTGAGATATCTGTTTTGATTCTTACAACAAACACCTGGGTTCATCCAGATTTATCTTCTCACCACTATTTTAATAATGGATATTCTGTTTTATTTCCCCCAAATGTTCTCTGTCCAGAATGTAGAAGACTGGTGGACTTTAGACCTACTGTTTCAGTTCATGGTTTTACTCATTACAGAGAAGCACTGTTCAGCCATTGCTACCAACCAGACTCTGTGCTCAGAGAATGAAGATTTGATGTATCAATACAGCATCATAGTATATGGTGTTTTCCTTGACAAACTGACAGTGCCAACAAAGTTAGAGTAAAAATCCCTAATGAGAGAAAGAAGCCCTCTCTGTCCAATGAAAACTAATTCTCAATTCTTTTGACAAAAGTACTTCCAGCCAAAGAAAAAGTCACATAAGAGTTTATTTGAGCCAGTCTGACAATTGCCAGGAAGCAAAATCTCAACAGATTGAGAAAATGCTCCAGAGAATGGCAGTTTTGCAGTTTATTTTATACATTAGAATCAAAGGAGAAGACGTAAGGGCTCAGTGGGATAGGCATCGTCCCACAAACCAAAATGTTGCTGGTTTGCTTCCTGGTCAGGGCACATGCCTGGGTTGTGGGCCAGGTCCCCAGTTGGGGCTGTGCGAGAGGCAACTGATCAATGTTTCCCTCTCTGCCTCTCTTCCCCTCTTTTTAAAAATAAATAACTAAAATATTTTTTTAAAAAACTGTAAAAGAGCCTTTTATTGATTTAATAGGAAGAAAGGAGCATTCTCAGGTCTAGATAATTTGGTTGTTTAATGCTGCCTGTCTAGCTGTAGCATCAGCTAAATAATTTCCTTTTGTTTCCATGGTGGCAGCTTTAGAATGTCCTAGAATTTTGATAATTGCCAATTGTTTCAGTTGCTGTATGGCATCTGATAATTCTGCAACCCATTTTCTATTCTTTATGGGCTGCCCTGGGGAAGTTAAGAAGCCTCTCTGCTTCCACAGCTTTTCAAAGTCAGGCACTACATCAAAGACTCAGCAACTGTCCGTGTACATATTGGCTATTGGATCTTTGGCCATTTGACAAGCCTGAGTTAGAGCAATTAACTCAGCTTACTGGGCACATCTTTTAGGCAGGTAAGAGCTTTCAGTTATATCCACCGTGGAAGTCTTGTATACCAGCTCAATAATGTCCCTGGTCATCTTTCAGATAAGATCCATCTGTAAACTAAATTAAGTCAGCATTGTCAATACAAGTTTTCTGTAAATCATCCCTAGGAACAAGAAGGTAGTCAGTAAGCAAAGCATGATCATGGGTATCTTCATCTTGCACAGAGAGTATAAAGTTGCTGGGTGAAGACTGTTACATGGACTTGTGGTAGTGAACATACAGGAAAATATACAAATGATATATTATAGAATTGTACACTTGAAACCTATATAATTTTATTAACCAATGTTACCTCAATAAATTCAATACAAAAGACTGTTACATCAAGTTAAATTAATATTAGGCACAGAAAGCAGGAGTACTTCTTAAGAAGCCAGTTAACTGACAGAGAAATGCTGAGTGTGATGAGAGTTCAGAGGAAGAGATGCAACAGAATGAGGAACATAAATGGTTAAAGGAGAGCCCATAACTATTTCTTCTGTTTGCACAAGATAGCTGCAGCAAGATGGCTGTTATGCAGGGAGGGAGTTCTTTGGAAACTGAGTCTGCTTGCTGACTATGATATGCTGTACATCTCGGATGATCATCATGCCTCTGAGTCAGAAATTTTAAGGCATCTCCTCTACCTTCATGCATGAAAGGAAAAAAGGAAGTTATAATTAGGGTGTCCCAAAGCAGGATACCCTAATACTTCCTTTACAGCTTCCACAGTTTGTTTCCCTTTGTGTCTGTGGGAGTTCTGCCCATAGGGCACACACCCCCCGCCCCAACACCATGGATGAGAGTAAGTCTACATAGACATGATCTGCTTGGGGGGAAAGGTGGCCAATCTCTCAGAGGAGAAGGGCCAGGAACCTCTTCCTCAATGGGCTTTTATTGGGTTTAATTTGCTTAGGAATACAGGGCATATATATAAAGCTCATCAATCATCGTCTGGTAGTAATGATCAAACAATAGATAACATTCAAAGAACTCTGAGGGCTTATTTTGAGTCAGGGTCAGATAGCTAAAGGCCCATAAAACTTTGGGGAACAAACTCATTTCATGGTTGAACCCTTATCATTTAAATTGAGGGTATTAGCAAAGCAGGTTTCATAGGATTTTATGCATTCTTTCTTAGGCCTGATCACTCCAAGGAACCTGCCCTTCCAGCACAGGGCTGCACCCATCACCGGCATTGTTTCAGCCTTAAGGCATTGTTTCAGGTTTAAGTTGGGTAGGGGAAGTAAGGCAGCCAAGAGATTAGGAGACTTCTTGCAGACAGAATGAGGACTCAGGCTATGTCAAAGCCAAGGGGTGAAAGTCCATCACCCCCTTTTTGTATAGCCCCCCAAGTACTTCCCTGAGGGCACCTTTGCAACCATGCCTGTCTTAAGTTGTCCCTCCTTTAAGGAATCTTACCCATCATTGGCTAACCAGTCATCCACTCGGGGCCAAGGAGGGTGAGGTGAAAGGGGGCAGAGGTAGTGCCCCTACAAGGAAGATAAGCTTTGTCTCCTAAGTGGCTTATGGTCCCAAGGTCTTTTTACTCAGCCTTAACCATGAGGGGTTACAGTTTCTGAAACCAGGCAGGGAGGTCCCCAACACCTTTGGGATTCTATTGGATTGGATCAGGTTGATCTGATTTTAATAAGACATACAGAGCCTGGGCCATTAGTGAAAAATTTGGCTCCCAACTGCCACGGTATTCAGTCAGACCCAGGAATCCTCTAAGCTGCTTTTTTGTTTTTGGAAGAGGAAACAATAGGATTCCTCTGAGTCTCTCAGGGTTAATTATTAGCCCATCTTTAGATGTTAGATAACCAAAGTATTTTACTTGGGGCAAATAGAAATAAAGCTTTCCTTTGAGACCTTGTGTCCCTTTATGGATAGCTGTTATAACAGGTAAATTGTGTCCTCTTGGGAGTCTAATATGTCCTAGAATATAAAGGTGAATCATCCACATATTGGATTAGAATAGAATCTCTGGGCAAATCAACATCATTTACATCAGCTTTTAGTATCTGAGAGAAATAGTTGGGATTCCGTATCTCTCTGGAACATTACAGTCCAAGTAAATTGGCAATCTTCCCAGGTAAAGGCAAAGAGATATTGACTGTCTTTTTCTACTGGAATGCTGAAAAGGCACTACATAAATTTATCACTGAAAAATATTGGCAGTCCACAGGAATGGCTAATAATAGGGTACGTGGATTTGGAACCACAGCACGTCTGGGAGTAACTATCTTATTTATACCTCTGAAATCCTGTGCAAATCGCTATTCTTTCCATTTGATGTCTTTACTGGTAGGGTAGGAGGATTACATGGGCTTATACATGGAATTATAAGGCCCTATTTTTAGTAATCTTGTATAATGAACTTAATTTCAACTAAGTATATCGGGTGTTAAAAGATATTGGCAAATATTAGGTAAGGGCAAAGGATTGTCAACAGTTATTTTAATATGAGTGACTGGTTTAATCTTACCAATATCTGTACTGGAAAGGACCCAAAATTGCATTGGAATGCCCTGCAAAAAACATTCAGTCTCAAAATTAGTTTCCTCTCGTGGAGGTGCCTTTAAAATTATTATTTTCTCTGTTGGTTCAGTATTCAATTTATTTAGTTCTAAATATATTTTGCCCTTCTGGAAAATGGATATGTGGATGTTTTCAAGGAAATCTCTCCCTCTCAGGTGAATTGAAGCACTTTGTTGTCCCATAACATTCCCTAGTTAGAAGGGAACAAGTTGTGATTTAAAAATAGATGTTGGGGGACCCTAAGATGACAGCTGAGTAGGTAGAAACTGAGTCCACTTGCTCTTGCCCCCAATTCAGATTTTCAGCTGATCTTCCAACAACTAACCCAAACAATCAAAAGAATCTTAACTAATCTGAAGTTTTGAAGTGAAGGAGTACAGAAGTAGCTTTGTATCATCTGTTTTTATTTTTTTCTTTTCTTTGCCCTGTTTCTGTTCCATATTCTTATTATTTCTCCTCCCTCTATACACTCAAAATCATTGTTCTTTTTTTACTCATCTCATATTCTTTTTATCATTCTTATAATATTCTTATTCAGTTTCCACCTTTATTAATCTCTGCTCATTTGTTGTTGATATTGCTGTTTTGGGGGGAGAGTAATTTTGCTGATGGGGTTTTGTTTTTTGTGTTGTTTTGTTTTGTTCTGTCAGCAACTGTACAACAGCATAGGACATCATGGAGACTGCACCACTGAGTCCCACAGGACTTCTACCATAAAAGGCCATTGCACAGAGATAGGGAGTCAAAGCAGATCATGTGACATGTAGAAACAAACAAAAAGAGTCACCTCAAATGGGGAAACAAAGAAACAATCCCCAAACAAAAGGGAAGGAGGAATCCCCAGAAAAAGAGCTAAATGAAATTGAGGCAAACAATTTATCAGACATAGAGTTCAAAGTAATGGTTATAAGGGTTCTCATGGAACTTAGTGAAAACTACAAGGAACTTAGAGGGAACTACATCATCATGAAAAAGGACATAGCAACTATGAATTAGAACCATGTGGAAATAAGGAATACAATATCTGAAATGAAGAATATTCTAGAAGGAATTAAAATCAGGCTAGATAAAGCAGAGGATCAAGTCAGCAAGTTGGAAGACAAGATAATAAAAAAAACACCCAGAAAGGGCAAAAAAAGAAAGAAAGAAAGAAAGAAAGAAAGAACTCAAAAAGAGCAAAGATAGTTTAAGGAAGCTTTGGGACAACATGAAACCTACCAATATTAGTATCATAGAGATACCAGAAAGAGAAGAAAATGAGCAAGGGATGGAAAACCTGTTTGAAAAAACAGGAAATTTCCCTAACTTGGTGACAGAAAACATCATTCAAGTTCAGGGAGCATAGAGGTTCATAATCAAGATGAACCTGAAGAGGCCCACTCCAAGACACACACAATTAAAATGGCAAAATTTAAAGACAAAGAAGAATCTTGAAAGCAATAAGGGAGAAACAGATAGTAACATACAAAGGAGCTCTGATAAGGCTATCAACTGATTTCTCAACAAAAACACTACAAGCTAGAAAGCACTGGCATGAAATATTACAAGTAATGACAAAAAAAGAACTACAACCAAGACTACTCTATCTAGCAAGGTTCTCTCTCATTCAAAATGGAAGGAGAAATAAACAGCTATTCAGATGAAGAAAAAAAACAGCTAAAAGAATACAGCTCTACCAAGCCAGCATTACAAGAGATTGTAAAGAGATTGCTTGAAGAAGAAGAAGAAGAAGAAGAAGAAGAAGAAGAAGAAGAAGAAGAAGAAGAAAGAAGAAGGAGGAGGAGGAGGAGGAGGAGGGGGGAACACAGATGCAAATGGAAAAAATGTCAATGAACAAATACCTATCAATAATAACCTTAAATGTAAACAGATTAAATGCCCCAATTTAAATGTAGGGTACCTGAAGGGATTAAAGAAAAGTGACCCACATATATGCTGTGTACTACAGACCCACCTCAGAGCAAAAGATTCACAGGCTGAAAGTGAAGGGATGGAAAAAAATATTCCATGCAAAAGGACATAAAACAACATGGGGGTAGCAATTTTTGTGTCAGGCAAAACAGAGTTCAAAACAAAGAGCATAACAACAGACAAAGAAAGTCACTACATAATATTTAAGGGAGCTGTCCAACAAGAGGATATAACCCTTGTAAACATACATGCACCCAATTTAGGAGCATCTAAATATATAAAGAAAATCTTGGTGGACTTTAAGAGAGAGAATGACTTCAATACAGTTATTGCAGAGAATTTTAACACCCCACTGTCAATAATGGATACCAAGCAAAAAATCAACAAGGATAGTGCAACATTAAATGACACTCTAGATCAAATGGACCTAATTGATATTTACAGAATATAGTCATACCTCCATACTCTTCAGCTTCAGAACTCATCAAACCCTATACTCATCTCATTTTGATAAGAAAAAAAATGTTTCAGCACTCAGTACTTGCTTGGGACTCATTGCACTTCCTAGAACTTGTATGAGTCATGACACTGCCCCCCTCAACAGAAAATGCTACATCACTCATTGCATTTGGTACTTATCAGTTTTAACACTTGTCACAAGTTCCAGAACAAATTAACAATAAGCACCAAGGTACCACTGTATTTCACCACAGAGAAGCAAAATATACATTCTTTTCAAATGCACATGGATCATTTTCAAAGATAGACTACATAGTAGGACACAAACCAAGCCTTAACAAATTTAAGAAAATTGAAATCATATCTCTAATGAACACAGATGCTAAAATCCTCAACAAAATATTGGCAAACCACATCCAGCAATACATTAAAGAGATCATACACATGATCAAGTGGGATTTATTCCAGGGATGCAAGGATGGTACAATATTTGGAAATTAATAAATGTAATATACCACATAAACAAAATGGAGGACAAAAATCACATGATCATATTAATAGATGCTAAAAAAGCATTTGATAAAACCCAGCACCCATTTATGATTTAAAAAAAAAAAACACTCAGCAGAGTGGGAATAGAGGGAACATACCTCAACATAATAAAAGACACATACAAAAAACCTACTGCCAACATCCTACTCAATGGCAAAAACTAAAAGTGTTTCCTTTAGGATCAGAAACAAGACAAGTGTATCTGCTTTCACTACTCTTATTCAACATATTACTGGAAGTCCTAGCCACAGCAATCAGACAAGAAGAAATAAAAGGCATCCAAAATGGAAAAGAGGAAGTAAAACTGTCATTTGCAGATGACATGATAGTGTACATAGAAAACCTTATAGGCTCCACCAAAAAACTACTCGACCTAGAAAGCGAATTCAGCAAAGGAGCAGGATACAAAGACAATATTCAGAATTGATGGCATTTTTGTACACCAACAATGGTCTATCAGAAACAGAAACTAAGAAAAAAATCCCATTTAGCATAGCAACAAAAAATAAATAAATAAAGTACTTAGAAATAAATTTAACCAAGGAGATAAAAGACCTGAACTTGGAAAACTATAGAACACTAAGAAAAGAAATTGAAGAAGATACAAATAAATGGAAGTACTCTGGTTTCTCTTCAAATCATATAAATCTTTCACCTTTTACCAAATAAATGGAACCATATACCCTGTTCATGGATTGGAAGAATTAACATCATTAAAATATGCATACTACCCAAAGTAATAGATTCAATGCAATCCCTATTAAAATATCAATGGCAGATCTAAAACAAATATTTCAAAAATCTATATGGAACCAAAAGAGCCCCCCAGTAGCTTCAGAAATCTTGAGAAAGAAGAACAAAGTTGGTGGGATCATAATACCTGATATCAAATCATACTACAAGGCCACTGTAATCAAAACACTCTGGTGCTGGCATAAGAATAGACACATAGATTAATGGAAGAAAATAACCCATAAACCTATGTCTCTATGGTCAATTAATATTTGACAAAGGGGGCACAAGGATACAATGGAGTAAAAACAGTCTCTTCCATAAATGGTGTTGGGAGAACTGGAATGGTTCATGCAAAAAAATGAAACTGGACCACCAACTTATACCATACAACAGAATAAACTCAGAATGGATAAAGGACATATATAAATATAAGTTGTGATGCCATAAAAAGTCCTAGCAGAAAACATAGGCAGTAAATTTTCAGATATCTCACATAGCAATATTTTTGCCTATATATCTCCTAGGGCAAGGGAAATAAAGGAAAAAGTAAACAAATGAGACTACATCAAATTAAACAGCTTCTGCATGACTGAAAAAACCATCATCAAAATGAAAAGGAGACTGACCATATGGGAGAACATATTTGCCAATGATACATCGGACAAAGGTTTAATCTCCAAACTATATAAAGAACTCATACAACTCAACACCAGGAAGACAAACAATCCAATTAAAAAAATGGGCAGAGGACATGAATAGACACTTCTCCAAGGAGGACGTACAGATGGCCCATAGGCATATGAAAAAAAAACATCAGAGAGATGCAAATTAAAATCACAACGAGATTATTTCACTCACACCTGGCAGAATGGCTATCATCAATAAATCAACAAATAACAAGTGCCAGCAAGAATGTGGAGAAAAGAGAACCCTGGCGCACTGTTGGTAGGACTGCAGATTGGTGCAGCCACTGTGGAAAACACTATGGAATTTCCTCAAAAAATTAAAAATGGAACTACCTTTTGACCCAGCGCTTCCATTGCTGGGAACATACCTTAAGCATCTCCAAATACCATTTCAAAAGAATTTAGGCATCCCTATGTTCATAGAAGTACTATTTACAACAGCCAAGAGTTGGAAACAACCTAAGTACCCATCAGGAGATGAGTGGATTAAAAACTGTGGTACATTTACACAATGGAATATACTACACAGCAGAAAGAAAGAAGAATTCCTACCTTTTATGACCGCATGGCTGGAACTGGAGATTATCAAGTGAAATAAGCCAGTCAGTGAAAGACAAAGACCATATGATCTCATTTATAAGAGGAATCTAATTAACAAAATAAACTAATGAGCAAAATAGAACCAGAGGCATAAAATCACAGAATAGACTAACAGTGGTAAAAGGGGAGGAGAGAGGGGGGAATATTTGCAAGAAGGGGCAGGGGTCAGTCAAAGACCATATACGAATGACTGTGGACATGGACAGTGTGGTGAGGGTTGATGATGGAAGCTGTGGGAGGGCTGGGCAAAGGGGGACAAAGGAGGAAGTAATTGGAACAACTGTAAAACATAAAAAGAATAAAAAATAAAAACAGACACTGGTTGATTAGAAATTCCTACCACTTGTACGGAAGCTTTATTCTGAGGGAGATGGCAATTTACTTGGTTAGGATTAAGAACAGGTAAATTAGCCCCAGTATGTACAAAGGCCTTAGTAATCGCCCCTTTTATGGTAATTTTAATTTCTCCTAAAATATTGGTAAAGAGAAGGGGAAATACCCTCTCATGGTCCTCAGGGAAGCCCTATGCTTGCTCCTGTTTCTTTTCTTTTTCTAAATACCATTTTAGTTTTCTACAATCTTTCTTAAGATGACCTAGTTTTCAATGGTAAAAGGAGACCCCTCTTGCCTTGTTCTAGAGATCTTTGGGGTCTTACCTGATTGCTTACTTGTTGCAGCTGTAAGTTCATAATTTTGGCAGGTTCATCTTTTTCTCTCTTTCGAATAGATTTATATAGTTGATCAGCCAGAGTCACCAGTTCA
Source organism: Anoura caudifer (assembly GCA_004027475.1). Lineage (NCBI taxonomy): Eukaryota > Metazoa > Chordata > Mammalia > Chiroptera > Phyllostomidae > Anoura > Anoura caudifer. The sequence continues at coordinate 855,108 of PVKU01000024.1, forward strand.
TCAGTATGTGTGGTCTGCCAGTTTAATTTATGTTGTTCAATCATAATTACAAGCTCTTCACCTTAAACTTCCAATGATGCTGAGTTTCGTAAGAGATCGTTTTGATGATCCTTAAAACTATCTGGAAACAGACCTGAGTGTTGTTTGAACATTTTATCAAAAACATTTAAAGAAATCAAGTACTGATTCATCAAGCTTTCTTTTGTATAGTTGGATCTTGCTCCGCCCCATTTACCAGGGAAAAATCTCAGGTATGGCTTGTTAAAGCCAGTGGGCTAGTTTCTTGCATTTTTCCCAGTCTGTCTCTGCCTGTTTCTAAACATCCTCTGCTGTCCTGCTGACAAACAGGAGTTTGTCAGCAAACCTTATTCAGACATTCTGTTGCCTTGCTCTCAGAAACCAGTTGGTGTCTTAATTGGAATATGTTAGAATAGCCAGGATCATATGTCATAACAGTTCAATCAAATTCCTTTGGGAACCCATTAAAGTCTTAGAGAGAGTCGGGGAAATCTTTACCTGGCTTTCTTAATTGTGTTCTAGTTGAAACTGCCAGAATTCCTGGTCTATCTTTGTCCAGATTTCTACTCTCAGTTTCCCCTAGGTCAGTAGGGAGTGGTGAAGGAGATGGAAGGGGAAGGAAGAATGGAAGGGAGGGCAAGTCCAGACAAGGACGCTCAGACAGCAAAAGATATAGGGGAACAGCTGGATGGCGGAGAGGAAAGGGGCATTGGCATTTATCAGTTTCGGAAGCCTTCTTTAGTTCAGAGACAGTCTCTCAAATTTTCATACTAACTTCCTGTAGAGAAAATAATTTATACATGCTCCTCCTAGAAGTTTCTAATTTCCAATCATGATAAGCTTTCCATTTATTTAGTTTAATTTTAGAGCTTTTTCTAATCGAGGATACAGAAAAAACAATTTGGAAGTATCAGAAGTTTCCCACTTTGGCCATTTCAAGCTGATATTGTTTTCAATTAAATGTTCCTATTTCTTTAGGTATTTGCAAGTTGAATTTTCATACAAATTATACATGTTGCCTCTGGGAGTATCAACAGGGGACTGGGATTCTATCCACATTAGAGGCACAATCTCCTGTGTTAATTTTAGGATTTTTTGTTTGCTTTTCCATATGTTTTTGTTTTCTTTTGTTAGCTGCAAAGTCTCAACAAATTGCTAGGGGTATTGTGTTGTGGGTTGAAGTATGCTGCTTATGAGTGGAACGCCAAAGGATTGTAACCTCCAAAGTTTATTAAACCCTCTTATATGCCTCAGTTTCTCTCCCCAGCTGTCTACCACCACTGTGTGGATTCACAGTGCTAGGTAACCAGCCTTTATGTGCATATCCCCAGACAAATCAATTATTTCATTACAGTCATGTTGGAATTTCTTATGGGGCCCTGCTCATTTTGAGGAGTACCCTCAAACACCTTCACTAGATTCCTAGTCACCTAAGAATACCCAAAATTCGAGCTGGCAGGAGGAGTAAATACCCCTTCTCTTTGGAGGTGGACAAATTCAGACTCTCATTTATCCAGCAAAAAGATTTTGTTCAGACTCACAGTAAGTAGTTCCCATTGAAAAGACGAAATTAAAGCCAGCCATTCATTTTAACTCCTATCTTTTAGTACCACCTCGAGGATTTTCTAAGAACAGCTCACAAAAAGTCAGACCCTCTACCACAATCAAAGGGAAGCTCCTGGATTCCAAGACATAACTCATCTAAGTTCACCCAATGGGAAGTAGGGAGCCAGTGGGGCTCAGTGGGCTCCTGCTGGTACCTAGCATCAGGTCCAAGCCCACAGGGTGGTCCTAGCTGGAATTCTGTAGTATATATCAAAGTAATGTCTATAAAAAAGTATCCAGCCTAGGAAAAGTCTTATTAGAGTTTATTTGAGGAAAACTGACTATTGCCAGGAAGCAAAAATCTCAATGTATTAAGAGAATGGCAGTTTTACAGTTTATTTTATACACCATAATCAAAGGAGACATAAGAAGGGTTACATAAAATCCATTGTTGGCAGACTAAAGGAGGTGGAAGAAAGCAAAGCAGGAAAATCTCTGAGACTGGATAAAAAGTAAAATGAAGAGACACACTCTTATTTTACATTGGTGGGTATGGAGTAGTTAACAATGAATGTCTACAGCACGTAGAGATGGTATGTGGGTGACAAGATAACAATGAGGGGTTCCTTGGTCTTGTGATTGACTGGGAGATTGTGCCCTGAGTGATCTGGAAAAAGGGGGATTACTCTGACATTCCAAAGGTGTATTATCATAGATGCAAAATAATAATAATAATAATAATAATAATAATAATAATAATAATAGACAGGCTCAGTTAAAGATGGACTTTTGTCGAGAAAATACAGGCAGAGGGCATGTCTAGCCACCATGCCTTGTTTTTAGTTAGGAAGTTTCCATTTCAGACCATCCTATGTGGTTACTTTGGATCTCTGAGTTTGTCAGGGTTAGTATACAGCCCCTGTTCATCCACAGTTCATATGCATGGCACTGCTCTGGAAGCTTTTGTATCCCTGGCCCATTTAATTCTGTCCATGATGTATGGGGGCTGCAACGTCTTCATGCATTTGTAGTATTTTTACTGGTGTCACCAGATCAGAGACCTTGGGTGTTCATCTCTCCAATTTTGCTCTTCTGCTTGGCACCCCATGTTGGAGAAGAACCCAGGAGAGATGGTGGCATTCGGTGCGCCTTAGCAGGGCAGCATTGTTTCTGTAAACAGCTGGATCTGTCCAACCGTATTGGCCATCAGCTTAGATGTTTATGGCCCTTATGAAACTTCCCTATCACAGAAGCAGGCAATTGCTTACTTAGGTTCTGCTGGAAACCCTTAGAAATATGTGTTCAATAACTGCAGATATGCCCACAGCTTGCCCACAGTCCACGCCTGGGTTGGAAATCTTTTATATCCTTTTAAATAACCCACACAGAAAATATCCCCTAACAGATTTTTATCCATCTGCTAGTTCAAGGCAAAGGGCTGGAGATGCACTGTGTGTGTTTGGGACTCATATGTAGTCTAATCCCACAGCCTCCCCTGATTCAAAGTCTTTATTTACCTACCGGACTTCCCACATTGCTGATTCTTGCTGTCAGTAGAACATAAATAATGTCATCTGCTTTCACAATCATGGTTCACTTTCAGAACAATTTATAGAAGCTTGTGCTTATACTTTCCCACCAGAGAAAGATAGAAATTTCAGGAAAACTGGAAATGAGGCACTGGAAATTTTGCCCATGATTAGCTAGGTTCAGTAGCATTTTAGCAAACTTATTTCATGGTGTTCCCCAAGGACCACTGAATGCCTAACCCTGCACTAGGCTTATGTAGAAAACAAACTAAGAATGCAGAAAAAAAAGAAGGTCTCCTTTCTCCATCCTCCCATGTCCAAGCATTCCCTTCCCAATCTCTCCCACAAGACCGCCACCTAACTGGTAGCAAATATGCTCTTAAGACCTAGGGGCAATGTGAGAAATACAGAAATGTGCTGAAATTGAGCTTAGCTGTGGACTTCAGAGAGGAGCTGAAGAAAGTGGAAGCAGCCCAGTTGCACTGCAGATCCCTGATTTAAAAAAAAAAAAAAAAAAGCTCAGGGGGTCTGACCCCAAGCTCTGTGCTTTTTCTCTAGATTCACAAGCCTTCTCAAATTGTGGTCTGAAGACCCCCTCAAGACGATGCTTAAACACTCCCCTTCCTCTACCCACTGAATTGCTATCTCCGAGGGCAGGTCCTGGAACCACTGTCAACTGCAGCACACACCTTGACACTTATGCTTTCACGAATGGGAAATACCCCCCATTGGCAAAGCCCCCTGCTCCAATGCCAGTCTCCACCCATAGGGAGATGGGCTGGAAAGCCTCCTCCAGGGAGTTTTCCAGAATTACCACAGGAAGAAGAGGCAGCTCAAGTGTGAACTACTGACTTAACTGAGCAAAGAAGTGTGTGCATGTCTCCCTGTGAGTTTCCCAGACCTCACTCATTCCTCCATCACCTTCATGTCACGTGCCACTTCCACTTGCTCTATTGTTTATTTGACACGTTCTTTTACCTGGTGCACTGTTCAAGACCTCATGCCTTCATTTCAAATAGAAATTATACATCACCACCACAAATAGAAAACCATTATCATGTTCCAGAAATGAAAAATAACCGAAAACAGATGTCACAAAACAAAACAAAATTAAGTTCTAGCTAGATTGTAGCCTATAAAAGGCTTAGTTAGTTAGACATGCGCTCTCTTTGTATAAAAAAAGAGCCCTGGCAGGTGTGGCTCAGCTGGTGGGATCATCATCCCCCACACCAAAAGACTGAGGGTTTGATTCTCTGTCAGGGCACATGCCTGGGGTGTGGCTTCAGGCCTGGGTTGCAGGTTCGGTCCCAGGTTGGGGAGCCTATAAGAGTCAACCAGTTGATGTTTCTCTGTTACATCTCTCTCTGTGTCTCTCTCCACCCCTCACCCTCCCTCCCTCTGCCTTCTTCTCTCTTCTAAAAGCAATGAAAACATGTCCTTGGGTGAGGATTAAAAAAATCTTTTTTAAAGAAAAGGAGAGGAAGATTAGCAAGAATTTTTAAATGTTAAAGGCAGACCAGCCCCAGACTGAGACTGAAAGTCATTCGTTGTTCTCATGAAAACCGTCTGACACACTGTGAGTGGAAAGGCCCTAGTCTTTAAGAAACACTGTCCAGAAATTAAGTTTCTCAGAGACAAGGACAGTATTTTATGAGAAATGTAACAATTCAAAAGTAGACATGTTGCCACTTAAGAAGCCAATCTAAATATTTTATAATACCATCACATACACCGTTAAAACTGCCTTATAGCTTAGCACAAGTGATTTCATCTGGTGGCACTGAACAAATACCTGTTGAGTGAATGAAGGAAGGAATGTACAAACATCCTAGATGTAAAATTGATTTTGCAATGTTCCTCGGCTTAACTGCTTCATTAACCTTCAGTGGTTGAGTTCAGTATCTCCCCAGCACAACACAAATTCCACCCTATGAATTCCTTCCCTGTGTGGTAGACAGCACTTGATTTGCATGTGATTTGATTGGGGTCAGAACCCTCATTAACAGAGGCTGAAGTGGAGTTTGTTTGTTTGCTTATTTGTTTATCACACTTTCCATCTTGGTGCAGAATCACCCCTTTCATTTACGTTCAGTTGTGAACCACACAGCTGACTGGAGCCACTGGTTGGTTTTTGCGTTCCGTTCCAGTTAGGTTTAGGGTTGTATGTCTAGTGTTCATCTTCCAGGCCCCAGCTTCTCTGCTGTGGAGGGTTTGTGTGTGACCTGTGCGACCTAAAGCAGCTTCTCTCAACCTGAAGCTCCAGCTCCAGTTCACCGAACTCTTTCTTCATGCTATTTTCTTATTAACTCAAAGGTAAATATTTCTATTCCTGTCTCATGAGCATTGCAAAAGATGTTAGCAAACTCCATGCACCCAAAATCTAATAATTCCTTTGAAATGTTCCTGTAAACTATACATCCACACGTATACATACATACAGTTGCTTTTGCTGTTAAAGTTTACAGTTTTAAAAGAATTTTTTTAAACACTCATTTTTCCGTTGGATGTACTAGGCCTTCTTATCAGAATAGTATATAATTATTTTCAAACTTCAGAACACATGGGTACCACACACACAGTTACAATGATAAGAGAAACACATTCTGTTTGCCATTGCACTTGACATTTTTACTCATCCAAAGATTAATATATTTAACTCATACTTTTTAAGCAGCTAACAGAGGCATAAGGTTAACAATATATCATCACCCAAATTAAAATCTCAAAATATAATGTAGTCCATTTCTATTGCAAAATCTGTTGTGACCTGCTTGTGGGAGCACACACTGGTGTCACTTGCCCCAGAGTGCCCATCCCCATGACACATCCAAACCCTTCAAAATGCTCTGCTCAGAAAGTACTGCTTCACTAATGGCAAACTTGGTTATTTGGATCAACATAGCCACTAACTACAAAAGTTGGTGGATATATACGGTAGACGGCCAAGAGAACCCGAAAGGGCAACAAGAAGGAAGACCTGCTCCTTGCGGATATCGAAACTTGTTAGAAAACTTGCATCCTTAAGACAGTGTGATATTGGTATACCAACAGAAACATGGACCATGGACTGCAATAGGCCAGGTGGCTCTATCCCTGCAAAAGGACAGGACAGAGACAACCTTTCAATGAATGGTGCTTGGACAATAGGATGTCCATGTGGAAAAAGTGCCATTGGAAACCAACCTCATACTATCAATTCCCGCTACATTGCAAGCCTAAATGTGAAAGGGAAAATATTGCTGCTTTTAGAAGATAATAAAGAAGAATGGCATAATGATCTCAATAGGAAAATTAAAATTTAAACATTATGTAAAAGCACTAACCATAGAAGAAAAGTATATGTCCTTAACTACATTAAAAATAAAAGCTTCTGTACATCAACAATAACACAAAGAAAAAAGGAAAGCTAGGTCAGGGAATGGGAGAAGGTACTGCGTGTTAGTGACAAAGGGCTTCTATGCACATTGCGCAAAGAACTCCCGCAGGTTGGTAAGAAAAAGGCAGGGAACCTAATAGAAACAACTGCAAAAGATTTGAATGGGCTCTTCACAGAGAAATGAGTTGAAATTGCCAATATACATGAAAAGGTGCTTGACCTCATTAATAATCAGGGAGATGGAGATTAAAAACCACAATGAGATATTGCTATTCACAACCGAATTGCTCAAAACTTAAATAATCTAGTAGTGCCAACTGTTGGCAAGGATGGGAACTCTCTCTGTTGACTAATGGTGGGAATCATAAAACTATTGCTATGTTGGAAAAAAGGTTTTGGCATTATCTAGTAAACTTGAAAATGTTTCTACCCATAGGATGTACATAATATTTGCTAGAGAATTTGTGTACATGTGCACCAGCAGACAGACTGAAATCTTCAAAACAACATTATTTGCGACAGTCTTATTGTACACATGAGGAAGGTCAAGTCCACAGAGTCTCAGGGCTGAAGATCACAAGTGAACTCCAACCTGAGCCAGGCATGGACTTCTCTCATCAGCCAATGCTTCTCCCCTGTGCAGCATCCAACTTCGCACATCCAAACGCCCTCAGACACTGTCAGCCTCACTCCCGCGGGCACAGGCCAAATATACGTTGGTTTTTGGAAAGCCGTAGACACGTAACTTTTCTGTTCCTATTTTTATAAGAACTGAGGTTGTTTGGGGGTTAATTTTTGTTTTTAAATCTCTGGGGAAAGTAACAACAATTAAACGATGGTACAAGTATAATCATTCCACTGGCCTGTTGGCCAACAGCCCCCAATGACCACCTGGGTAGGATCCCCAGCCCGAGCTCCTCTGAAGGCCCTGCTGTGGTCATGAGAAACCTTCTCTCTTCCAACCCTCACATTGGCCTCATTTGATTCCAGGAATCAGAAAATAACTGCTGAACCTCTAAAAGTCTCTTTAGTCACTGACTGATGAGAAACCAAGAAATTTCCCTGGCAGCTTGCACTGCTGGCTGCCACCCAGCCTGGGGAGATGCAGAACATTTGGGCCATAAATGCAGGCCAGGCCCAATCCACTCAGTCTACAAAACACAGAAATTTCCATACACAGGATGCCAAAACACAGTGCAGGCTCTAAGTTTCTCAGCCTTTGTCAGTTTAACTTAGTACTTTAATGTAATTTTAATAGGTGGTGATTTTATTTTGTATTTAATAAAATCAACAGATTGTGAAAATAGATACCAGAATTTGGAAGATAATGAGTCTGTTAACTCTCCTGCCAGCTTGCTCAAGGGAGGTACAGTATTTAAGGTGGGAAGAATAGACTGCCTCGGAAGAGGCAATATTAGCTCCTTGGAGTGTTCATCAGACGAATGATTTTATAGCAGGTCTATTTAAACAAGGACTGTTCAGGAGTGCATCTTCTTCCTGTAACCAGGCATCTAAGAGCAAGGCATATTAGCTACCTTAGAAATTTAGCATAAGGTACACTTGATACATTCTTTGTGGGAAAGTGTTTCATGCAAGAGGATTTTTTTAGCAGAATTCTGAACAACACAAGACAAAAAGTTTCTGCCCCTGGCTTCTGATGGTGGACCAAGGACACCCATCTATCTTCTCTCTTTGCCCAGCCACCAGGAAAGGCAGCATCAGAGACAGCAATTTTGAGGACTTTGAGGGAACAAGAGTGGAGAGAGAGGCAGGGCCAGATAATATACCTTAGTGCAGAGTGCAGGTCTCTGGAGAAGCTGCAGGTTCTGCTACATACAAAGGTGTGTCCTGTGGCAAATCAGCAGATTGCAAAGAAGGACCTGAGGTCAGTCAGGGCTCTCGGCAATGCCTGTGCAATTAGAGCCGTGACAAGCTTGCCACGCTGCTGGCCGTGTGGTCTCCCAGGCCACCTGCCCGGCTTTACCTGTCCATGCACCTGTAAGTGTGACCTTTCAGCATGGCCCACCCTCCTACAGGAAAACATTGGGCTCCTGCTTCAGGGAAACTCTTCTGCAAAGGAAACTCATGTGAGCTACTGGGTGCTGTGGAAAACAATCAATCAGGAAAAAAGAAGAGAGGTCAATCAAAAATATGATTGATATAAAAGAATAGAAGGAACAGTGGAAAAAATTGAAGAACAAGTTGTTGATTTTAAAGGCAGCATTAAAATCTCCCAGTTTTTTTGGAGTAAACAAAGAAATAGAACAACAAAGAAATAGAAAATGTGACAGAAAAATAGAGAAAATCTTCCAGTAGTTTGATATGTATCTTAGTAATTCCAGTAGGAATGCCCAGTCATACCTGAAGAGAAGAAATAACCAAAATGGCAAGGAAACAAGGGGCCCCTGAACTGAAAGATGGGGCTTTTCAGACTGAAAGGGGTTGCCAAGTTCCAAACAGGATTAAAGAGAAGGGTCTCATCTAGACATATTCTGCTATCATTTCCTGACTCCAAGGGTAATTGTTGGGAACTGCCCTGCCTGGTTTCAGGAGCTGTAACCGCCCCCCACCCTGCCCCGCCCCGCCCCCTGCCATGGCTAAGGCTGCAGACCATAAGCCACTAAAGAAACAAAGCTTATCTCCCTGGCAGGAGTGCCACTTCTGCTCCTTTTTCCTCACCCTGCCTGGCCACCAATGCTTGATCAGTTAGCCAATGACAGGTAAGATTCCCCAAGGGGGGAACAACCTAAGACTGGCACAATCATGGAGAGGCCCTAGAGAAGGACTTGGGGGGCTATAGCAAAAGGTGGTGATGGGCCCTCATTCTGTCTCCTAATCTCTTGGCTGCTTTACTTCTCTTGCCTGATTTAAGCCTTAAACAATGCCTTAAGCCTGAAAAGATGCTGGTGGTGGGTACCACCTTGTGCTGGAAAGGGCGGGTTCCCTAGGGCAATCAGGCCTAAGGAAGAATATGTAAAATCCTGTGAAACCAACTTTGTTTAGAATGCTCTCAATTAAATAATAAAGGTCCAAGCAAGAAGTGAGTTTGTTCCTCAAAGTTTTATAGCTCTTTAGCTCTCTGACCCTGACTCAAAATAGGCCCTCAGAGTGCTTTGTATGTTATCTATTGTTTGATCCTTACTGCCTGACAATGATTAATGAGCTTTACCTGTATTCCTGTGCAAAACAAACCCAATAAAAGCCTGCCAGGGCAAGGGCACAGGACATTCTCCCCTTGAGAGAGTAGCCGGGCCATCCCTTTTCCTTCAGAGGACTCAGTAGTCCATGTGAATTTGTCTGGTATCTCATCCACAACACTGCGGACACTGTGGGCCAGTGTCTGCATCAGGTAATGAGAAAGTCCTAAAAACTTCCAGGAAGACAAAGCCATATTACCAAAAAGGAAAAAAAATTGAGCTTTCCTTAAGCAACACTGGATAATATAATTATCCAGTTAATTATCTAGACAATATAATTAATGAATTAATTATTAATAGTCTAATACAATATAATTAATAGTCTAATACAAAATATAATTAGTAGTCTAATATAATTAATAGCCTAATACATGCAATATACATGCAATATAATTAATAGTCTAATACAAAATTATATTATAATTAATATAATTAATACATGCAATATAATTAATAGTCTAATACAAAATTGTTTTCTATCAAGAATTTTATGCCCCGGCAAAAGTGTCAATATTAGAGTAAAATAATACTTCCAGTCTAACAAATACTAAAAGATTTATCACTCATATACCCTACATCAGAGAACTAAACAAACAAAAGTAAATGAAAAAAAATAACTGTGTATTATGTCAGAAGAATGGTAGAAATTATGATTTCATAGAAGTAAAGGACACTGGGAGAATTTAAGGGAAAGTCCATTACAAAAAAGATGCTTGAAAAATTCTTCGGTGAGCAAAGTCTGTTTGTTTGTTTTTTAAAAAAAGAATTATATTTTCACCCTGGCTGGGTGGCTCAATTGGTTGGAACTTTGTCCCATATGCCAAAAGTTTGCAGGTTCGATCCCTGGTCAGGGTACATACCTAGGTTGTGATCAGTGTTTCTCTCTCACATCAATGCTCGCTCTTGCTCTCAAAAAAAAATCAATAAATATATCCTTAATGAGGATTTTAAAAAAAGATTACATTTTCTACTACGGCACCTGGCTCCAGTCATAGCTGCCTCTACAATGACCCACACCCACCTAACAGCATTACTGTGAATGCTGCTTTTAGAGTGAACAGGATGGAAGGCTGAGCTACATGAGCAGAATGTAGTTATGGTAGAGCATGGCATGTAATTACAACAACCATAACGTGGGAAGTGGATCCGGAGGTCCAAGGAAAGGTAGAAGAGCTACCAGGGGGAATGATAATTAAGGGATTCTCTCCACCAGGGGAAATAACCATGTGAAGAACTGGGCAAAAGTACAGGCAGCAGGCAGCCGGTGTGAAGAGTGGGAAGGGGGCAGTTGTATGAGGGAACTACAGTCTTCTTTCTTGATGGAGGGATGTTAAAAGATACCATTTAAACATGTAAATCAAGAAACAGAGGTACAAGCCTGTTACATAAAGTTATGATGGTAAGTGCCAGAAGATTCTAAGATAGAATCTATTGACAGTGGTTGTCTCTGGAGATAGGTTCTGAGAGTTGAAGAAGATTTTAAATTTCACTTTCCACTCTTCTATGTGTCTGAAATTTATCATTAGGCATGTATATTTATGGAATCTTTAAAATAAAAGATGAATTCTCACATTGATGATATTGTCATCTTCACCAATGTTTTCAAATGCAGTTAGTAGGAACATACTAATTTGAGTAGCTTCATAGCTTTCCACAGATTCAAAATCCACTTATCTATGAAGAACTTTATATATCTGGATGTTAAAGATCAAAACAAAATCTTAGAAGTTTTCTTTTTCATCTTAAGAGTAACAAATGACTAGGTGTCTTAGAGAACTATGAAAACACACACACAATATACACTTTTAGACTAATTTATAAGCATATGGCTCCAAAACTTGCTATTGCCCCAAAATACGTCATGCTGACATTAAGGGAAAATGTGCTCAATGTTTTATTCTCTCTCCTTATGAATGGTAAGCTCCCCAGGAGCTCGATGATGATGATGATATAGCTATATATAATCTGTAACATATATATATGTTATATATATATGGTGATATATATATCCTTAGTGGGGATGGCTGAGAGCTAGAGAACAAGGAGAAACCCTAAGGAAATCCAAAGCCCCTGTGGTTTCTGAGATCTTAGCAAACAATACTGGAAGCCCCTTTCCCTCTTTCTTTGGATGACATCATTGGAAACTGTTTCTCTCTTAGGGTCTCTTCTGTCACTCTGGCATCTGGGAGGAGCAGCGATGAAAATGGGTGATTTGCTAGTTCAAGCAGGCTCTTTGCCTCTCTCCTGTCAGGTAGTTTCAAGGCCTTTAAAAGTCTCAGCTCTGGACCACTCCTATGGCACAAAAGCCGAAGGCATCCTCTGGTCCCCACAGACAACAGGCAGCAGAAGGCAGCTATAACCCTGGCTCGGGACAAAGCTATGTGGTTTAGATCATCTGCCTGAGAAGTTTTTTAATCTTGATAAGTCCCCTGATGGTATACCCGCACATGGACAGAAAAACCACCCAATGTTTGAATTACGGTTAGAAAAATATGGTTTTGTCTTGTAGTTGGGAGGGAGGGAAAACATCTGGGTGCCTGTCCTCTGCAGTATTGCAAGACAAAGTCTAATCTCAATGGTGGTTCCAGAATGCCAGCTTCTGTTGTCTAAAACCCACGCGGACACTACAAATCATCATGGCGACACCTCCCGTTTACTGCACACTTACTCTGCAACTGACCCATGTGTTCTCCAGGAACGGGTATTACTCCGTATTCACATGACCCTATGAAACAGATGTCATTATTAGTGCCCCCATCTTTTAAATGAGATCCTGGGAAAGAGAAGGAGAATAACTTACTTGGGGTTATACAGCTAGAAATAAATGGAGCTGAGGTTTGAACCAGGCAAATTGCCTTCCCCCTTAAGCTATGCTTCCTCTAGAAGCAATGCATTGATTCTTCCAATAGTTTTAAGTGCAATTGCTTTTGAGAATCATAGTTTGCACCAGAATGGGTTTTAGAGATCAGGCAGATTGTTACAGTGATGCTACCCTCCTCCCGTGATTCAAACCCCTTGGTCCCTGTCTCTCTGCAATGTCAGGCGCTCCCATCTAGAGTAGTTCGTCTCCCCCTGTTTGTATCTGGGCTGACATGATTCACGGCTTTAAGCAAGAGAATGCAGTAGAAATAAAGCTGTCCGACTTCAGAGCCTAGGCCTTAAGGGGTCATGCAGCTTCAGCATTCTTTTCCAAAGTGCCCGTGATTAACATGGCAAGAAGCAGCCCACGGTGAAAGGTCATGTGGGAGAAGTCCCAGCTGAACCCAGCCCCTGGCTGACACACCAGCTGAGTGCTACTCATGAGTGCACATGGGTGAGACCAGCGAACAACAGCCCAGTCAATCCACAGCACTGAGAAATTGTCACCGCAGGCCAGTAAGGTATATGGTGCTTAGTCAAGTCGTAAATAACTGACACAGCAGCCGGAGAGCACAGCCCACTAATGTTACAGCTAAGGAACAAGAGGTAAGTGACTTACCAGGTCCCTGATGGCCAAGCTGAGTAACAACTAGCTGGCTGACCCAGGGTCTTGTTATGGACAGAACAAATGCCTGTGCTTAGGAAGCCACTGTGTGCCATGGGGTTGGCATCCACCAGGCCCCGGGAGGAGGAACAGCCAGCTGGGAGACCAGAGCCCAGAGTTCCAGCTGCAGGCTATAGCGGTTAGACCCTCCCCTTCCCTAACTTGGCAAAGCACCAGAAAATCTAAGATTAGTGTGTGGGGTGGGTGGTGAGGGATGGAAGGGCCTGGGGCCTGCCCTTGGATGCTGGTAGGTTCCCCTTCCTTGTCCAGGGAGCCTGAGCTTAAAGGAGGACAAATGGGAAAACATCAGAAATCATCAAAGGCACTTGAACTCCAGCTGAGAGACTGCAGAATTGGGTTACATTGCACATTCCTCTCTTGTGGGGGCAAGGTGCCTAGGAAGCCCCGCATTCACCATAGTTGCTGTCCTAGGCTCAGCTGGCAAAGCCAGGCAGGCCTGAGCTGGGTGAGGTGGTCCAGGCATACTAGTTGAGAAGGGGAGGAAAGGGGGAGGGGAGGATGAGGGAAAAGGAGAGAAAGATAAGAAGCCCAAAAAAAGCTTCTGAAAGCGCCCTTGCTCCCATCCTGCCTCAGGTGGTCTCTCTGCACCTGCAGGTCAAGAGGGGAGAAGACAAAGGATCATCTGTCAGTCTTAGAGGGGTGCAGCCCTCCTCTCCCAGCCTGGCCCAGCATGCTGCTGCCCCTGGGGCCAGCTCTCTGGGGCCACGAGAGGTGCCTTCTCCCAGTTCCAGCCACCTCCAGCCTCTCCTCACTTCAACCTGCCCCCACAGTGGCACAGAGGGAATTCTCCCAAACTCAAATCTGGCGTCCCCTTTTCCTACAAAACGTGACAGGCTCCCATGGCCTTCATCAGCCATTCACACAGCAGCTTTGAGATTTCTTCCCCATAGTCACAGATACCTGTACTATCATCACTTGGTGCTCTTTTTTAATGACTTACTTTCTGACTTAAATAAATGTATTCCCATTCTAAGCAATGATACCCATTATATTGTGGGCTTGGTGTGCTATTTATAGTCTTTCCCAATATGCATTAAAATAATTACATAACTGAAAATGTTAAAGGTTCCTTATGTACCGCCTCAAGACATCCCACAGACTGTATTTCACTCTGAAGCCTTATTGAGAGTGTGTTAGAATACTTGGGTTTCAAGAAACAGGAACTGAGCCTGCCCATAAGGAAAAAGAGATTTTTATCAGAAAATTGGGAGTGTGGGGGTGAGAACATCAGTCTCACAGACAGAGAGGGAGGTAACAGTGACTGGCTCACAAAGGACGGGGCCAGTAGGTCTGGCCAGGGGTGTGGAGGTGCCCACGTGACTGGACTCCAGCCCCATCCAGGCACAGCCGTTGGAGTGCATGGCTGCCAAGCATTCTCACTCCCTAAGCTACTCTGTGACCCACATTCTAGGTTCGGAATTCCCATTGGCCTGCTTGGGTCTTTGCCCACCTCTAAGAGGAGCAATGCTGCACAATCACAAAACCACTCTCCACTTTTGTTTCCTTCTTAACCGAAAATTGCCTCTACCACAATATTCACTGTAGAGTGTTTCACCAACTTCATGCTGAAGATAGAAATAATTTTGTGTGTTTTGGGAAGATTTAGTTCTTTTGGGAATTTTTATGTTCCTGATTTGTTTATGTTGAAGCTTTTTTGGAGGAAGAGTGGGCAATTGAGGGCATTAATAGCACTATAATTATCTAGTTGTTAAAAATAAATCCTGTTTAAATAGATGAAAAGAACTTTAATTATCATTATCTACTGATTACCTGGGCCCAGAGGAAATTCTTTCTGGTTCACATTCTGAGACCAGCTGGGCTCCTCCTAGTTCAACTAGGAAGTTCAAAGCCCAATTTTGCCCTACTGACAGTAACTGTGTGTGGTTTTCAGCCTTATTCCATTTTTCTATATCCATACTTGCTTTTTGATTTTCCATCTCTCCTTCCTAAACTCTACCCACTTTCTTTTGGGTGATGTTGCTTGTTTTTTGTATCCTTGAAAGGTACCTTAATATGATGTGTAACTACTTGGGAGACGCAGATGATCATAGTGATGACAGTGACACTGAAGATTCACATACATGCACACACACAACAGGATACTAAAATGGGCTTCTTTCAGTCTCAGTCCTGGCCAAAGTTCACATGGTCAAGAACAAATCAATAGGTGTCACGTACGCCCATGTTTCATAGGTTAGTAATAGATGACTCATGCAAGACTCACAAAAGAGAGGCTCAAAAATTGCAATTCTGGACAAATCCTTGAGTTGATCTTAAGCAGCATGTTCTCCTTTTTTTTTTTCATCTATTTCCAGTATCAGGGGAGACATGGTCTTGTCACTGTAACACAGCAGTTGGGAATGTGACTCTGAAGCCAGCCAGCTGGGGCCTGAGTTGTGACTCAGCTACTTACCGTGTAACGTTGGTCTTGATGGACACTGGAGGGGAGTGTGGGGCAGTGGTCTGAACTGCAACAAGAGTAGAACTTGAGGAGAATAATATAGTAACCCTCCTACTCAGCCAGCCTGAGGGTTAACCCAACCCATTGGGTGGACCAAGAGCAGTCAAAGCTCAACTACATCAGGAGGCTTGATGTAACCCACACAAGTGACATTCCTGGAGCACCTAGCTCAGAGGGTCAGGGAAACTGCACAACTGAGACCCACAACACACTTACTATATAAGGCCACCACACCAACACTGGGAGACATACAGCTCTACCTAATATACAATCACAAATACAGAGAGGCAGCCAAAATGGGATGACAAAAAAACATGCCCCCCTACAAAAACAGGAAAAATCTCCAGGAAAAGAACTAAATGAAATGGAGGAAAGCAATCTACCAGATACAGAATTCAAAACAGTAATTATGAGGATGCTCAAGAAACGTAGTGAAAACTTCAACAAAGAGATAGCAAGCATCAAAGAGGACATAAAAACTGTTTAAAGCAACCAGTCAGAAGTAAAGAATACAATATCTGAAATGAAGAATATACTAGAATGGATCAACAGCAGATTAGATGAAGCAGAGGCTCAAATTAGCAGTTTAGAAGACAAGGTAGCAGAAAACACCCAATTAAAACAGCAAATAGAAGAAGAATCCCCAAAATCTAGGGTAGTTTAAGAGGCCTCTGAGACAAGATGAAACATAAAAATATCAGCATCACAGGGGTACCAGAAAGAGAAGACAGAAGTCCAGCCAAGATGAAGGTGTAGGTAGATATGCTTTACTTCTTCACACAACCAAAAGAAGGATAACAACCACTTTAAAAACAAAAATCAACCAGAACTGCCAGAGAATCAAACTGTATGGAAGTTCAACAACCAAGGAGTTAAAGATGAAAAATTCATCCAGACTTGTAGGAGGAGTGGAGACAGGAAGCCAGGGCAGAGAGGATGCGTGACAAGGTGGCAGCTGGCAGACTGAGCAGTCTGACATTTGCATGCAGACAAGCTGAGAGGAACACCTGGGGAGCAAGACACAGCACACAACCTAGGGTTCCAGCACAGAGAAATAAAGCCTCAAAACCACTAGCTGTAAAAACCTCTGGGGGTTGCAGGGGTGAGAGAAATTCCCAGTCCCAGAAGAGAGTCTGTTGGAGAGGCCCACAGGATCCTAGAATGTACACAAGCCCACTCACCCAGGAATCAGCACTTGAAAGAGCACAATCCACTTGTGGGAAGCAAGGGAAGCAATGGAAAGTGGAGCGAGAGCCTAGCAAGCTAGCAAGCAGCATTCTTCCCTCTCTGACCACTCCCCCACATACAGTGCCACAATGCAGCAAAGTAGATTGCCCTGTCCTGGTAAATACCTAATGCTCCACTCCTTACAACCTAAGAGGCTCACCAAGACAAAAAAAAAGTATGGCCCAAATGAAAGAACAGATCAAAACTCCAGAAAATGAACTAAGTGACAAAGAGATAGCCAACCTATCAGATACAGAGTTCAAAATGCTAGTAACCAGGCTGCTCACAGAAATGATTGAGTACGGATACAAAATAAAGGACAAAGTGAAGGCTATACAAATTGAAATAAAGGAAAATACACAGGGAAGCAACAATGAAGGGAAGGAAACCAGGACTCAAATCAACAATTTGGAACAAAAGGAAGAAATAAATATCCAACCAGAACAGAATGAAGAAACAAGAATTCAAAAAAAAAAAAAAATGAGGAGAGGCTTAGGAACCTCTGGGACAATTTTAAACATTCCAACATGCAAATCATAGGGGTGCCAGAAGAGAAGAGGAAGAGCAAGATAGTGATGAATTATTTGAAAAAATAATGACAGGAATCTTCCCCAATCTGGTGAAGGAAATAGACATACAAATCCAGAAAGCTCAGACAGTCCCAAAGAAGTTGGATCTAAGAAGAAACACACCAAAAATTACTCAAGATTAAAGATAAGGAGAGAATCTTAAAAGCAGCAAGAGAAAAGGAGACAGTTACCTACAAAGGAGTTCCCATTAGACTATCAACTGATTTTTCAAAAGAAACCTTGCAGGCTAGAAGGGGCTGGAAAGAAGTATTAGAAGTCATGAAAGGTAAGGACCTACGTCCAAGATTACTCTATCCAGCAAAGCTATCATTTAGAATGGAAGGAAACATAAGGTCATGTTAAAGGAGTTTATCATCACCAAGCCCTTATTATATGAAATGTTAAAGGGACTTATCAAGAAAAAGAAGACGATCAAAAATATGAACAGTAAATGACAATAAACTCACAACTATCAAAAACCAAACCTAAAAAACAAAAACAAAAACAAACTAAGCAAACACCTAGAACAGGAAGAGATTCACAGTAATTGAGATCACATGGAGGGTTATCAACAGGGAGTGGGAGGGGAGAGAATGGGAGAAAAGGTACAGAGAATAAGAAGTATAAATGGTAGGTAGAAAATAAACAAGGGGAGGTTAAGAACAGTATGGGAAATGGAGAAGCCAAAGAACCTATTTGTATGACCCATGGACATGAACTAAAGTGGGGAATGCTGGTGGGAGGTAGGGTACAGGGTGGAGGGAAATAAAGGGGAGGAAAAAATGGGACAACTGAAAAAGCATAATCAATAAATATATTTTTAAAAAATAACATTTTAGGAGAAATAAAGAGCTCAGATGAGAAAGCTAAAGAAGTTGTTATCACCAAACCAGTATTACAACAAATCTTAAAAGGACTTTTAAAGAAGAAACTAGAGAAAAAGAGGAAAATAGTTATAAAGAATAAAATAACAATAAATATGCACCTATCAATAATTACTTTAAATGTAAATGGGTTAAATGCTCTAATCAAAAGAGATAGGGTAGCTGAAAAGATGAGAAAACAAGACCCCTATATATGCTGCTTACCAGAGACCCATCTCAAAACAAAAGACACACGCAGGCGGAAAGCAAAGGGATGGAAAAAGACATTTCATTCAAGTGGAAACAATACTTCTATCAGGCAAAATAGATTTTAAAACAAAGGATATAATAAGGGACAAAGAAGGATATTACATAACAGTAAAAGTATCAATCCAACAATGGATACAACCCTTGGAAACATGGGGACACAGAGAGACACTAATTCAGAAGAAGACATGTACCCTTATGCTCATTGCAGTGTTATTTACAATACCCAAAATATGGAAGCAACGCAAGTGCCCACTAGTGGGTGAGTGGATGAAAAAGCTGTGGTACACATACACACTGAAATATTAGTTGGCCGTAAAAAAGAATGAAATCTTACCATTTGTAACAGCATGGATGGACCTAGAGAGTGGAATATTAGTCAGAGAAAGACAAATACCTTTTGTTTCACTTATATGTAGAATCTAAAGATCAAAATAAATGAACAAACAAAACTGAAACAGACTCATAGATACAGAAACAGACTGAAGGTTGCCAGAGGGGAGGGGTGATGGGGACTGGGCGAAAACAGTGGAAGGACTGAGAAGTACCTCCTGGTAGTTCCAGAATACTCATGGGGAGCACAACATGGGGAATATAGTCAATAATATTATAATAGCCGTGCACGGAGCCAGGTCAGTTATGGAAATACCAGGGAACACTTTATGAAATGTATGTCTAACCACTATGTTGTACACCTGAAACTAATACAAAACAATATTGAATATAAACTGAAATTAAAAATTTTTTAAATTGCAGTCCTGATACCACCTTGGGGACTGAGGATGAGCAGTTATAGAGATAGCTATGAGTGAAATGACAAAATTTCCCTCTTCTTCCTCCTACGGGGAGAGGTGGGAGGAGAGGGTACCTGTAGGGGGTTGAGGACAAGAGGGGAGAATAAGTGGTTTCCTGTGAGTTCTCAGGGGTCCTACTCTTTCAACACATCAGTTCCACAAACTCACAGTCCTAACACAAAGAATTGAGAACATAGGAATCAATTCTTCAGAAGGCATCAGGCCCAGAGTTTCTGGACGTAAGTCTACATGGTCTCCATGAGAAAGTCCATCACTGAACTAAAGGAAAAGTCTAAATCTAGTAAAATGCCACTTTACGGAGATGCCCCCACTCTCCTAAGGGATCTGTGGATTTTGTTTTCTTGATCTGGGAGATCTCCAAGGTTTACCTTGTTTTGCGCGCTTGGCCAGCGCTGGTCCTGGACTCAGGACTGGACAGCTCCTTTCCCTCCTGCAGAAAACTGCAGGTGACTCTGTGGCTGTCAGCGCTGTGCAGAGTCTTGGGAGGGAGTGGGTGATGCAGGCCCATAGCAGTGCCGGCCACTGGCAGCGGATAAACCCTAGGTGTAGGCCGGTAAAATGTCTTCACCGGATCATCAAACCAGAAATCAAGCCATGAGGTCCTTGCCTGACCTCTCGACAGGCTGGGAGGTTAAGCCACCCTGCTCCTTCATGAAATGGTGTTCTCACAGGGAAACAGCCCACTTCACCAGACTGGTAAACGCTTCACGATTGGGTCTTTCTGTGTGTCCTTCACGACAGGTTTACTGAATGCTCAATACATCAAAGAGGTGGTAGGAAAATGGATTTTGCAGTTTAAAGCAAGTGGCATGAAATTCTAGCAGATCAATGTACTCAGACTTACTTTTTATCACAATTACAGGAAAACTAAGATTCAAGCAATGGGCTTAAAATAAGCTGTTCTTTAGTTTTCTGAGGTTATGGCTTCAGAATATTATCATTTCTGAAAATCTAAGACATAGGCAATGAGATTCTTTTTCTCTTCAATTGTTTATTTTTCTTTCACTGCTGGGATTGTGCCTGATAGCTAGTAAAATGAGAGACCAGGGTTTCTCGGGGTTCCTTAGTAATTCTACACACCAGAGATTTCTAAACAACCCTATATAATACGCTGCTGACAATGAATATTTTAGCCTGAGAAGTAAATACATTTCATTTTAAATTTATGGTCTGAGGATAAGCTGGCTCTCAGCTTCTTCTTATATTTTTCACTGTTTCCCAGAAACTTCCCAGACAAAGAAAGATGTTGAAGAGGGACTTTTCAGAAAGAACTGATTGAGTTATCAACTCAATAAAGAAATGGGCAAAAGTTACGAACACACACTTCCCCAGCCTGAGTCCATCCCACCAGAGGAGCCAGAGGGGGCTCACGCTCAGGCTGGTGACCTCGGCTCAGATGGCCAGCCTCGCCCAGGCAGAGCAGACAGGCATCCGTTTGGACAGAGGCAGCTGCCCCTGGGGTCTGTGCCTCTGTTCCCGCCCACGCTCTGCCTCAGGCTCACCTGCCTTGCTGGCCTTTGCGGGAGTCACCCAGTCACTCTTTTTGTCCTCATTCAGCTGGCGTAGGTTTCTTTTACACTCAGCTAAGCACCCTGGCTCATTCGGCATGGAATGTGGAATGTGGGGACACCACTCAGACAAGATGCTAGACCTCAGATGGGCCTCAGTTTCCCACTGAACACCAGGAGCTGCTGACACCAGCCTCTGTTTCACTGAATTCTGGAAAAGAATAACTTTTAAAAATGCAAAAGTTCTTCAGAACTAAGTGAGGTGGACAAAACAAGTATGTGAACGTGTCTTTGACTCAGGCATTTACTTAAAAGAAATGTGGATTTAAAAGCCCGAGAAGCGGCTGGGTGCAGAAACGCAGTTCCAGTTCTTCGAGGCAGGGATTGAACATCCAGCCGCACAGCAGCTGCCCACGTCTCAGAATCTGCGGAGCCTCCTGAAAGACAAGTTATTTCCACAGACCCACCCATGCCACCCAAAGCTTTGAGAAGCATTCCACTTGGTCTTAATTCCACCTGTCTGCTTCAGCTCCCTGCCCTGTGTCTTTTTTAAGCTGCTGAGATTACTTCAAACCTTGATCTCTTAAGAATTCATCTGTTCAAGCGTGTTCTTCTCACCGGCTGCAGGCCCCAATCCCAGCATCTGAGGTGCAGGCCAGGGATGCAGAAATTATATCACAAAGGCTGAGCCAAGGAGCAAAAGCAGAAAATTCAAGGAAACTCTAAATGTCAGAGGCCCATGCTTAGAAGAAAAGGTCACTCACAGGGGAGAAATCTCAAAGGAAATCAGATGCAGGCCTCTGTAGAGTATCTCATCGTGAAGACTCTTTTTCATCCTGCAAGGTCAAGAACCTTACAGGCAGCATCACACGCCTCCATTTGCAAAGCCACCTGACAGCCTCATGGTCCCTCATTGCAAACGTGCTGGAGAAGATGAACAGAGAGCTCCCTGGGCCAACACCAGGGAAGAACGGAGCCTCCCCGTGCTCCAGGGCATTGGAGGCCAGAGCCAGCTGGCCAGAGCCAGCTGCTCGGACTGAGTTAACATTTTCCTGCCAGTGTCAACGACTTGGAAAGTCAATTCTATTCTGCTTAGTCTTTTTTATCAGTTATGATACCCTGAACCCATCTTCTTTTCATACCTGCAGCATAGAGAACATTCCATGAATCACCTGTCAGCAGTCTGCCCTCAGCATGTCTCCAGTGAGCACAGAGGAGATGTAAGACAAACACAGAGATTCTGTTTAGGGGATGGTGCTCCCAAAACAGTGTCCGAGTCTGGGCGCTTGTGAGGGAGACTGCAGACTTTCTGCTGTCCCCGTGGAACCAGATGCCTCTTACAGGCAGAGGGAGGATGACTCTTCTCCAGCTCTGAAGCCTGGTCACCCTTCCTCACTCCTGGAGGGAGTGCCTAGCATACAGACAAACTCACTGAGCACGTGTGGAATTAAGAGGAGAAAGACAGGCGGTGACGGAGGTCCAGCCCCAGCTTCTCCCTGCAGCATGAAAGTGACCAATTGGACATGGTCCCCCAGGTTAGCCGCAGGTCACTGCAGGAGGACGGGGTGCCCCAGCTCCAGGGTGGGGATGTTGGGCATTCCGTGTTTGCCTCAGCCTGGCACACCCCTCACCCCGGGCACAATAAAAGACGTCCACTCCGTCAGAGATCAGCACTTTCTCTGCAGGATTTCAAAATGTGTGCCACTGCTGAGCTTCAGCCACTGCACCTTTAAATGGCTTCCCTGTCCCTAACCAGTGGGGAAGAGGCAAGGGGCCCTGCTGCCCTGACCTTGACCGCAGTGCCCACCACGTGCCTGTAACGTCCATTCTACACAGCACACCTGTGCCCACTCTGCGGGGCACAACACAGGGACAGGCTCTCCAGACAGTTCACACAACTTCCGTTAGCTGTTTTTGGTATCATCCCTCGATGAGTCGCAACTTTATTACCATCTCCAGATGCCCTTTCCAATTTTAATGTTCTCATACTCTGCATCCCAAGAGGCCTCTTTCCTGATGAAGACATTTACCTTAAACATAACTTGTAAGAGTCTAAAATATGATCATAAAACTATTAGCTAACACAGGGCCACTTAGCTTCTCCAAAGCAGAACTCACATGATTAATAAGTCTTTTAGGATATTCATCTTTGTGTAGCTTTCCTTTACCCCCTATATAAGGAGGACTTATTATAGATTGTATCTTGAACCTACCAGGGGGCCACAGAAATGAGGTCTACCTGGCATTTTATTAGCCCAACAGATTATGTTCGTGATGGGGAAGGAAAAAAAACATGTTAATTATAGGAGACTCATAAAACCCAAAGTTTTTCTTCAGGCTGACGCAGCAGGGAATGCCCCAGCCTGGGCAAGAAACAGGCCAGGCTCCTGGGTCTCCTCTCACAGGGCTCACTCCCGCCCTTGAGAGCCCAGAAGGTTTGTGCTGTTTGAGAAGCCAACTCCGACCGGTTGCCTGTGGACTCGGAGTTGGTTTACACATGGCTCTCACCCTTGAGCACCTGTCAGAATCAGCCAGAGGGCTGGCTGGTTGAAACATAGATTCCTGGGCCCCACCAAATTTCTGGTTCTGTAAATCTGGGTCAGGGCTGGGAATCTGCATTTCAATCCAGTTCCCAGTGGTGATGCCGCTGCTGCCAGTCCTGGGACCACACTCCAGAGCCACCAGTGTGCCAAGACGGGGCACTGTTTTAGGATACTCTGAGAGCCTGTGAGCACGGGTGCCGACGGGCCTCGGTCCCGCTGCTCCTCGGGCTCCTGGCCTTTATGTGAGCCCCCCCCCCATGTTCAAGAGTCCAGTGTTCCCTGGGTGGGCCCTAGGCCCATTCCCTTTGACCTCAGGGCCAAGTGCTGTCCATGCAGCAACCTCCACGCCATGAGGCCGTGGCTCTGGGCCTGTTGTCCTCGCTGCCAGGACCAGTGATGTAACTTCTGGGCCCCTCGTTCAAACACTATTAAGAATTTCAGTAGAGTGACAACAGAGTGTGAAACCAGACACCCACCGTTCTTCCCAGAACTGGGTCCCTGGGCCCCCACAATCCCAATCAGTGAGTTCTGGTTCCTCCTGCTGCCTTCACACAAGAACCCGCCCTTCCTCCACACCAGGCCCACCTCCTCGACTCCACTAATTCTGCTCCTCAAAAACATAGGATTGGCATACTTTTGAAGGAAAATTTAAAAGCCTATCAAAATTATAAAGTGCAATATTTTTATTACAAATTTTTTGATACAGCAATTGCACTCCAAGGGACTTATTTGTTCTGCAGTGGATAGATTTCTGAAAGTGCTCACACAACACGCAAAAGGTGTTCAAAACAATGCATACAACTTAAATTTGTCTATCAATAGCAGTGAAAGAACAGGGCAGATTTTTAGGTAATGACAAGGAAGTATATCCAAGATATAGCACATGTAAAAAGCAGTTAAAATTGCGTGTGTGTTAGTGCATGAACAGAAAAAAAGTCAGAAAATCTACACGACAAATTGTTGGCCATCACCACCAGGAATTTTGACTTTACAATTTATATACTCTAAATTAAATTTTTTTATTACTTACTATTTCTGAATATATGAAGAACTAAAAAAAAAAAGAAAAAAAAAACATAAGACCCCCATCAAAACTGTTTTCATCCAGAAACCTTGACCTCCGCCCAGACCGCTTTGTCCAGCCCCTCTGCCTCCCACCCCATCCCCTCCACACAGTGGAGGACACTCCACGCAGTGTCCTGCGTCCCTCCTGTAACTCTCCACCTGGTGCCATGAAGCCTCCAGGCCCCTGATCGAAGTGAGACGACAGCTCAGTCTACTGCCTCTAACTCTGTTCAGGTCTACTCAGAAGTGAGCTCCTGTGAAAGCCTAATAAAAATATTGAAAGGAGCCCTGGCTGGTGTAGCTCCGTGGATTGAGCTCGGGCTGTGAACCAAGGGGTCGCTAGTTCAATTCCCAGTCAGGACACATGCCTGGGTTGCAGGGCAGGTCCCCAGTGGGGGGTGCATGAGAGGCAACCACACATTGATGTTTCTCTCCCTCTCTTTCTCGTCCCTTCCTCTCTCTCTAAAAATAAATAAAATCTTTAAAAAATATATTGAAAGGAGAAGTATTTATGAAATGCCTTGTAGATCTATTGGCTTGTTTGGGTTTCACACTGAGGTAATGGTTGGATTCTTATTTTCACATTTGGATTTTTTGGAACAGGATACCCACCTGACCCTCAAAGTCAGAAGTGTGTCAGCTGTACCCCAAGCTGAATATTTATGTTGACTAAAGGCCTCCAGCTTTCCCACCTCCTGAGGGGCTAAACTGTTCATTCCTCTTTCTCACTCTCATTCAGAATGATAGTCAGTTAGGTGAGATACCAGGGTGAGTAATGCCAGCTAACAGCGAACTCCCAAACTTCAGTGGCTGAATGCAGAGATTCATTTTTTATTCAGCCAGGTCCAGTGTGCATGTTCCTCAGTGCAGACAGCTTTATCTTGTCACCCAGGATCCCAGGGTCCCCACCTTCTGGCTCTGGCCTCCTTTGTGCCCTCGGCACTGGCACTGGGAGAGGAGAAGCATGGAGGCTCCACGAGCAGTTTTACAGGCCAGGCCTGTAGGAGAGACTGAAAATCTCAGCCCTTTGGCCACAGAATTTGGCCTCCTGACCCCACCTCACTGTGGGGGGACTGGGGCAAGTGGCGTGGCAGCCGGAATAAGGGCCCCCAAAGACGTCACACCCTGATCCCAGAAGCCTTATTCTATGCTAGATGCCAGAAAGGACTTGGCAGGTGTGATTAGGTGAAGAAACTTGAGATTCGGTGAGTGTCCTGGATTCCGTGGGTAGGCCCAGTGAAACCAGCGTGTCTGCCCACATCAGACAAAGGAGATGTGGCAACAGAACCAGTGTCAGAGTGAGGGGCTTCGGGGTGGAAGATGGAGCCCCCACTGAAGAGCGCAGTGGCCTCTGGAAGCTGCAGGAGGCAAAGGAATGGATTCTCCTCAGAAGCCCCAAGATGGACCGAAGCCCTGCTGACACCTGGATTTCAGACTTCTGACCCCCAGAACTGCGGGCGAACGAGCCTGTGCTATTTTAATCCACTGAGTTTGTGGCCATTTGTTACAGCAGCCACAGGACTAGTTAATAATACCAGGGGTCTAGCTATGTGCTAAGAGCAAAATGCAACAGAATCTGGCAAATAATAGTCCCCTTTTCCTCAGTGGATCCACCCACTGCACCCTTTCTGCTGCCGCCGTCTCTGCTCACGCTCACGTGGCCTCATCTGGCCCACAGCCTGGCTGCCCTCCCCCTGACTTTTAACTCATGACAATGTCTTTCCTACTCGGACGCCAGAGTGGTTTTCCTCAGTTATAGGTCAGATTCTGTCAATCCCTTCTTAATGGCGCCTGTAGTTCCCCAGGAGAAAGTCGAAAATTCTTAGCCTGGGGTTCCAAGTCCTCTGACGTGGCTCCTGTCTACCCTTCCGTCCTTACCCTCCCTCGCCAAGGTCTAGGGCAACAGTGCCCAGGAGCAGAGTCAGGGGATGTGGGAGAAAGAGGCTTGGTTAGGGGCTGGCAGGTGGCCTGGGGCTTTTCCCCTTCCTCACCCTGTTTCCCCGCAGGCACCACCTCCTGTCAAAAGGGAAAAAAAAGCCAGGGAAGGGCTCTCCAGATGTGAGGAGAGTGTCTGAGAAAAGATGCCTCCCATACCAATAAGTACAACCCAAAGGGATTTGTTCTAAGTCTAAATAATGAAAAAGGCAGGCCCCAAAGTAATACTCATCGACTCCCTTGGTTACCTGAATATAAGCCAGCTTGCTTAGCACCTTGCTTGGACCATCACCCCTGCCATCAGGCCACCACACTGAACTCCTTGTGTGAAAGCTGACCCATGGCATCCCGGCAGTGAGATGCCTGAGTGTCCAGCAGGCAGACACAGGGGCCTTCGAGGACTCCAGCGTGGAGCTGGACTGCTTCTGAGCACTGTGAAGACAAACTCAGGTAAGACTGAAGGGCAGTCATGTCTGCTGTGACCAATCGATGCCCACGTCTTCTCCCCCATCACCCCCTAGGATGCCCAGAACTCTGGGCTGGGCCTTCCGCTCTGTGTCCCTTTCCCCTAACCCACAGGCAGCAAACACAAGGCCCATGGGCAGAATTGGGCCCTCCATCTTGTTTTATCTGGCCTGGCACCTTGTTTCTACCCAGCAGCAGCACTGAGCTCTCACTTAACTATTAAGGAGCCGTTACATTTATATAGTCCTAGAATTACATTCGGCCCCTTGAAGGCCACCTCAAGGCTGATGTGGCCCCCAGTGAAAATGAGTGACACCCCTGCCCTAACCCCTGTTGTTTGTAAATGACAAGGCCCTCAAGTCAGTTTAATATGCAAGATCACAGATGTGTGGAATTTAAAAATATGTGTTCAAATAATTTTGGAAAAAATTTGAAAAAGGGGAAAGGTAGAGGAAAAATCACACATAAGTCTACCAACTTTCTGCTATCATTTTGATATATTTCATTTAAACCATTTTAGCCTGCATATTTTAACATGATGTCATACATACCACTTCCCAGGTGGCTGAATTCCTCCCACACACCATTTAATGGCCTCATGATAGTCCTTCCAGTAAACTCTCTGCTGTCCACCAAACTTCTCCCTATTTTGGATGTTTGAGCTATGCTTAATTTTCTATAGTTTCCAAATAAAGCTTTAATGCCTATATCTTTTTCCATTTTTAAAAAGCATTTCCTTAGACCAGATTTCTAAAAGTGGGATTTCTGGGTCAAAGTGTATGAATATATGTAGGGAATGATATATTTTGTCAAACTGCATTTTAAAAAGTTGTACCAGTTTCAACTGAAGTGAACAAAGGAAAAGAATATCAAGGATTGAAATATATACATTTCATATAAATATTTGAAAATCCTTTCCTGTCTTGGCTGGTGTGTGTGGCTCAGCTGGTTGGAGTGTCATCTCACACACCAAAAAGTTGCGGGTCGATCTCTGGTCAAGGTGCCTGCAATTGATGTTTCTCTCGCGCTCTCTCTCTCCTTCTCTCCCTCCCTCCCTCCCTCTCTCTAAAATCAATAATACAAACAATTCCTCAGGTAAGGATTAAAAAAATCATTTCCAATATATTTTGTCACTTTATTGGCAAGAAAAAAAAACCCAGCATTTTGGAGTTGAAAGGAACCTCAAATCTAACCCAATGCTACCCAAATTTAGCTGCACATCAGAATTACCCAAGGAGTCTTTTAAAAATATGAGTTCCCCTGAAGCTTGAAAAGTGGTTGTTTTAGGCTTGTGGTGAAAGCTGTACAAGGAACCTGTGTAGTGGAGATTTTGTCATTTCAGAAAACAAGGAAAGCTATGAAAGACCAATGTCATGTGTCAAAAGGACTCAGGGACCAAGTCGAAGAAGCTCCCACTGGCCAGAGAGGAATCCTAAGAATAAGAATTGAGATGGATTAAAGCACATCAAAAACGCTAAAATCCATGAGGTTAAAATGATACTAAAAATAACAAAACCTCAGTGGTCACTTTGGAGGATGCTAGTGATGTCCCAGCATCAAAATGCTTCTGAAGACTAAAGGCAGCGTTTAGGCTACATTTCCTGTCTGAACCACACCGTGGACAAGCAAATGGAGCGAAGGGAAGTTTCTCTGTGTTACCTTCACTGACACTTGCAAAGGGAATGAACAATGGAGGGTGTCACCATTGACCATAATGAACTGAGGAACACAGGCAATGGTCATCCATGGTTGCCAAGGTCACAAAAAGAAACACAACCAGACATCATGTGCCCCTAGTGGAAACACCTCTTATGAAGTGCTCTTGCCAAAGTTTTTGAACCTAAATCAGATCAAACTTCTAGATCAAATTACTGCCTCATAGAAAATAAACATTTTGGGGACAGGGAGGCACTCAACAAAATCCAGACTGTGAAAAAGTCTTCAGGACAAAAAAAAACAGTTTCCTCAACAAAAGATTTAAAGGGGAAAAATTAAATTGAGGGGCACCAGCCCTGGCTGGTATAGCTTAGTGGATTGAGCACAGGCCTGGGAAGCAAAGTGTTGTGGGTTCAATTCCCAGCCAGGGCATTGAACCCACTGGCCTGGGTTGCTGGCCAGGTCCCCAGTAGGGGGTGTGCAAGAGGCAACCACACATTGATGTTTCTCTTCCTCTCATTCTCTTTCCCTTCCCCTCATTCTCTTTCCCTTCCCCTTTCTCTAAAAAGAAATAAGATCTTTTAAAAAATAAAAAATAAAATAAAAAGAAGTTGAGGGACACCAATGGATTAAAAGATACCTAAAAGCTGTATTAACCAATCATAATGTGGGATCCTTATCCGGATTTCAATTTAAACTAAAAAAAAATCATTTTTATAAGGCAACTGTAAAGTTGTAAACAATGACAGGATTTTTTATGGTATTAAGGGATCATAATTATTTCTGTTGTGCAATGCTATTGCAGATTTTTTAAAGTCTGTATCTTATAGAGAAACCTACTGAGATATGTACAATGAAAAAAAACATGTCGAATTTATACAGATACAAGTGGTCATGAAGGTGTTTCTTTGAAGCTGGGTGATGTATTCAAGGGGGTTCATTATACTCTTGTATATGTTTGAGTTTTCCATAATTAAAAGGAATTTCATGTACTTCAGGCCCAAGGGTCCACCCCAGACCTGCTAAACCAGAACCTCAAAGGTGGGGACTTGGAATCTGAGTTCTGACAGTTCCCATGTGAATCTGATGTTGCTGGTCTGTGGACAGGTGTCTGGGAAACAGTGATTTGACTGACTCACAAGGAAACTGAGGCTCAAAGACAGAACTCTTCTTGCTGAAGCACACGCGCTAATTTATGGAAGAACCCAAGTTGCCTGACTCCGGCATAGGGTCCTCTTCAAAACAGCAGGCAGATGCCCTAGCCCCTGAATGGATTCCCTCATTGGGCAATATGGTGCTTTGACCCAGTTCAGATGCATTCTTCCAGAAGGTGCCCTGGGGGTCTGGGACCTCTCTCTGAAACCACAGTCCCATGGGGCTACCTGATCCGTGAGGACTTCATTGTCTATTAATGGCAAAGGAGCGGGGACTTCTGAGCCACACTTGCACCCAAGAACTCAAACTTAAGACCTCCAATGTTATTTTCAAACTAGATCATACGCGGGGATCACAAACCACCCCCAGCTGGGTCCCCCAGTATTCACTGCCCAACAAAATCCCCCACAGCCTCAGCCTCTTCTCTGAACATTCCTGGTACCTCTACACGGATGGAAACCGGCATTCCTGACTCTGGCAAAGGTATGGTAAAACACTCCCCAACCTAAACAAAGTCTAAAATAGTACATTTCTGGAAAGAAAGTTGGCAATACGTATCACATGAATTTTTAAATGTTTATATTCTTTGACCCAAGAATTCCATCTCTGGGAATAATCCAAATTTTTTTTAAAAGAATGAAAACAAAAAATGCCATGCATAATGATGTTCATCTCAGTATCATTTAGAATAGAAAAAAAAGTAAAAACAATGCAAGTTTCTAAGAGGGCCTTGGCAAAATATAGTAAACGAAGGTTTGTAGTCATTAAAGTTGTATTTTCTAAAAGTTTGTGACCTGGAAAGCTAGGTCCATCAGGTGCCCCCTTCCTGGAATCCAAATCTCCAGCAGGAGGACAAAGGCTGAAGACAGCTGAAGCTGTGACCCTCCCTGGTGAGGACCTGGCCAGACTGCCCACTGCTGGACTTGGGCTCCCTCTGGCTTAAGCTCTCATCTCCTGCCCATTCCCACATCTGGCTTTCCAGCTGTCCTGTCATTCTCTGAGCCTCCACAGACTTCCACTGAATCCCTTTTTGCTTAACCTAGCTCAAGATGTTGTGCCAAAGGACCCTGGCACACCTAACTCACCCAACTCACCAGATCACCAGACTGAAAGACAGAGTTGCCCAATCACAGTATGAAGGTTTCCAGAGTACGTTCAGTGGAATCCGAGCCTTCGGAGATCAGCTAAGTTTGGGAAATGTGACATAATTTCTCCTACACAGGGATACGTAGTGCATATTTGCGGTTCTAAGAAGATTGCTGTGAGAAGCCTTTGTAGCCGCGTTTCCCCCATTTACTTGACCACATCTTTTTCCAAGTAACACCAACAGTGCAGTAGGTAGTAGAGCAGTGGGTGGAACTAAAGGTAGGAAAGGATGCTTTGTTGTCTACACCAGGAGTCTCCAACTCCCTGCTAGTCCATGACCTGTTAGGAACCTGGCCTCACAGCCAGAGATGAGCTGCTGCCCAGCCAGGGAAGTTGGCATCTGTATTTACAGCTGCTCCCCATCCCTCACATTACCGCGTCAGCTCCGCCCTTGTCGGATCAGGGCTGCATTAGGTTCTCATAGGAGAGTGAACCCTACTGTGAACTATGCATATGAGGGATCTGGGTTGCAGGCTTCTTGTGAGAATCGAATGTGTGGTGATCTGAGGTGGAGCTGAGGCGGTGAGGCTAGTGCTGGGGAGCGGCTGCAAATGCAGATTTTCATTGGCAGAGAGGTTTGACTGCACAGAGACCATAATAAGTCAATCGCTTGAAGACTTGTATCAAAACTAACAGTGAGTGACAAGTGACAAGCTGCATCTGGTGGCAGGCTTTAAGTCCAAATCTGACACTTTGGTCCACACGTGGCCCACACATTTTACTTACCTCTTCTTCCCCATGCCTCTTTCCCTCACTGTGCACTCGTCTATCAGTTTTGGTAAATTCACATGCTAACCCTAAAATGTGGTGAGTTGTGCAATTATTTCATTATATATTACAATGTAATAATAAAGTGCACAATAAATGTAATGTGCTTTAATCATCCCCAAACCACCCGCCCCCCAACCCCAGTCCCTGGAGAAATTGTCTTCCATGAAACTTGTCCCTGGTACCAAAAAGGTTGGGGACCGCTGATCTACAGTTTATAACTCCCTCACATACCAGCCTAAGAACAACAAAGGTGCTATGTCCTGTTCTGTTTAGATTGAGAGTCAGAGTAAAGTTAATCTTGGGATGAACTAAATTTAGCCACTGCGGAGAGTGGGTGTGGAGTGGGGGAATCACTAGCTAAACAGATGAGAGGCTGAATTATTAAATTCGCCAAAAAGTTCACTTACTTTTTCCATACGATGGCTCTGGTAGTGCTTAGTTGTCTCTTAACTTCGTCTGAAACAATTCTGTTAAACTGTGTTGTGACAGCTGTCCTATCAGAGCACATTTAAAACATCAAAATTAGTTAACTTTTGTGCAGCCATTTTAATATTAAAGATAGAAGATATGCAACATTTTTGGCACATTATGTTTTGTTACATCAAGAAAGGTAAAAACACAACTGAAAAAATACTTGCGCAGCATATGGAGAAGGTGCTGTGACTGATCGAATGTGTCAAGTGGTTTAAAGGTTTCTTGGTACTATTGACATTTTGGCCAAATAATTCTTTGCCCTGGGGCTGTCTTATGCATCTGAAGATGCTCAACAGCACCCCTGGCCTCTACCCACTGGAAGCCAATAGCGGGGGACAGCCAACATACTCAGAATGCCCAAATCAATAAAGTTATTGGTAAAAATGAAAGAAGTGTTATTTTACGGAAACTACACGGACTTTTGGGCCAACCCAGTATTTATCAGGAAGCTGCTGTGTGCCTGGGTCAATGCCACTTACACGATCCCATGTAATCTTCACAGCCAACACCCTCCCAACCGGCTCCCCTGCTTCTCCTCCAGCCCCCTCCCCCATGCTCTTGACATAGTGGCCAGAGATCTGCAAGTAGCCCACTTCCTTGCTTAAAATCTTTAAGTCCTGCTAGCCTCTCATGCCAACCTTTCCTCTCCTCACTGGACTACAGCTACAATGACTATTTTCCACTCATCAGCACACCACTGCCCCCCCCCCCAAAACGTCCATCTCTGGGGGCTCCCTCAGCCTGCAGCACCCAGTGCCCTGTAGCCAGCACCACCCACCCATTACCCAGGTCTCAGTTCACACTGCACCTCTAGGAGGCTGTCTGACCACCCTATCTAAAAAGGTAATCCTCACCCACTTGGTCTGTCCTTTCTTCCCCCCAAGGCATTTTACCCTCTGAAATAATTGCACTCGATTCTGCCTGGCTCCTCCCTTCAGCACGCACACTCCCGAAGGATGAACCAGACTGTCCTGTTCATCATCACATATTCCCAGCACCCAGAACAGTGTCTGGTGTGTAGCAGACGCTCAGCTTGAACCCCAGAAACTGGATGGCACACTCCTGCTGCAGATGACAAAATGGACTCAGAGCGCCTCTGGTTAAGCAACTTGACCAAGACCACACAGCTGGGAAGTAACTGGAACCTGTGTTTGGAAGGCTGAAGGGAGTCCCTGGATCTTTGGAGTCCAGGTAGCATTTTGATTGGCTGGCCAAGTCATGTTGGGCCACAAAATACCAAGGGCTAGGATTTTAAGGAGGCACTCAGCTTCCATGAACTTTCTCCCTTTAAAGCCTTGTGGGAGCTAATCCAGATTTATTAAATAGGATCACGGTCAGAAATGTATCTTTAAAAATCTCATTCCACCCAAAATATCCCTGAGGTTTGACAACTACCCATTCCTACATGAGATTATGGAAGTGACCACATCTAATATTTCTCAGCCTGCTTGCCCCAGTCTCTTTTCTTCCGGCACTGGCAATGTTTTGGCCAAAGTAATCAGCACAAATTAATCAGAGAGAAACATCATTTGAGCCAAGATCAAACAGTTTATTTATCATGTTTACCTTGTCTGCAACACAGTCTGCAAGGAAAGAACTAAACGTTTCAGAGAAAATGGGGAAAGAAAAAAGCACGATGAAATCCGAAGAGGTAAGGAGGGCAAGGCAAATCCTCCTTTTTCTCTGAAGGTATGTTATCTCCTCCTCCATTTGCATCCAAAGGGTCTGCTGCACCAGAAGAACCACCTTCCACACAGACATTAAGGTGCTCTGCAAGGTCCTCCAGGGGCCTTCGGATCCCCAGTGAGTGAGTGCATGTAAGCACACAGCAAGGTAAAATGACAGAAGGCCAAAGTTTAGGATAAAGAGGGCCAAGTATTAGCATACTCAAGTACTTGAAGGCTTCCCCCACCACCCCGCCATCATCCAAGGGATACAAGGACATAAGAGGTACAAGGAAAGCTATGAGGTGGTGATCTGCGTAGCTAGGGAGTCTGAGTCCCACTGTGACAGGCTATGGCACTTGAAGAGAATCACAACTCTACTGGGTAGGTGGGACCAGTCATAATTGTTAATGATGAACATAAGCTGTTCTAGAAATATGCTGAACAGATCTAGGTAGGTGAAGTCTCCAACTATCACATTATAAACTGAAATACACAGTAGTCAGAGCGATTCTTCATCTGAGCACCAAACTTCTCATTCTTCACACATTGTCAGCTGGGTTTTATTACATAATAAACAAAACGAAGACCACACTGTTTCAGTACAAAATACATGCAAATAAAAAATAATCGGAGGTTTTGACAAGTTTGCGTCAGTGAGAACAAGTAAAACCATCATTCCCTGCTTCAAGACTTTTTCAACATATGCCTGCCATTTAAGAAAAATTAATCATGCTTTTAAGGCAATCAGTTCAGAATTAAACCAGTATCTTGAGAAGTACTTGAGTGAGATTTCTGCTTATCATTCTCCCCCATGTATACTGCTTGGTACAGAGCTGGACATGCTGCAGATTGTTCTGGGGAGAAAACATTCTTAGAATGTATCAGAAGTCAAGGGTAAGCATCCTATGAAAAACTCAGGGTACACACACAGGTGGTCTTGAAACTTAGAGTTAAAATTCACATTAGCTAAATGCTGTTGTGATTGGAGAATATAAAGATAAAAAACCTACTTACAATACCTTTTAGTTTTGATAGCTTACTACATTCCACGATAGAGGGATACATTAGGCCCAGATAGTTTAATTTCCCAGAAATAAATGAAGAATTTGACAAATCCTTTATTAAAATGTTAGCATGGCCAAAAACCATCTGAAAAGCACTTTCCTAAATGCTTTTAATAAACTGCTCACCCCAGTAGCAACTGAACTGCAATAAAACAAGATATGCTGAAGAAAACTCATCTAATGCACCTCGCGTAACAGAGCTGTTTGGCTGCTCAGGGTGTCAGTGTACCGAGTGAATGCTGCTTCCTTTCCATTTCAGTGTTTCAGCTAGATGGAAGACCAAGTAATGTTTTCAATCAAACTTTTACTCTTCCAAATTCATGTTTGTGCAGTTTCCAGAACTTCACAAATGTCCTGAGGACATTACTGCAAAGCTATTATTTCTGAGAATTTAAAGTGTCATTTCCTTTTCAAATTCTATAGTTTTAGCTCTCTTTTACAGTACAGTTCTTATCTGTGTCATCTGAAAATAAAAATTTTAACTTGCAAAATTCACACACTGTAAGTTCAATTACACATTATTAACCTTCTTTTTAGTCTCCTATCAGGATACTATTCTGTCCATTCATTTTGTGAAAATTGTACATTGCTACTCAGCTCTGATAATTGGTACAGATTTTTCATTTTTGACTTTGGACTTAGATAAAAAATCC
Source organism: Anoura caudifer (assembly GCA_004027475.1). NCBI lineage: Eukaryota > Metazoa > Chordata > Mammalia > Chiroptera > Phyllostomidae > Anoura > Anoura caudifer. The sequence continues at coordinate 890,621 of PVKU01000024.1, forward strand.
CATGCAGTGTATTTCATACTATTCTCCAGGCTCTTTCCACATATATCCTATTTAAACTGTTTACATGGAGATTTTCTTTTATGGGCCCCCTTTTAGGAACTTTGGTTTATGCAATTCTACAATAATAAATGACAATAGAACATATTTTCAAAAATTCATTTGATAAAAATGTTTTTCTCAAAGAGTTAAATGTCTACAAGAGTAGGCCAGCAGATTATAAAATGACATTCAGTGTGCAATAAACCGGAATATCCCCAAATTTAAGTTTCCAAAATCTGTTAACTACAAACTGAGTACAAGAAAGTATCTTTTAAAGGTACCAATGCTATGGAGTTGTAGTGTTACTCTGTTTTAGAAGACGTTCCCATTGTTAGTTTTCAGAAATACTGAATGCTTATGAACTTTAACTTCTACTGCACGACCACCGCGTGCCGCTGATTTGTAAGTGATTCCGTCCTTACAATAAACACACAAGGTTATTACCCCATTTTATATGTAAGAAAATAAGATTCCAAAAGATCACACAGTGGGGAAGATGAGCTGGTATTCAAGTCCAAATATAACTCCATAGCAAAATGAGTATCTATCTAATTCAAACACTGAGTTTACTAAATGCCAAAATATTGGTTTCCTTTTCAGAAGGCAATAAATAAAACTAACAAACCATTTGTGTATGGTCATTAACAGTAATATAGTACAATTTTAAAATCATACAGTTTGCTTTGAAAATATATTTTTGAACTCCATGCTAAGAAGTGTTGAAAATTAAATTACATTACACATAACCATTAAAGAGAACACAGCATAAAAAGTGATAAAAATGGTAAAGAAAGTGCTGTAGAGTAATCAGCATATATACTTTGTTTTCCTTTGAAGGTTTAACTCAGAATAGAAAACACGTATGTGCCACTGGGGACAAACCCTTTTCGAGTCCTGCAAGGACTCACAGAAACTTGAAAGGAAAGCAGGCTTTAAAAAAGAACTGGTGCACACACCACCACAGGAGGGGCCTCGAGGACATGACGCTAAGTGAAATGCGCCAGTCACAAAAAGACACCGTGGGATTCCACTTAGTGAGGTATCTATCGGGAGCAGCCGTACGTACGCAGGGAAAGCAAGATGGAGGTGGCCAGCCGGGGGTGGGAGGAGAGAGGAATGGGAAATGTCACAGGTGAACATCCCATTTGGTGAGCTGAAACACTATGGGGACCGGCTACACAACATGAGTGCGCTCAGCACTGCTAACTGTACACCTAAAAGTGGTTATGGTGGTAAATGTGGTTATGAGTATTTTACCACAAATAAGAATAAGAACAATTTAAAGGAAAAGTGAATTCTTTTTAACGTAATGATGCTGTCGTTATGCTTTAAGAACAAAACATTTAAATACATACTAATAGGTTGATATTTGCAGGTTGATGGTTATTAATTCTACTATTGTATGTACTTGAAATGTTCCTCAATGAAATAAAATAGAACAAAGTAACTCTCTAAAAAAGGGGGAACCAATAAGGAAACAAAATTTCCCAATCAAGAAAATAAGCTATCATAAAAATATTTTATTATAGTTTGAACATGTAATAGCATTTTAGCTACAACTGATAAAGGTGACAGACCACCTATTTCACTTGGAAGAAAACTGCCGGAACACTAGACCCAGTTTACGGGGCTTGCATTAGGAAACTATATGGAGAAAATTATGTAACAGTCTAAAGTTTGCTATGAAAACAATGTATTTTTATTCAAGTAACCAAAAGTCAAAACAACAACAACAAAAGGCAAGTTCTACAACCTTTGCCTATAACTGCATGATCTCAGTGTAGAAAAACTATGAAGTGACACTCTGAAAAGCAGGCCCAAGCACAACAATCAACTGGGTCCTCACACCAAGAGTAACTAAATTATGGAGTCAGCTCACCCAAAAAACCTGTCTTCCTGTAGAGTATTTCAGCTGAGCCGATTTCAACACTATAGTATCATTTCCAAAAAATTGTCTTTTCTGGTATTTCAAATCATCAAAGATAAAATGTACAAGAGCTTGTTGAAGTAAAAAGAAAATCACAAGTATTCCAAGCATAATTTACACATGAAAATGAATGAGGACATTTTACCTACAGATCTACAAAACTAAATAAATAACCAATTACACACAGAATCCAGGTACACAAAGCCCCAGGAGGTGGCACCCTGTGATCAGGGGCTCGCTCTGAGCAGCAGCACTTCCCCCAGGGTTTGCATTTGCATATTATCTAAGTCCTGGCACACTGACAACAAAAATAAGGAAAAGCCAAAAGGATAATGAATTGAACACCCCCTAAACTCTATTCTAAAACACACATATGAAATATGCATAAACGAAGCTCTGAGTTTTTTAGTCACATGTCCTTTAAACTTACACTAGTGCCTTCATTAGTACCTACAGTGAATTTCCTGCAATTAGCTTTCCCATTAAAATAGAAGAGGAAAACAAAGGAAAAAGCTCTTATTTCTTAAATGTACAGTTTTAGGAAAGTGGTACTATTTCTTTTTAAAAACATTTTTCTCTGCTAAAAAAATCATACTGTTGTGGTCATCTGAGAATAGGTTAAGTCATTTTGGCAAACAGATTAATTTTAATAATCAAAATAACCATATATTATCATGGCCATATAATTTTTCAGAACTTACACCACCATGGAGGCAAATGTGTGTAGAATATTTTTAATAAACCTAAATCAGATCACAACGGAAATTCTTAAAATATATTTTCAAGTGCTCAAGAATATTCAAGTTTGGGAGAAAAATACAAGAATCTCCTCCTCCTGAGATTCTTTAATTAGGATAAAAGACTCAGGGTAAGCCCACAGGAATGGTCTGCAATAAAGAAAAATTAGGTCAGTGTATAATAACTTCTGCAAACTTTAGCTTAAAAACCGAAAACATGCTGAGCCAAAGAAGAGGCTTCTTCGGGGCCAGGCTCTTTGTTCAGTTCTTTGATCTCTAAGTTCTCAACAGGTTACAGGTTCCAAAATGTCCGTACACTTACTAACAGTAATAAGTAAATATGTCAAAAAAAGAAAATTCCCAAACATGATTCTTTCCAATCATAAGTCTCTCTTTGGGAAGAAATAGACCACCATTTACTTCCATTTTCTCTCACCTGGATAAGAGAGGGAGATTAAATAGTAACTAACTTGATAAGGAATCCGTTTGTAAATGTTACGTTACAGAGTAGAGGGTTTACACCACGCTTTTTAAAGAGCACTGGGTAACAGAGGACTTCTTACATACAGCTGTGGCAGAAGACAGTAACTGTCCATCACTGAGCCAGACAGGGCATTTCCTGCAAACAGAAGGCCCTGCCTATGAACAGACTGGTCAACCTATAGAAATTTTGCCATCCAATTAAGAGTTTTTTAGATAGGAAACATGAATAATATGCTATTATAAAAATATGGTAGAATATTTCCCATGAAAATGTCATAGAATCCATGGAGAATTAAACAGGCTTTAGACATTTTCTCATTAAGTAAAATTGAAAATAACCTATCTAACAATATTACTTGCAATTCCAGAAAAAAAAAAAAAAAAACGATGCAACCTAATACACACATTAACAAACTTCAGAAAACACGTATGCTATCACCCTAAGCAATCCCCAACCACCTACCAAAAAGGAAGCTGGTCTTACCCACTGTGAGTAAACAATGCTCACTGTCTCTGGATCCACATCAAAAGAACTGCTAAATCCCATTGCAGTAGGAAAAAACGCTACAAATAAGCACCCAAAATTGACCTAACAATTTCTACTCACTCCTACTTCTCTGGGATATTTTTTAAGAGAGAAGGAAGCAAGCATTCCTTGCAACTTGACTCGCAAAATCTTTACCTGACTAATTTTGAAGCCTATACTAGATACCAGAGTTACGGAATGCCCAAATCAGTAGCAACTCAAACATTATTATTTTTGCAAAGAAAGGTAATTATATAAAACTCCATTCTCCCAGGCAATAAACTGAGAAAAAAAAACATGTAACTTTAAAAATGGCTGTATTTGTAGGTTTTAAAAACTAGCACCAAATGTTTTGTGTTAACTGAGCAACATTTAGAAATTAACATTTCCTAACAATATGGACAAACAAGAGAGTGAATAACAACAGAATAATCTCCAAACAATACCGCATGCTGATAACCACTAAGTGAAATAATCTGATTGGCTCATTTCTATAGCTATTGTAGGTTTGCCCAGTTTGGAAATGGCATGCCTCACTGCTGAGCTAACACACCTAACTCCCCCAAAATGTGTAGAGCTTATTTTATTTTGTGACTAGGCAAACAACTTGTAAAGATGTTTTTAAAAAGCAAGCTAACACAAAACAACCTATTACTGGAATAGTTTTCTACTCTTTCTTTTAAAGGGAATAAAACAACACCAAACCACAGTATGCAGTGCCTAAAGGAGAAAGAGGGGCAGATACAAAAAGAGCAGCGTCAGTCCAAGTCCACACAGCCCTTTAATCCATTACATTTATAGCAATATTGTGGTTAACATCATACAATGATTCCTATTTCCTCAGACTGCAGCCATTTTTTCCCATTGCAAAACAGATTTTAATTCTGCAAATGTATAACTCAACTTCTGCACCTTGAATTTACAAACCATTGGATATTGTTTCCTTAACTGTTTCATTTTTAAATTTTAATTAAAGCTAAAATTAAATCTAAAAAAAAAAAAAAAAAAACAAACTAACCCCCCCCCCCCAAGGTTCTTTAAACAGAACCTTGTAGCATACACAAGCAGCAGGGTGTGAAGATGGCCTACAGAGGGCTACTGGGGGCAATTATCAAACAACAAACTCCATATAGCCAACCCTTGTTAGAAAACTTCTTTTATAAATAAACTTCTTTCATGATGGATGAAATCAAAAGATAGAGATTTAATCTTCCCCAAATAATAAGTAGTTGCTCAGGACATAGGCTGAGTGTATTGAAATCATACTGTTTCTTTGAAAAAAGAAAAAATATTTTAGGTAGCCATTCCATTAACAAAAGGCCATGCCACATTCACCTTGTCTTTTGATCTCTGGGTAGTAAGTAGTATTACTCAAGAGAACCTTATTGAAGAAACTGGTTGGAGAACCTACCAAATAGAAGTCTCAGGTCCCCTAATTTTTATAGTCATTTGAGTAAACATAAAACTTGAGCTGCTTGAACAAGGGAGCCTGTAAAGTGCATTAGGTATAGAAACACGACACAAGTGCTAAACTCAGTCAGGCTTTAAGGGACTTGATGTCACCAACAGGGCAAAAAAACGACGTTATGGTTTTCTCTTCAGATTTTATTTGAAATCTAATCCAAATTGTCAAAGCTACAAAATGGGGGAAGACATCTGTATTAGTTTTGCTAAGTCACAGCATCCTAAAACAAAATACTACTACTGCCAGCAGATCCATTGTACACATTTCTGATGAAATTCATCACAATAAAAATTTCATCTTGAAAACAGCCACAACGAAAGTAATTTACACAATATAAAACAATGACAGATCTACAGATGCAGTTACCCATGAGTGTACACATGCGTTCACAGACAAATGAACAAAAACCCCAGGAATGCTCTTTCATTTAAAAAACAAACAAAAAAACCCCCCCCAAAAAAACAGACTGTTCGGGCACAAAACAAAATCGCATTTCCAATAAGTGACAGCATCTTAAAGTTTTATGTCAGTGTTTGTTTTTCTTTGACTTTTTATGAGACCTGTGTGGAGATCGGGACTGGGATCTGGATTTCTTCCCTGATTTTTTAGGGGATCTAGACCGTGATCGCCTAGACCTTTTAGGTGTCCTTGAACCAGATGGTGATCTGAGGAAACAAACAAAAACAATTTATCACAGTACTCCTGTGATTCAATCTGACTTGTTAAGTTCTCTACAATGAGCTTTAATGACAAATGTCAGTGAGATACAAAAGGCTGTCAACTTCCCAGATTTATATTTTGCCCATTCAGTGAACACACACACTCTCTCTCTCACACATTTTGTACAGATTGCTGAGTCTTACCTATTGCTGCTCTACTGAAAATCTCAAGGTGGGGATTGGGGACTTGCAGTTTTAACAATTTCCCCAACTTACTGATGCGCCCCCAAGTTTGAACTTCTAAATCCACAAGATAAAGTTCAAAATGGCATCTAATACCATTCACAAAATTTTAAACACGAGATAGCTTTGCAGCCTATCTCTTTGAGGGAAAAGGCTCCAACTATTGCAGTATCACTCAAGGAAACCACTTAGATGATTCTGTGAGCGCTGTTCATGAAGATAGATAGCCAAAACAAATAAATGCATTTATATGTATATGTATACACAAGTACTTAATCTATTTTGTAAAGATTTTCGTAAAATGCTTGTAATAATAAAGTTTTAGCTATCGAGAAAATAGCACCAGATAAATAAAACATTTCTGAACCACTTTTCTGGAACTACAAGGACAAAGCATACACTAAATTATACACTGAAATGGTATTTATTTTCATTAAATCTCTACCCAAGAACATGCTATTAAGACTGCAGGAGGAACAGGAGGAGATGCATTTTTCTTTCAGCCTTGACAAAAATCAAAGAATATTCTCTAGAAACTAAAGAAGAATACAATGAAAAGTAAAGTAGCTATCCCTATTTCAAAGGAAACACTGGAAACTCTTCCTGGTCTTTACTTGTTGGAAGCCTTCTTGTGCTTTAGTAACGAGATGTGTATGGGGGAGGTGGGAAGGCATACTCTAAAATGAAAGTATCTCTCTTTGGTTTTCTGAAATCCTTTAAAAAAAATGGCTATCAACCAAATTATTATCAAAAGCTGCTGGAGTGACAAGGAAATTGGTGTTTGAAATACTGCAAAAAACGACTTGCATTTACCTTTTGGCCTTTTTGCTAACATCTCTAGGAGAGTCTTTGTGAGATGACCTGGACCGTGAGCTCTCCTTATGAGATCTTTCTGAACGCTCGGACCGCTCCGACTTTGGTGACGGGGACTTCACTCGTCTACCACTGCTACTGCGGGATGGGCTAGGGGACGTACTGTGTCGCCTTTTCCTATGGAACAAAGCCCCCAGAACAGTCCATATGTGAGCAAAGGATCAGATATTCAATTTCTTTCTAGTAGATTAGCTATTAACTCCTACTAGTTTACACTAGCTTCATTTCACTAACCTTAGTGATGTTATCTTCCAACAGCATTCTGAGCCCTTTATACCAAGACCCAATTAAGTCTTAAAGACAGATTGATCAAGACAAAACCCTGAATTCGACTACATTGGATTTTCTTTTGCTATGAGAGAAATTACGGAGACATTGGACAAAATTCCATTAAGGTCACTAATCAGTTAAGTTTTTTAAATGCCAAACTTTTACTGTGGATTATGTAAGAAAAAAAATGGGGCATCATGTTGGCAGGTTACTCTTAAATGGTTGGGGGAAGGAGGAAGGAAAAAAGAAAATTGGGCAAAAGTAGAAATATTTAACATTTGGGGAACATGGGTGAAGGATATCTGGAAATTCTTTACACTATTCAATGCAGCCTTTCTGTAAATCTGAAATTATATCAAAGTAATGACAAAAAAAGTAATAGGTTTACTATTTAATCAATAACTATGCTATTTGTAACTATGTGTAGAGTGACTAAGAGAGAATTTTATTTGCATTCACTCGGTTTTTGTTAGGAAAAAAGTTAACTGTTAACTGAAGCAATTTGCACTAATAAACCAGAGATTTAGGGACTATAAAAGTAAAAATAAAAACTAAAATGATTTTTATTAGAATGAAGACAAAGTGAGGAGCAAGTCCTCAGAGTCTACACATACAATCTCCTTTCTAGATGGGACTGGGAGACTCAAATTTATAGGTAGCAAACTCAGCACAGAAGGAATGCTCATATTAGAAGCACAAGAAAGATGAAGGAAGCTGTTTAGTAATTTAAGCCTTACGTTTGATACCTAATATGGTAACTGAACTCTTAGCTAAGGTACACTATAAACCTTGTAAGGGGATAAAAGGATGATGTTCCAGTTAACTAAGCCAAATGCCAACTAACTGTCCCATTTTTCAGCTAATTCTGCTTCCTGTAAGTAGGAGCCAAACATGTTTTTCATGAAAAAATGTTTGTTGGAATCGGTGATGAAAATATTACAAAATGGAACATCATTCTAAATCCTAAAAGCAGTATAGGTACTAAATGAGGAATGTCATACCTTTCTTTCCTTGTTGGAGTACACTCATCTTTCTCCTTCTTGTCTTTGGAGCGAGATTCCAATTTTTCTTTATCCTTCTTATCTCTTTCTCGTTCTCTTTCTAATTCTTTCTCTTTCTCCTGTTTTGTTTTGTTTTTTAAAAAGAATACTTAGTCATTAAAAAATACCAATCTGGGTTGATCTCATTTATGTAGTATTTAATCTTCTATTGTACTTAACTAATTTTAAATTACTACTGAATGTGCCATTTTTTTAAATATTTCCTACTCTTTCAGAAATAGTCACCTCTTCTACTTACCTTGCATATTAACAGTGATACCAGAGACAGCTGCTAAATATTTACCAAGTGCTCACCAAAGGCCAGGCAGTTACTAAACAACTTTCCATATAGCATTTCATGTATTCTTTTCCAAACACTCATAGGAACAGTACTTTCATACTAGTTCTAGAGATGAAAATTGAGACTCGGAAAGGTTAAGTACCATGCCCATGGTCACACACAATGAAGTCTGGAGTAAAGCTCAAGCCCTAGAGCTAAGGCTCATAACTTCTACCTATACAGTGCTATCTCTCCCTCTACAAAGCAACTGGGAAAAAAACTAACAATACATTGACCTTGCCATCTCAGACTCCAATAAAATAGCAGCACTGCTAATTGTACAGCAAGTTGATTTAATCAAAAGAGAGCTATTACCAAAGCAATAGACTGAAAAGGAGAAACAGCTAATTACAATAATCATCCATCAGAAAATCTTATTAGTGAGAGACAAGTCGCAACCATATTGGAAATTTTAAATCCTACTTTATGAAACTAAAAACTATGTGACCATACAACTATATTAAAAAAAAACAACCTTATTTCGTTACCCTCAGATGCTACAATTACCACTTCTCACTTGAAATTATAATTTGTTGATTATACAATTAATGGAGTGGCTACAGACAATGATCCCACAGAGCCAACTCAGATCTTCACTAAAAGGAATTTAATTTCTCTGATTTGTATGCACCAAGAAATCATCTGATAGCTGATCAGAAACCTCTACCAGATACTGGCAAGTGTTTGCCAGATAGTTAATATTTTCTGCTTTGTGGGCCATACAGTCACTGTCAAAAGTATTCATCTCTCCTGCTAGAGCGCGGCTGTGATCCATAAGCTTATTTACAAAAATTAGGCTATGGCTACAGTCTGCGGACTCCTCACAGACACTTTCAACAAACACAGCCTCCTTTCCACCTGCAATCTGGAATGCAGGAGGGCTACAATGGCAGTGTGTGCAGCACTGCCATCAGGGTCGGCGAGCACCCTGAAGTAGTCTCCCACAAAGATCAACGTGTGCCACCGCTTCCAAAGGGACTCATGTGGTACAGATACATAGCATCTTCTTCATACAAATCTCATTTATCTTTATTCAAAATACATCATATAGAGTACAAATTTAAACTGATGCTGAGTGAACTAACTTCCTTTGGTGATGCATGGATGTATCTCCTCATTGAAAATTTATAGAAATCAAAATATAGTTAAAATAATTAGAATATTATAAGCATTTTTATTCAACAATAAAACGTCATAGTAGCTATTATCTAACTCACAACCCTGCAAAATTGGGACATTCAACCCAGTGTCACAGAGCAAAAGCAGGCTGCATGAGCGCACAGCAGAGTGGTCCAAGGAGCCCACAGGCCGCCGCCGTGCCAAAGGCACGTCACCGCGCTGCTGCTCCTCCGAACACCAGTCCCACACCGCTCACAGCTCTGTAGTGACACTCTCCCTTCTGGCTTTTTCCTACTTCTCTTTCTATATAATCTTTTTTATAATGACAGTCAAGATATAGCTGCCACAGTAAAATTCCTGGGTTCTCCCAATAATTGTCACATGGGGTGTTCTAAAACTCTGTACCCCTAATGTATTTTTTAATGTGCAAGAACATCAGGTCCCTCAAAAGTTGAGAGCTCACTGACGAAGTAGGCTACCACTCGCTGTCCCTCCTTGAAAACAACAGAAAGGAGTCCTAAGTGAACTTTCTTGACCCTGACCTCCACTTTTTTGTCTCTATGCCACTGCTCATGGTTGCTGGTGTCTCACTGTCACAAATACTCTTCCTACAGGGTCTTCCAGTTTCAAAGCAGACTCTTAGCAGGATTTTCTTGTTTATAGGTAGTATTTACAATAAACCATTATGCTATGGCCCTAACACTTTTCCAAGCTGAAATAACTGTAATACATCAAATTTCACATGTTCTTAACTGTCTACCAATATCCAGTTATTTACACATCCAAGGATGTAATTTGAAATATATTTTCCTTAATACACCAATATACCAATACTCTAGGTAGCCAAATAAGTTAACTTTGGAAAACACATGTTATTGATATTTAGTCCTTACTCGTTGAAGTAGTTTATCTCTGTAGTGTTCTACTTGCTCCTGAAAGCTCTGGCCTGGTTTCTTGGGTCTTTTTCCAGATTCCAATTCATCCTGAAACTTCATAACTTTGAGCTGTGAAGTAAGAGATGAATTTTTTTTAATACTATAGTTTCTCAAGTACTGCTTTGCTCCCTTTTAAAAAAAATACCACATGACCTCACTTATATGTTAGACTCTAATGAACAAAATAAACTGACAAAACAGAAACAGAGGCATGAATACCCAGAACAGATTGACCGCTGAGGGGGCAGGGTGGGGGCAGGACTGGATGAAAGAATGTGAAAGGATTAAGTAAAAACAACATATAGACAGAACCCAGAGACACAGCCAGTACATAACACAGAGGGAAGTGTGGTAATGGCCTGAGGGAAAGAGGGGTGGGGACAGGTGATAGTGGACAAAGGGAGGAAAATGGGGATGGAAGGAGACTTTGCTTGGGGCAATGGGCCCATGACACAGTGTGCCGATGATGTTTTATTGAGTTGTATATTTGAAACCTGTACTCCAATAAATTTAAAAAATGTCTTTTACTTGAGAAAGTGTGTAAAAAGAAAAAAACATAAATACAGCAAGGTAGCAACTGATAAATACTCAGTCCAAATGTAACATCGACATAAAAGTCCCTTATGTGAAAGCCACTTGTCAGACAGGCCCAACTCTGCAGTGTTCAAGCAATCAGGTGCGGACCCACACGCTCTCTGCACAACCGTGTGAGATGGCTCAAAAGTCGTGACTGTGGTTCACGCCCTTAACAACTTACTATCTAAACACAATGATAACGAATTTGGTATCTGATTCTCCAAAGATCTACATTTTAAGATTAGAATTTGGTTCACCATGCAAATCCCAAAAGTTAAATTGTGAGAGGTAAGCACTAGAAGAGCAAGGGAAACAACTGTCTAGTGTCTAGCAAAGAAAGGAGAGGCTAGATTGTCAAAGAGCACAAAGGATAAACAAAATGTCACTTCAATTATCAAAAAAAATACATCTTTAGTGAACTCGGCCTTTGTTTCTACTCCAATACTTCCATCAGATCAGTGGGGCAGAGTTCAGTAAGGCTGGGAGGAGCTCTGAGTTACAAATTCCATGACTATATCCCAGGAAAAATGAATCAACTTAACTTTGAAATCCATCCTCTAAACTCATAATTGATCATCATATGATTCTGTGTAAGGTTAAAACAAAATGCCTTCTGTTAACTTTTTGGCTTGGTGATATCTGAGAAAGAGGTGTACAAGAACTTATAATAGCCCAATGGTGAGTAGGCAGAGAAGTGGAAATAAGGTAACCAATGTTAACAGACATTATTAGTGAGTAAGAGGAATAACACTGACACAGACTAGGTATTAAAAAAAAAAAAAAAAAAAAAAAAAACCAAAACAAAAAAAATAAAAAAAACCCTGTTAAAGGAATGGACAGAGCATTAAAATTCACTAATGTGCACATTTCAAATTACGGACTGACTGCTATGCTATTGCTAACATTTATTGGGACTGTTTCATCACCTTGGGGCAAGGAACAGGAAGTTCCCGTTATAAAACCCTTCTCACTCCAACGTGTCTGAAAACCCTCGGTAATAAATAGAAGCATTAAAAAAGGAGAGGACCAAAAGAGGGAAAAGTTCGCTGGAGATAGTTTGGCCTCTCCCAAGTTTTTCTCCTCCTTATTTTTTAAGCCCCACTTAATGTTTACTCTCACTTCATCATTAAAGGTACATATACTTAAAAAATAGCCCACTATAATATATAAAATGTACACAACTTGAACATGCCAGGAAATGTCTTACTTTTCTTAGTTATATACTATGTACACTCAAACTGTAATGGACCTCATAATGCCAGATATAATCGCTGCAAAGGACCTCCTACGTGCCAGGCACTAGAGATACAATGATAAATAGAAAACAGACATGGTCCTTTCCCCTCATGGATATCACAGCCTACTGGGGAATACAGACATTAAGCAAGCAAACAAGCAATTAAAAACACACACACACACACACAAAAAAAAAAAACAAACCCTACAAAATATAATACACACATCATAATAAATGTAAAATCACAACAGAGATAAACAAAGAGAAGTAAGAAAATCCAGAAGAGTAAGAAAAAGAATACAGGAAGAGAAGGGATGCCTGCACAAAGAGGCCTGAAGGAAGTCAGCTGTTAGAATGGTTTCTAGGTAGAGAGGGAATAGGATGTACCAAGGTGTGATGCCAAGAGGAAGCCTAGTTCAGTAGAAAAAGAGAAAGGTCAGTGCAGTTTAAGTGTCATTGCAATACTAACCTCGATTTCACGAAGTTTAGCTCGCTTTTCCTCGCTCATTTCAGAGTACTTAGAGAACTTGGACTCAGTCATTTCTTCTTTAATTGGATTAGAGTACAAATGATGTTCTTCAGATTTGCTACTTTGAGTATCTTCTTCATCTTCACTTTCTTCTTCTTGACTTTGGAAGTAAGCAGAATACAATACATGTCAAGACAGTGAAAAAAAGTGTGTTTTATGGTCTGGCTTAAACCACCTTAGACGTTAAATAATGTTAACAAAACATAAAAAGAGGCAATTATTCACCAAAACATTTTTTTACAAAATATTTTATCAAGCAACAGAGATAATTCTATGAAACTTATGTTTCCTCCATAGAAAAAGTTTGGGCTTCAACATATATCATACTTTAAAAAATTCTGCTTATGTTAGGTGCGCCTTTCATTCTGCAACAAGCTTTCCTTGAATAAGTTAAATAAAATCACAGTTCAGAGTGATTTCATTCAGCTTAATGTTTACCCTTCCTTCAGCAGAACCTGTAAGCTAGAATACATGAGTTTGAGGAACATAAAGTCACCATGAAACAATCCAGCATGCAAAGACCTTATCTGATTAGCATACAACCTTAGGAAACCAATGTGTAAATTTTAAATACTGCCACACACTAGTGATTCTGAAAGTTGTGCTGGTTCTGTCAGATAGGAAGAAAATGATGAAGTGACTACCATGGGAAGGGATACAAAGAAGAACCAGAAGCAATCTAGTTGAAAGAGACAAGAAGCACTATGTGGAAAGCTGGTCACCACTGTTAGAGTAAGATTTAGAAAATGTTCTTTAAGCACACAAAAAATGAGGGGCTTAAAAAAGGAGGAGCTGTGTGTTCTGGGACTGAAATTTGTATGTGTATGTTATCTCTGAGCAAAACAAGTCATCCAAGTCCAAACAAACTCAGAATGTTTATGTATATAAACAAAGTTCCTAATAAGCAATATTGTAATACTAATATTACTGGCTTAGCCAAGTAAATATGCCCTTTCTCTTTGTCACCCAAGCTGAGAAGCCCTTATACGTTGGTATTTTAGTACTAAATACATTCTACTATAAGTAGGAGTCTTTTTAGTACATAAACAAAACTATCTGTAATAATGTGAGGACAGTATAACCAAATTCTTTCCAAATAAAAATTTAATTATTTTAGAGTCTGATAATAAGACTTTCACACTGAATGACAAAAATTTAAACAAGGCAGATAAAAATAAAGTACTGGCAATTTAGAATCAGAAAAGACAAGCTATTAAGAGAAGACTAGCTTTTTAATTTCTCATCCAAAGGTCTTTTCCAGAACATAACTAAAATGTTTTATAAATTTAATACTCTTAGAGTCCACGAATCATTAATATTACATATAGATACAACTCAATATAATATTTAGGTAAAGAGAAAAAGTCAAAACCAACTATTAAAAAAACTACTATTTTTGGAAATAAACCTTTCAATATTTCTAATTAATTTGTCAGGAACTTCCTAAATGCATTTTTAAGTTAACTTTTAAAACAAGAATTTCTTGTTTTGTGGTGCATAAAATTTCTACAAATGTTTCAGATGCTTTTAAAAAGTTAAATTGTCTATGGCCCTATCACCCTGAATGTGCCCAATCTCGTCTAAAAAGTTAAACTGTGTGTGTGTGTGCGTGCACACGCGCATACAAAAAATGTACGTTTATTGAAGGATTATTCCAGAAAGGGTCGATCAATAAGGACATGACACAGTTAAATAAATTGTGGTATCTATGTAATGGAAATGTTTAAATTCCAGTCTGTTATTTATGTTTGTTAAAAAAATTTTTTTAGCGACTTCAAATATTCCTTGGTAAACTTTCTTGTGCACTCATCTGAATGATTGCTTTTGAATAAAGATGACTACAGAGCAGAAAAATATGCAGACTGACATGAAATAATACCCATGACACTAGAGTGACAAATACAGGTCAGAAATATTACGTACAGTATTGTATAATTTATGTTTAAAATAGATGTGCATGTTTTTATATATAAGAGAAATGCTCTAGATGACCAGACATTAAACATTAACCATATTATTAAGACTTTAAATGAGCTACACTACACCTCAACAGTTTTAAATATATAATATTTTCCAATTGCTATTTTAATTTTTCAAGGCCCAAGCAATGTGTTCTAATTGGTTTTGAGTTCAGCTCTTATGGTACCAATTTTAGGTTCAGATCTCACAACAGTTTCATCTCGTTCTTCTTTAAAGAAATGGAAATTCAAGACACTAAACATATACAGAATTCATTACAATTTATGCTATATTACTATTTAGAACTTTTCTCGAAAACACTGATGGTGCTATATATTTTTTAAATCACATTTCTGCCACAATACAGTAATTACTAGTGCAAAAAGCAGTTCCTTGGTAAAAAGGCATTTTGGATTCAGCCACTAGAGAGCAATAGTGAGACACAGGAAAATCTCAAGGATCAGAAAGTTTTATGTGAAAAACTTTTTTTCTTTACTTTGTACTGTACTTTCATAAAATTATTTTATGATTTAGAGCTCCTAGAAAAATCAAAATATAAATTATATTTTTAGTGATCCATGCTTTATTATATGAGTCTATAATATTCTACTCTTAACACTAAAATGCATTTATATTCCAAACATAAATGCAAATATCAAATTTGTGGGGAAAAAATCTCTAGAAACAAAACCAACTGAACAATATTTGAGTTCTGCAATAGCTTTTTCACCCTTACTTTCCCCTAAATTAAATAATCTTTTTGTGAGTACACATACTCATTCTTTATTAAAGCAATGATTCCACAATGGTGAGATGTCTATTAATGGGATTACAGATATAAAAAGGGTTAAGAAAACCAGTTTTACAGCAAACTGAACTGTTCCCAATTCCTATACTCCTAAACAGCCTCAGATAGCTATTTCCATCAGCAAAGTACATCTTTATTTTGTAAATATTCTGTCATACCATTCATTGCTGACTTGTTCTAATCACACCAACGTTTATGGGAATTACTGCTGCTAACTTTTCCTCATCATATCAAACTGTACAAATACTGATCAATCATATTTCCTTAACGATCTAAATGATATTAATGCCCATCTACTGAATCCATATTATGCCCAAATCCTGCTGAGACACAAAGGCCCCTTTGTTCACTCTTCCATTTGAGAGTAATAAAAGGACAAAGATTTAAAAAAACAGAAAACTTCTGCTTTGTGCTCTTGATGCCATTTCTTTTCCTATTTAAAAATATTAACTTCCCCTGGCTGGTGTAGCTCAGTGGATTGAGCACGGGCCTGTGAACCAAAGGATCACGGTTTAATTTCCAGTCAGGGCACAGGCCTGGGTTGCAGGCCAGTTCCCAGCAGGGGACGCATGAGAGGCAACCACACATTGATGTTTCTCTCCCTCCCTTCCCCTCTAAAGATAAAATAAATAAAATCTTTAAAAACAAACAAACAAACAAATAAATAAATAAATAAAAATATTAACTTCCTTTGCAATGACTTATAAAGGTGTCAAGTACTATCTAAGAATTACTAATATAAACTTGCAGGAGAATTTGGGAGCAGGGATTCCTATAATTACATTTGGTGTTAAATGAAAAAAACCATTTTTGGGTGATTACCAAAGAGCAAAATTCAAAATTATAATTTCTTAACACATTAAAGGAAAACATCTCTTCCTTTTAATCTTAGTTCTTTTGAGGTTTTTACATTTAAATAACAGAATGATCACAATGCAGTATGTGTTTTTCCAATCCAAAAGAAAAGAAGCATAACCTTGCCATTCGCATTTTAATAATCACTTTCTCTGAAGCCAAAACAAAGATTGAAAATAAATGCAGGTGACTGTTTAGCAACTACAAAGTGAGAATGTAATACCTCAACTCAAAAGCAAAGTATAACCAGATGTAGCACAACCAGAAATCTAAAGCTCTTTATTCAGTGGAAAAACAATGAAGAACTAAAAATGATCCTCTTAAGTTTTTTTAACAGTGAAGTTTCCCTCTTTGCTATAATTTCAAGTACCTTTTAATGAAAAAGGAACACATATACAGTAAGAAGCTCAGTATATTCAAAACTTAGATTCTTACTTTTGATTTTCTTCTTCTTCTGATTCTTCATGCTGGTCAAATAACTCCCATTTAGAAGTTGTTACAGCTGAATAGAAGGAAAAAAAGCTGTAATTCCATTAAGGTAAATGAGCATTTTTGCAGCATAGTAGAAACCCAGCTTTAGAACTGAAATTTTATATTACAGAGGTTATCTACCTTTATCGATTCTTTCTGAATGGCCATTTCTATGCTAAATCTGTTTCTTTCCTCCTCACACATACACTATAGCTTTATTCAAATTCATGAAGTGACAATGTTATTCTTATTTCTGTGCTGGACGATTAAAATTTATTTCATTAGAACCTACAAATATTAACAATTACAGATTATGAACACTAGGATACATGTCCAAGCAAGTACGAAAGGCAGATTAGAATAAGCACTACAGGAGGGGCAAAGCTTAGTTTCTCTGAAACTGACCTCTAAGTAAATTTACAGTCTCCTGTCTATGTTTTCTACTGAAATGCCTTAACTTGAAAGGTTTTTAGTGATTTCTCTAATTACTCTCAAAGCATAAAAACTAAAAGATCCAAGGAAATTATAACCACCACAATGAAAACTTAGCCACTAGATATAAAAAATGTTAACACTGGGTCTTAAGGCTGAAACTTTGTAAAACACAAAAGGAAAACACACACAAACATACCCAAGTACTGAGTTTTCTAAAGCTCAGTATTTGATTTTACTCACCCTGTGCTTCCAATTCAGATTCATCTACAGCTTCCCATTTTGAAGGGGCAACTTTAAATATAGGTTCATTCTTCTTTGAGTCTTCAGTTGCATCCACTATGGAGGAAAGATAAGCCATTAACCCTAACTTCCAGGGATGACTTAAATTAAAGAGTCTGTGAGCGTTTACTTGAACAGCAATTTTCAACCAGTATGTCCCCCAAATTTTTAAAACATGCAATAATACCTGACTATTTAGTCAGGGGCACTGACCTCTTTTCCCTTAGATTACAAAATTAAAAAATGACAACAGCCAACAAACAATAGCCATCCAGTGTGAATGAATCAAAATTATACCTATTTTTTTGTCTTTGGTGTTTCCCAGAATTTTAGCAATTGGTTTATTTATGCCATGAGATGAAGAGGCTGAAAACTGCCACACTACACTATTAAAAAAGTAAAATAAGGCCACACATGACCCAATAACTCAAGTGCCAAAAACAAGGATTATGACTAATTCTCTGCATCTGAAATCCAATTTTTAAACAGTATATAAATCAAATCAGAACACATAGGTTATTATTATTTCAAGCAAATGGAGAAGTAAAATATTTGATACCTTTACCTAATGACTGTTTAAACCATAGATTTCAGAAACTGTCCAATATCTTAACATAATTCAAATGTTATGATAATTACCTATAATTCTTATTTCTAAAACTGGTTTTTAGGCAGCTAGAAAAACTGAACCTATTAGTTAGGAAGACTAATAATAAAAACAGAACTGATCAAACCAGACACCTGAGATTATGAAAACAATGAGCACAAAATTCTACCTGTAGTTTCCTGACAATTAAGATAAAAGGAAAAATTTGTTCATATAAAAGGCTAACTGTTCAAACAAAGAAACATGACAAGAAAACCTTTTTCTTGGCACAGTTAATTGTATTACTGGCTATATGAATTTTGAAAAGGCAGAAATAAGAAACAGAAAAAAGTTAATGTCTGACACCTTAAGCAGAAATTATAAACTTTTTCCGTATCAGCTTGTGTGGAAATTAAAGTTTTGGAATCAAACTTATTAGCTAGATTTAATCAGTCTGAAATCTGAACTTACAAGGTACTCCATCAAGATCATCATCAAAATTCTTTATAGGGACTCCATCAAGATCATCAATGGGAGCAGCATCAATAGGAATTCCATCTACATCTTCTAAAGGTGCACCATCAAGCTCTTCCTCAATAGGGGCACCATCAAGATCATCTGGTACATCCTGTGGAAACACACATACTATAGTATAACATTTTCTTTAACTTGCTGAAGTCATATTGCTAAAGATTAATCTGCAATCCAGTACAAACTAACCAACTGGATACCCACATACCCAGGTCCAATGTGATGATATAATAATATATCTTATCATCCAGTCTGACAAAGCAGCAGCAGTCATTTGTGCATTGTTTATCAAATATTTACCAAGGGCTTACTGATGCCACGCACGGTGTGAGGCTCTGCAGATACAACGATGAGTAAAAGCACACTTGGTCCCTTGGTCCCTTCTGTCACAGAGCTTAGAATTTGGGAGGAAAGGAGAGCCAAGCAAACAGATAATCACAACAGTTCACGTAAGACTGCAACTAGGGTGACTGCTAGAACAAGGAAGATACTACTGATATCACAGGATACCATACTACTAGAGTACGTAGTAAGTAGGCATACACAAGAAGTAGGTTTCACCTACAGAGGTTAGAGAAGAATCTATGAAGTTATACTTAAACTCAGGTCTGAAGATCTCAGGTTCCAGAAAGAGGGGGAAACGTGTACAAAGGTTTATGGTAGGAGGAAACATTGTACATTTAAGAAACTGAAACAAGGACAATGTGGTTGGAGCAGCAGAAAGGTCAATTAGAAGGATCTTGTAAGAATGAAAGGGGAAATACAATAACTGGATTAGAATTATAGACATTAAAATGAAGAATTCAAGAACTACTGAGGAGGTAAAAAGCACAGAATGGTGATGAACAGAATCCACTATCATTGTGGTACATATTTTCATGTACATATTTATTATATAGCTACCTTTAGTCTAACAAAGTGAAATCGTGCCATATATACTGCTCTATTACTTGCTTTTTTCTACTAAAATATTTTCATGTCATCAAATTAAAAAAGTCACCAATTTTCACATAAGGACACAAAACAGAGAATTCCTGTTACATGTAATCTCAACTCCTGGGTTCTTGCAATTCTAGTAACAAAATCCACTATTTAGTTGTAAGGAGTAAATATTTCCACAAAGAAATGCTACATCTCTAACATATCACACCTCCATGGTATCCTCAGAAATAAGTTTTTAAACAGTCAGACAAGGCGCTGGCCAGGTTGGTTAGAGCACTGTCCTCATAACGCCAAGGGTGCAGGTTCGATCCCCGGTCAGAGAAGATACAAGAATCAACCAATGAATGCAGAAAAGTGGAACAACAAATCTATCTTTTTCTCTCTACCCCCCTTCCTCTCCTCTCTCACTCTCAAATCAATAAATAAGATAATCAGACAAATACACTGAGTGCTTACCTCTGTTTCCTTTTCTTCAATAATATTTACAAGACCTAAGAAAATATTTTGTAGTTTGATCAAAAATGGTTCTGGATAAATTGCCCAGTCTTCCCATGCTCTAAAGCATGTCATTACCCGTTGCTAAATAAATAGGAAAAAGACAATGAATTATTATTTAGGACAATATGTCTCAAACTTTATCACATGAAAATTAACATCACAATTTGCTAAATTTTTCTTTAAACCAACATTTTTAAAATTTAAAGAAAAAAGTATCACCACCATGTTTTTGACAAATCAATGCATTTTAATTAAAAAAAAAAAAAAAAACCTCAAAATAAATATAATGGAAAAAGAAACAGTTACTATTTGCCCTTGATCACCTAAGACCAATGTCCCATATATACTAATGGTACACATACGACCATATTCTGGGACACACTAGCTTAGAAACTTGTAAAAGCTGGACAGCAAAGTAGGCATGTTTTGACCCAAATTTCTTTATGAGCCAATGAAGTACTTCCTAATTCTAACACTTTTTTCTGGCCCATCCCTAAGCCTCTCTATATAAACTCTACTTATGGTCAACATTTGAAATCAACATATTTTTAAGTGGAGTTGTTTGTTTGAATCCCCTAAATGATGGGATCATTGGGCATCTTCAGAAACTAAACAATTTCCTTACAAAAATCTTACCATGAAAGTATATCTACTTACTCAATCATAAGGTTTTTTGTTTGGTTTTTCATAACACTGGTTTGCAGCTTAAAGTTATAAAAAACAATAATGCATATACTTTATAAATATGAATAACTAAAATGTATGTTCCTAATCCAAATTATACAAGTCATGGACTGCTTAACAACAGGGATACACCCTGAGGAATGCACTGTTAGGCAATCCCATCACTGGGCAAACATCATACAGTGCACACACACCTAGATGCTACAGCTACTACACACCTCGGCTCTATGGTACAGCCTACTGCTCCTGGGGTACAAGCCTGTACAGCATGATACTGCACAAAACATGAGATTAAATCAAGCACAATAGAAAATGATATTCAAGAGATTTACGAGGCTGCTGCCAGATAATACAACATACTATGTTACCGCAAACTTTTTTTAATAAAAAAGAGTACACTTTAAAATAAACAGTAAAAGTACAATAACACAGTAAACCAGTAACACAGTCATTTCTTATCATTATCAAGTACTATGGATTATACATAAATGTATAGACTGTATTTTTATATGACTGCCAGCAAAGCAGGTTGGTTTACACCACCATCATTATAAACACATGAAAACGCACTGTGCTACGACATTATGATGGCTACAATGTCACTACACTAGGAATTTTCCAGCTCCGTTATAATCTTATAGAACCACCGACACCATTTCATGGTTCATTATTGTATGCCATTATAAAACAAGTGATCTTCTAAATGTGTTTTAAGAAAAAAGACTAATATCTACTTACATAGAATACTTAAAACTAAAACAAACACTCAGCAAAAAAACACTAGATAATATATTTTAAATTTTCATATTTTTTTGATAATGAAAGTAACACTGCAGTAAATTTTAAAATAATTTCTGGAACATCTAAGCTATGTTTTATACTTGTCATATGTACTTTCCTAGTGCTCCAAGGTGCTTCCCAGCCCTTACCCCTACATACAACACTAAGGCAAAAATTATGAAACAGTAAACATACCTTGAAGTTTTCAGACTGTAAATGGCCTTGAATTGTACGATAGGTAGCATTGAGGTCTGAAAATATCTGACATAACTTTGTTTCAAAACTGAAATTGAAATAATATATTCTTTACAACAAAATTTGTTCAAAAATCCCTATCTACTTCGGCATGCTAGTCAAACCCCTCCTGGACTTAAAAAAAAAAAAATAAACTTACAAGTAAATTAAGTAATCTTTTTTTAAAAAAATCAAGAACTAAGCAATTCTAAAACTGCATTTGGACTGCTTTAACTCCTATAATTCTGAATTTTTGTGCTATGAAATCCCGAAGAGTCTTAAAGTAGTAGTTCCCTGGATTAGCAAGAAACTTTGTATCTAGGACACTTTTAGCCATTTAGTCTGATCTTTTTGTTTTACAAAGAAGGAAACAAAAAAGTTGTGCCTTTTCCAAGGCAAAAAAACTAATAGCAGGGCTAAGATTAGAATCTACACCTCCAAATTTCCTTTCATAGTTAATTGCTAGAGAAGAATTTCCTTAAGTCATAAAATAAACACCAAAAAGGAACTCTGGGGAACTACAGAAAAGTGATATGTTAATCACAGTAGAGCAACATAATTCCCAGTTGCCTTCTAGGGAAACACTAGCAACGAACTACAACGATGCAATGACAACGATGCAATGACGAGCAATGACGAGCAATGATGATAGAAGAAAACACTATTCTACAGTTATTGCTTTGTCTTTCGTCTCTTCCTTTATGTTTGCTATTATTTATATTGTTTCAGCTTATTTGTTATACAAGTGGCTAGATATTCAATAAAAAGTTACTACTATTTTAAATTCATTTAGTTCAATGAATGCAATCCAATTTTTTTAGAATATCCTATGCCTATGAAGAAATTTAAATTATTTCTTATTGTTGGAGTGTCAACAAAACACTTCTCTCTTCTGAACTCCTTACCCTGAAAAAATTTCAGGAATATCACTTTACAATATTATACTTACAATTTTCTATAATATGAAGCATTGGCAACTTTTGCTGAAGAGTTGTATAAAACATCAGAAACCAAATATAATCTAGCAATCTAGAATACCAAAAGATAACATAAAACCAATTAAAAATGAAATTCATGAGCAAACAATGTATCTAGAAAAAAAATGTCACATTGAATTTTTTGGAATCAGTGTCATAAGGCTAATGATTATTTATAATTTAATAATCAAGACTAATTAGAATAGTTATAAGAAATTCACAGCCATGATCTTACAGGCATAAAATCTGTAAATAATTTCCATTTCAACCTGTTGATAACTTGTATGTCAATTAACACAACAAGACTGCATAGGAAAGATCTCTTCAGTCAAGTTCTTCATGTAAAAAGGAAACCAATCTCAATTCAAAAAGTCAACTATTATCTCCCTTTTACTTAATTAAATGTCCCATAAAGAAAAATCATTCCCATACCTTTTTGGGAAGGGGTGTCTTTAAGATGGACAATGACTCAGTAATACAATCCACTATTTCTTCAGCAGCTTCAGCATTGTTTAGACAAAAAACCATTGCATCTCCAATATCATTCTTCCTCGGAGTTAACCCCCGCAGGATTTCTTCTAGTTTGTCCCTCTGTCTAAATACAAATTTTGTAAAATTGTAAATATTTTTAAGTATAAATTTCAAATACCATTAGAGTTTCTACTCATAAACTAACTTTCTTTAAAACCCAAACAGTACCCTGCTGGTGTGGCTCAGTGAACTGATTGCTTGCCTGTGAACCAAAGGGCCGGGTTTGATTCCCAGTCGGGGCACACGCCTGGGTTATGGGACGGTCCCAGGTAGGGGGCATGCAAGAAGCAACCCCACACTGATGTTTCTCTCCCTCTCTGTCTCCCTTCCTATTTATTTAAGTAAATAAAATCTTTAAAAAAATACAAAATAAAACCCAAACAGTTAAATGATTCTGATGATTAAATTGTGTTAAATCTGATTTGTAATAAGTCCCCCAAATATGTTACAGTTTTTGAAGAACTTATATGAGGAAGAATAATTTTCCTGGATCTGGGCCTTCTCCTTCCTCTTTCTCCTCCAGAATGGCTGTGACTACCTGGTACTTCCAGTCAATCTCAGAAGCCAGGGTCCTAGGTAGGCAAACTTCCATGTGCGCTTCAGATGCCCAACCATGAGGGCAGCAGGAACCACCATTCACTTTTCACGTCACAGGGCGGAGGGATTCTATCAAACGCCTCAAGGAGGCCAGAGTAGCCTGGCCTCACTTGACATGCCTTACAGTCTGTCAAAACATGCCAATAGCAGCTAGGAAGTGGTAGGATTGTGGGGTTGGTTGTTGTTCATCCGCTTGCAGAGAATGGCCAGGTACTTAAACTTGTTTCTACACCAGCAGTACCTGCTTGGCCACAATGGCAACTAGACACCCAGGAAATGGCCTTGGCCATCAAGCGCCAAGACCTGCTTCTCTGCCATCTTCAGCAGCCATTTGGAAAGAGATGTTTCTGCTTCTTGAGCTAGGTTAACTGCACTGTACCAGAGCTGACTGAGCACTCATAACTTATGCGTCCATGGTGGCCCCAGTCTGCAAACTCTGTAGAAAGGCTTTATACAGTCAATCATCTGACCTCGCTAAGCCATAGAGTAAGTTTTCCTCTTTAGGTTGCATTCAGAGGCAAAAATTCTAAGACTCGAGATAATTTCTGTAAGAATCTGAAGTATTCTGCTGCCAGAGAATCACTGCTTAAAAAGATCATCACTAATTTTGTCAGTAGGAAGAGGTCAAGGTCCACAGAGCACACATTTATACTTTCTAAGAGGTTTAAAATTACGAAGTATATGATGAGATGCTACCATTTTAAACACATGTTAAAAAAATTTAATTAAGGTTAACATCTTAGTAAAACCATTAATTAAAGCAACCATTAAAGTGACTATTCCGAATATGTAACAGAAAGGAAAACAATCTTACTCTTCCTTAAGTGCTCCCTTTTTACTAGGCTCCTCTACAAAAGCTTCTGTTTCTTGCTCTTCTGACATCCCATGCAGGTATGGATTTAATGGTGGTGGCCTCCAAAAAGATCCATTTTTGAACATACGAAAGTCTTCCGTCCGCCACTTAGTTGGAGAATCTCCCTAATAAATACGCAGAATGTTATCAGAAAGCTCCAGTAGCTCAGTCAAATGAAGAAAGTAATTGATTCTACTTACCTGCAGAATAGAGTAAAGCTTCCACCTATAGTAAACATGGGCTGGTGTCTGGTTTTCAAATAAGAATCTAAAATAAAACAAATGAAACATCATAGTGTTTAACAAAGAACTGTATTCAAGTAAATATAAACAGATGAGAAATATCATTTGCCTATTGAGTTCTAAATAAAACCAAACCAAAGACTGCCAAAGAGAAATCCTTATTCATGCCCTGTGCCATCTGCACCCTTCCTCACCCCAGCCTCAGACTGCCTTCATGACTAAAAAAGGCATGCATGTATCTTGGGGAGTCTTATAATTCTATTGAACAGTCATGTGTCAGATACTGTGTCTGACAATGAAGAGATTTTCCCAAGATATAATTTCAAACAGAGATTTTTAAACTACTTAAAGTGTTAACTGAATGTCTTAGAGAGCATATCTATTCAGAAGATAAGCAATTTCCTGTAAATCTTATTTGTTCTACTGTATCTCACTTATGAGACTCTTTCATTGAAAAGGAATAATGTATTTTCCTCCTACAGAATGCTAAAAACAATGCTATTTAATTAACTAAATCAAAATCAGATGGAAAAGTGACCAAAGATCACTCTAGTCCAATTAATTAAAACTGCCTTCTCACCCCATCGCAAAATAACCTGAAAGTTTAGAACTTTACCCTTGGAAATATTTTTAATTCCAAAATGAAGCAAAAGTATTTTTAAAAGGCATACCTGATGATAAACGAAATGTGGCACATACATGCTATGGTATATATTTCAAACTTAAAAGTAATGAAATTTGACAAATGCTACAACAGGGATGACCTTTGAAGACATGACGCTAAGTGAAATAAATCAGCCACAAAAGCACAAATACTATACAATCCCACTTAGATGAGGTACCCAGAGTGACCAAATTCAAAGACACAGGGCAGAATGGTGACTGCCAGGACCCGGGGACCAAGCGGGTGGGGAGCTGCTGGTTAAGTGGCACAAGGTGTCAGCTGCAGAAGATGAGAAAAGTTCTGGAGATAGACAGCGGTGACAGTTACACAACGACTTGAACACAGCTAATGCCACTGAACTGGACACATAAAAATGGTCAATTTTATACGAGCATTTTATCACCCTCAAAAAAAAATGCACACCTGAACATGGGATTGTTGATTTCTCTGTTCATAATCATAGCTTCAAACATTGGCCCTTCACGTACAACAAACTCTATCATTCGATGTATCAGGGCGAGTAAATTCCTACAACAACAACAAAGTTAAAGAAAATGGATTCAGACCTACCACTATATAAAACTACACTTGACTAAATTACTATATTGTGCAGAAAAAAATTATTCTGCTGACTAACAGAGAATTTATACCAAAAAAGTACCCTGGAGCCTTGTGCATTAAGAGGGAGTGGGACAGTAGGGACAGGGAGTGGGAGGGGGAGGAAAGGTGAAGGGAGGGTAGGAAATCACAACACAGCTTCATAGTCATAAAGATTTAATTTCCTAAATGCCACTTAATTTCACTTTCCAAATGCAAAACATTAAATTATGAATCACGACTAATTGGAAAACTGCAAATATGTAGTATCAGTAACTTAGAGCTCACATGTTATCATAGCCATCTAAAATCTTGTACACTATCTCAGTTTTAAAATATTACTAAACCAAGCACCTTTGTGGTGGTATTCAAATGTTATACACATCACTATCATTTATAAAAATGTAAAACCATTTAACAAATACAAGGCCTGACCTAATAAAAAATCCATCTAACTCCTGTGATTCTTCTGGTACACATACAGCAGATGGAGTTTTCATTAAATCTGACCTTTAATGAGGCAACATCCCTTTGGACCACACTTCAAACTAGTTTACACAATTCATGACATGTATAATTTTGCCTGTGTATTATGAATCAATGAAGCAATTATATTGCCACAGCCTTAAATGGAGTTCTCTTTCCAAAATATTCCCAAATAAGGGCCATGGTGGGATGCCCTTCACATTTTTCATAACAATTACTTTTCAGTACTTAAGTCAAAAATAAAAAGTAACTTTTTAATACATTTATTTTATGGGTTAGGCTCATAGAAACTCTTTATTTTTAAAATCTGAAGCCAAGTCCTAAAACCATATTATACCTTATTAGACTCCAAACAGAATTTTAGACATGGATTATGATGTCAGGTAAAATGACTCAATTTACTGTAAACTGTTTTTAATTTTTCATTTCACCAATTCCCCAGCATAGAGTTGGCAAATAATAATTGGGAAAAGCAAAAGGATATTGGCTCTTATACAAGGCACACACTAAATTACACCTCTGGCATTCTCAGCTTAAATCAAGAAATTAAGATTATGTAACTGCTAGAATATAAATAAATATATAGTTATAGAATAAGACAGATTTTACTGGCTCTAGAATGCCTGCTTCAGAGTACATGAACAGTAAAATAGTTTATCTCATGGTGATTATAATTATTTTCTCATAGTTTTCAAACAAACCTACTTAAGTGGACACTAAAATCTCTACATAGTGAAAAAAAATAAATTTTTGACTACCTGAAGTGTCCTAAAGAGGCCAAAAAAATTCTATGAAAATTTAAATCTTTACAAAGGGGAAACTACATGTTTAAAAACTACTGATTCAACTTCAAATTGTTAAAACAAAAAGCTAAAAAACATTAATTTTAAATCTAAAAACTATTTTTCTTTTACAGAAGAATTAACTGCTCTGCAAATCTGCAGTTCTTGATATCCAAATGAGAATGAATGTATTCTCAGATCCATAGTTAATGATATTATTTTGAAGCAAGGGACAGTGTAAAGTTATGATTCATTTGCAAAACTCCCACTGGTATGTGTCAAATTAGAGTGAAGGGAAATTTTACGTATCATAATATATAAAAGTCAATTTCTAGGTGGATAACTGCTATACATTCAGAAAATTGTATGAATTAAGTCAAAAGCAATTTGATTTGGGTATTAAAGATAGATGAAAAAATGGTTTAGCAAGTTTTAAAGAAATCATTCTAATGGTGAATCAAGACTTTTTAGCAAAATGTACTCAACATTTAGTTTAGAAAGAAGCTGAGCCACATGTAAAGGTACTACTTGATATATGCTTTCTGAATGCTACAAAATATTTTCCTGTGAATGATTTACCAGTAGAAGAAAAAAACCCACTACAGTTTTAAACAGGCTTGTAACTATAAAATCTAGTTTTAGAAAATTTAGAGTTTAAAGAAGTTTTAAAATGTTGCATATAATTATTTAAAATCAGAATCTGACAATTAGTTGTTGCTAACTTGAATTCAACATTATTAAATAAATGTTATCACACTCTTTTCCCTTAAGGATTGTGTGTTTCTTATTTTAAAAAGGGTGACTTTTCTACCAGAATGAAACAGTGTAGTACAAAAAGGTGACATTTTAAGTGCACTATTTTATTTTAAAATGGTAATTATCTTATTCTGGGCAACAACAACAAAAAAATTGTTTCTCAGTTATAATAAAACCACATTTACTGGAGTTGATCGTACCAATGTCTGGTCAAAAACTGTATACTTTCCCAATCCATCCCATGATGTTTTCCTGGTCCCCCGCTGCCGCAGACAGTTCAGCTGGTGTTGCTCACCAAGGCCAATGTCAAAGAGAATTTGGTATTCTTTTGTGTTCATTTATTATTCAACCAGTGTTGTGTTCCTGTGTTTGGGAAAAGGCTTAGCTTGACTGAGCAAGAGCATACCTACAGCATGAATTCTTCTGCTTCAACATCATGTTGGGAAAAAAAGGAAAATAAAAGAATTCCAAACACCTTTTTATCATTTTTAAAAGTTTCTAATATGTTCAGTGTTCATGAAAACAGGAATTCCTTAATCAATCAGAAAAAAGCAAAGCTATGCCTTCATTAAGGAAACTAGACTAAGATCGCATATTATACACAGACAATTCAGAAACAAAGAAAAAAATAACAGATTGGGTCAAACTATAACATTATCTAAAATTTAAGATACATTTAAAACCCTTATTTCCCCATCACAATAATCTAACATGATTAAGACTAACACCACCAGATTAAATCTATTAAACACATTCTAACTACTAAAGCTATAAAGTTCCCTACAATGGTGACAATAAAAACAAAACAGATAATGACATAAAATTGCACAGTATACTAAAGTTAGTTAAATTTCAAATATCCCCCAAAAAAGTACTGGGAAAGAACCATTGCTCAGTCAAGATATCACCTTTTCCTCAACACCATTTTTTTTTTTAATTCAGAAGGGGATATTGTCTATATTTAGATCAGTAATAATAAAGAAAAACATGTACCTTTCTGTTGGGATAACCACTTTGACTATGGCTTGCGACAGAGTCTGTATATGAAGTCACATCAGATAATAAACATAGAATATGTGAGTATTGTTAACAAGTAACAAGCAAAAATATACATATGCATTGAAAATACTACACATCTAATCACAAGTTTTGCAGGCAATCACTGCTTTTGAAGTAATTATACACTAAGCAATTACATAAAAGCAAAATGTATGTGTCCAGTGAACAATAAATGTTCACCAAATGCAAAGAATCAGAACATTCCTGCCAGAATGCACATCAATGCACTGCAATAGGTACTACACTGAGAATTATCAGATAAAGATTTTAATTTGTGAAATAAATTAACTGTTTGCTTCTGACCATAATACAGTTTGCTACTTTGTTCCCAAGCCTTTAAAACCAGCCCTGACATTTTGTGTAATTAATTAATTCATAACACAACCAACAAATTCTTTATAACTTGAAATTAAGTTGGTTTTATGTTTAATAAAAAGAAAATACTCACCCTTTGCTTTTACTACAGTTAATGTTTTTTAAAAACCACATTTGCTCTCAAATATTCTAATACCTAAGATCTTGAGAACTAAGTTAACTAGCTGACATCCAAACAGTTTAACTATTTAGGAGGTCTTTCTAACTGAAAAATCACTTAACTAAGTACAAAATTATCACTTTCTCAGAACAAAGTAAATTTAGATACTGTACTTAAGCAAACCAGGATACAACAGTGGATAAATGGGGAAGGGAGGAGAACTTAATAAGTGGTCAAAAAGGAATGGTAGCCACAATAATAAGACCCAGTATTTCAAACAGGGTTTCCATGGGCTAAGGCAGGGAACACATCTACTTAAGAGATGCCAAACAGATTTACACATTTTTAATAAAATTGTTGAAAAGAAATACTACCACAGATTTAGTATTTACAAATATATGCGGCCCTATGTACATTTTTAAAATTACCTTCTCAAAATCCTCCTTGTTTTTAGGTGGCGGTAACATGGGAGCATTTGGGTTTTTTAACCGCTCTCTAGGCTGCGCATTAAAAGGCAGTCCTGATGGAGGTGGGGGAAGCGTATGTTCCATCATAGAAGGCGGAATGTATATTGGGTGTGGAGGAATAGGCACAGCTTTACCCCAACCTAACTTCATTTCAAAAGACATAATCATCTTTCCTACAAGAAACAAAAGAGTGGTTACCTTGGTAATAACTCACAAAAGAAAATACAAGATATCTGCAATTTTAATTAATTTTTAACCTTTCCATTCCTGGTCTCTTTTTTTCCTCTGATTTTTATAAATACTTTCCAGAACCAAAAAAAAAAAAAAAGAAAGTGTCTGAACTCTATAAACAAATAATAACTTTCTTACCATTTAAATTTTTTAAAGCTCTTTCAGCATCTCTTCTATTCATAAAGGCCACAAAACCACAATTTCTCTCTCTTGCTCTTTCTTCATCAGTCCTAGGCCACATAATTTTCACACTGGCTAATGGTCCAAATCTTCCAAATTCTTGGCACAGCATTTCTTCATTCATCTATTAAAAGTCGCAAGTTTTTTGTATGTAAAAATGAGAGAGAAAAGAACTGTATGCAACAAAAAGCAAAGCAGCTTCTCCAAAATGAAGAGACATATTAATGCCACATTTTCCCATTCAAGTACTAGGCCCTCTGCATAAATCAAATCCGGCCCTAATGGGGCACTCACAAATCTTTTCATACAAGAAACACACTAGTTTATATACACTAGTAGCCAGGTGATAGGGCTGGGTGGCTAGCAAAATCAAAAGCACACCTTTACTTCCCCTCTTCCTCCTTTGGAGATCCTGCATGTCAAATAAGTCTGTTTAGGCATTTAGCAATGTTTTCTCAGGCAGCAGTAATGACCACATTTAAGTTAAGAAGGTAGTATTTTTTGGTAGTTAAAAGAAAAAAACAAGATCTAACTACCTTTTCTTTTTCCAGCACCCAGCCACCAATGTAATCAAGAAAAGAGAAAACACTAAATATACAATAAGGCCAAAAATACACGCACTTTTTCAAAAGAGTACACAGTGAGCCTTGGCTGGGTAGCTCAGGTGGTTAGAGCATCCTCCTGATACGCCAAGGTTGCAGGTTTGATCTCTGGTCATGGCACATACAAAAAGCAACCAATGAATTCATAAATGAGTAGAAGAACAAATCGATGTTTCTCTTTCCCTCCCCCCCTCTAAAATCAATAAAAATAAAAAAATTTAAAAAGATTTAAAAGAGTATTCTATGTATAACAACCACTACATTCCCCATAATGCAATTAACACTGACACGGGGAAAAGAATTTTAAAAATATGAAAGACAAAAAGTACAAATACTAGTTTGTTATTATGGGGTGGGAGGAGGGGGAAGGTGAAGGAAACCCATACAGAAGCAAGCTATGCATCAGCAGGAGGTAGTCTCAAAAGATACTGTCCACCAATGGCCATACCCTCATGTGACAGATAATAAAAGCAGCACCTATTAAAACTGTTCAAATTCAGAGTATGTATAGTGCAGTTACAGAAAAAGGAGACAAACCCCTAAGTATTACAAGACAATTTAGCGCATACCAACAACAAACTTTAGAGACTCTAGTTCCATCAAATTTGCTCACTATATATTCTTGACTTTATTGATTTTATTGACTGACAAAAGTGTTCTTCAAAAAGTGTAACAGCATGTAAGCCAACATTCATCTTAGTTTTCTAATATTACCTGTGGATTAATGTTTCCAAGGTATAAATTAGTAGTGCTTGGATCTCCCACATCATGTGACCCAGGTGCATAGTCATCAAGAACTAAAGCAAAGAGAAAAAAATTATAACCTGAAAAATACAATGTCTAGATAATTTCTACTAATTAAAAAAGCAAAAAACTGTATTACCACCAGATGATCTATTTCTTCTTGAAGGCGCATCCACTTTAAAAGAAAGAAAAGAATTCTTAGTTTTCAGAATAGTTCATCGCAAATGTAAACACCAAAACAAACGTCACTTACTGGATCGCCGCTGACCATCAGAATCTGACTGAGGCGGCTCAAATCGACTTAACCTGCCTTTTGTTTTATGTCTCTCATCGCGCTCTTCTTGAATTCTGTTGAAAATATTTACAATCACTAATTATGAGCCAAAATTTATTTGTTCATGTTTAATAAAAATAGAATATCTCCAGGTATCATCTTCAGATAAGATTAGAGTCCCTCAGCTATAACAGAATTGGGAGGAAATTTCTGATACATCATACAATCAATGAAATACAAAGGCCACTTTTAAAATGAGGAAGAAATTCAACACTGGAACCAAGAATCTGCTTTTCCTTGGCTAAGTCTGACCATTCCTCACCCCTACACTTCAGTAACTACATTGTTTCCACTGCAAACAGGACTCCGGCCATTAATCAATTCAATTGCATCCACATAAAACAAGCAAACTAGATGCTGGATGAAATGCTAATATATTTTCAAACATACCCCCACAAAATACCTCTATAATATCTTTAAAAAAACAACTCATGGTAAGCCAGTTAGTACTAACTAACTGGTACGCTCCATTCTTCATACCTGCCATCTCTAAATAGCAGCTCAGTTTACCTCTGATTCTCAGCACTAGAAAACTTACTGTTTCAATTCTTCTTTGAAGAGTTCCAAATTGCTTTTTTTCTTTTCTTTCTCCCCTTTCTTCAGTGGCTATGAAGGATATGACAAGTTATACTTCAAACAAAGAAAGGGTAAACAAAACTAATGGTTCAATAATCATTTTAAATAGTTTTTATTTTAGTGCCAATTATGTTCTAATTATGTAAATTAGAAAGAATAAACGCTTCTGTTATCAGTTTCCCTTCCTGTTCTCTCAAACTAAAATTTTAACAATTTTAAATCAAACAAAATAACAACCAGCAGTCTTAAAAAGAAGGTAACATTACCCAGCCCCCCCCCCCCCCCCCCCCCCCCCCCCCCCCCGCAAAAGCCTGGGATACTTAGGCCTGAATATTACTGTTGGAGGGAACAGGGAGCAAAATTAATGAACTTGTAAAGTGACTGGACTGCCATGTAAAGTAACTGCCATGAACAACTACCAAAAATACACACCCTTCAAAACAATATCCTTGGAAGGATAATTACTGAAGCAACCCATAACATCTTTGAAATTTCTTTTACAAAATTACTTGAAAATTGCTTTTGGGATAACTTCTTAAAAGTGCCAAAGTAATTCAAAAGAGAAGGAAAGTCTTTTTAACAAATGGTACTAAGACAACTGAATACCCACACGCAAAAAAAGAATGAAGGTGGAACTTGACTTCACACCATATGGGGTGGACTAAAGTAGATTTACAGTTGTAATACAAATAAATCATATAATAATTAATAAATAATAATACAAGAATAAACTGTTTCACATACAACTGTAAACCTACTTTTGCCCACCCCTGAATAAAAAAAATTTCATTCAAACGGTTCAGAGATTTAAATGTAGAAGCTAAAACCTATAAAATCTTAAGAGAAAAGCACAGAAGTTAATCTTCATGACCTTAAATTAGGCAACAATTTCTTAGACATGACATCAAAAGCATAAGTGACAAAAAAATATTGATAAACTGAACATCAAAATTAAACCTTAGTGGCTCAATGGACACTATAAAGAAATGCAAAGATAACCCACAGAATGGGAAAAAAACATCTGCAAATCAGAGAGCTGTTAGGAAACTTGACTCCAGAAGGTATAAAATACTGTTACAACCCAACAAAAAATAAATAAGCAAATTAAAAAATGAGCCAAGAATCTGAAAAGACATTTATTTGCACAGAAGACTACAAATGGATGATAAATGCATCAGAAATGTTCAACATCATTAGGGAAGTGTAAATCAAAACCACAAATAGGTACAACTTCACACCCTCTAAGATGATTATATTAAATTTTTCAAACAGACAACTTTAACAACTACTGATGAATTATGGAAAAACTGGAACCTTCATACATTGCTGATAGGACTATATCACGGTATGGCTACTTTGGAAAATAGTTTGGCAGTTTCTAAATAAGTTAAATAGTTACCACATGACCCAACAACTCCACTCCTAGGTATATATGAAGGAATTAAAAACATATGTCCACACAAAAGTCTATATGCATATATTTATAGCATTATTCTACTATAATAGCCAAAATGTGGAAACAACTCAAATGTCCATCCAGTGATAAATAGATAAGCAGTGTGATATATCCATAATATGAAATATTATCCAAACACAAAAAGGAATGAAGTGCTGATATACGTATGCCACAACACAGATGAACCCTGAAACATTATGCTAAGAAGCCAGACAGAAAAAGCCACATGTTGTATGACTCCATTTGCATAAAATGTCCAGAAGTGAGAAACCCAAAGAGAAAGAAATTAGATTAGTGCTGGCCAGAGATGGCAATAACTAAAAATAGGCATTAGGTTGCTTTCTGAAGTAATAAAAATGTTCTGAAATTAGAGATCAGTGGTTGCTGCACAACAGTAAATATACCAAAATAAATAAGTAAATAAAACTTAAAAAATCACTCAACTGGGTACTTTATAAGGATAAATTTTATGGTATACAAATTATATATCAATAAAGCTGTTGTTATTTTTAAAAACTGCTTTCAGAGCTATTTTAAAAGTCATACAAGAAAAATCAGTCTCATTATTCAATGTAATCATATTTCTTCACCAAACCTGATTTCTAAATGGCATCCATCTACCCTCCCTCATAAAAACCTCACCCTCAAAAAATAAAAACTTTACTAACATTGAGAATACTTAAAAGAAAGTGTCTGATAGCAATTCCACATATATTTCAAAACTGTTCTAGGTACAATACACACTGTTGGAGTACATTTAGCTTCCAAAGTAACTAACACTACACATACTGATATAATTTAAATACCTCAATTCAGAATTGTTTAAAAATACAATCTTACCATTTTACATTTACACCTAAAAACTGTCATATGCTATGAGTAAAATATAGTCATAGCAATATGAGTATAGCAACAGCAAATGCCCACTGCTCCCAGAGCACAAACTATTATCTGCATGTCCTACTTTAATTTATTCTCTCTCATCTAGGAAGATTAAGCATCAAAACTCATCCTCTACTCCCAAAATAATTTAAAAGAAACCAAAGTCCTGCTTACAGTGGAAGTACTGAAAGTATCATCGACGGCATCATCTCAACATTTGTGCTCACTTATTTAAGTATGACTTACAGGTTTTTTGGTTTCTATCACAAGAAGAGATGGTGGTCTTTCATTGGATGACTGATTTGGAGGGTTTTTTTGATCTGCAAATCTTGAAGATGGCTTATAGATTTTGCCTCTTTTTTCATCTGTTTCATGTTCTTCTGAAATTTAAAATACTAAGTTTCAGTATTAATTTTACATTATTGGGATTTTACTTACTTGTTATTTTTATTTAAAAATAAAAATTAATAAAATGCATTTAATACTAAGATAATCATTACTGACCAAATATGAAGTTAAATTCAATTAATACCCTACTCTCAAAATTACTAATTTAATGACTTTATAGTAAAACTATGACATATAGAGAGTATTCTACTGTCTTAAAACTTGAAAGGTAGCCCTGACTGGTATGGCTCAGTGGTTTGGCATTGTCCAGCATAAAGATCGCCAGTTCATTTCTGGTGGGGGCACAGGCCTGGATTGTGGGCCAGATCCCTGGTTGGGGGAGAGCCAGAGGCAACCAAATGATGTTTCCCTCCCTCCCTTCCCCTTTCTCTAAAAATAAATATAATCTTTTAGAAAAATAAAAACTTGGAAGCTAATAGTTTTAAAACTTATCTGGCTCCAATTTCTCATTAATCCATATTTAGCCACTTAAATTTATTAATTAATATCACCACTAGAGGGTGCTGGTAGACAGGAAACATTAAATTCAAAAGCCATCAAACTTATTTCATAATTATCTGCAGTCATTTATCCAAGGCTTTTGGGTGTACTCAAGGGCTATAATATTCACACTTACCTTTAGCTGCATTAACAACACCTCCACGCACAAATGTCTTCACTTTATTACCATCACTTCCTTCAAAAGCAGCAAGAAATTCCTCATAAATCTCAGCAGCAGCCTTTTCATCTTCCTAAATTTACATGAATATATTAATATCACAATATAAAAATTATTATTATTCATAGGATTAAACTCCTCAAGGACTAATGTCAATGAAAACTCTCCCCACACTGGGGAAGCAGGTTAAGAAATCCTAATGGGCAATAGCTAATCCTCGATAGATATTAATATTAATTAACAATGAAACTAACAGAGGCTTTGCTCTTCTACTGGCAATTGGTAGGACCAGGAAAGGACCCACTAATTTGTTTAAAGACAATTCAATGGTTAATGAGAAGTGACTATAAAAAACATATTATTCTATTAATGTTTATATGGTTTCCATGGCACAATAATCTAATTCAGTGAATACAAAGATTTCCATCACAAACCAATGAAGATACACATGTTAGAAATTAAAGCAGACCTATCTCCAGACAGCTGGCATTAAAAAAAAAAAAGCTAAGAACCTTGACAATTTCCATTATAACTGTTAAATGTCCTAAAAATACATGACTAGAAAGGCGATGCAACAGAATAAAAAATACAGAAATATATCCAATAGCATGTGGAAATTTTGCATTCAATAAATGTGGCATCTCAAATCGGTGAAGAATAGATGGACCTTTCAATAAATGATGGTGGGGGGGTACCTTGATAGCTACTTGAAAAAGATAAAAGTGAACCAATCATTCACATTATACACAAGTAGAAGTATAAATGTATCAAATTTAATTTAAAAAACAAAACCAGCCCTGGATGGATGGTTCATCTGGTTGGAGCATGGTCTCGTACACCAAAAGTTTGTGGGTTCACTCTTCAGGTGCAGATTAAAATAATAATATAAATAAATCAACCAACCAACCAACCAAGTAGTATTAGAAAAAATGAAGAAATTCCTTTGTAAGCTGGGAGTGGAGGAAATGTGACTGAAAAATCAGAAACCCTATGGAAGTACTGATAAATCTGATTACTTAATACTTTCTACATGAAAAAAACAGCAGAAGTAAAATAAAAAGACAATCGATAAACTGGGATAAAACACTGCACCTTGTACCATACACAAAGTGTTAATATACCTAATATACAAAGAGTTCCTAAAAAATATAGATAAGCTAACTTACAGAAAGATTAGTTTAGTTATAAGCAGACAGTTCACAGAACAAACACAAGAAAAGCTGTCCTACTTTATTTATAAGAGAAATACAAATTTAAAACTATACTATTTTCACTTGGCAGATTGGCAAAACTTCTTCAATGACATTCTCTGTTGAAAGGCTATGGGGAAACCACCTCTCAGAAATTGCTGACAGGAATGCGAAATGGCCCTGCCCTTACAGAGAGTAATTTGACAATATCTAGCAGAGATACCTTTATGTTATTTACCATCAACCCAGTAATCTCACTTATAGGAATATATCCCAATGATACATTACCAAAAACACCATATGTATAATACTACCCATAACAGCACTCTTTGACATGTCAAAAGACCAAAACACAAAAGCCCTCAATGGAATTTTTGTTTAATGAACCGCTGCATTATCCACACAGCTATTTAAAAAAAATAAGTATTTCAATATACTTGCAGTAATCCGAGATATAATGTTAAGTGAAAAAAGCAAAATGGAGAAAAGCATACTACACACAGCATGTTACTGTGCCTCTAAGAAAGGAGTGGGTACAATCTACATGTACACGCTTGCTTATAAAAAAGAAACGACCAGAAAATAATCAGAATTGTTACATAGCAGAGAGAAAATGGTGGAGGACATGGATATGGAAGCTAGACTCCTCTGATTACAACTTACATTACAAATTTGACTCGGAGGTGGAAGCTGAAAATACCTTGGAAGTCAAAAGTCTCTGAACTGCCCATACACTTACTTCCCCCGTTAGATATATTTATTTCCAAAGATAACTTGAAATACATTTTAAATATTACCTTTTTCTTCAATTCTTCCTGCTCCTTCTTACTTAAAGTTCGCTTAGCTGTACTCATTTTTCCAATACTGAATGCTTTAAGTTTGTTTTCTAGAAGAGGCTATGAAGAGAAATAAAAAGCATACCTTTACATACACATTCTTAATACTCCCTCATTAAGAACTCAACTGAGGTGCCTAACTCAACTGATACACCTCAATTAATAAAACCAATCTTCAGAAGAGATGACTTAAGAAAAAAAAAATTCATTGTAAAGAAGAAAAGCTGAGGGTACTCTAAGCATCAGGTGCCTGCCTACCTTGAGCTTAATCCTGAAGTATTCATTAAAGAATACCTTCATTTGCTAACATAAGTAACATACAAATGCCATTAAAAAAAAAAAAAAGGTAAAAAGGCTTCAAACTCATTCAACCTGCTTGCTGGCAGCAAGAATAAAAGCACTTGAGAGAAAGTACAGATGTTCCTGAGCAAAAGAAGTGGAACAGAAAACAGATATTTCCAATAGGGAGAAGGAGGGATACATTCCCATGGTTCAGTAGCAGAAATCAAAATACCATCTAAAACCACCAGTTCAGGTACTACAAATCACATCACTTCCTTGTACAATTCAGTAAATCATTTCATTCTTTTTTTCTTTTTGCTTTCAATGCTTTTCCATTTTGTTCCCCCTGATATTTTCAGTACCCACCTGGCACCAAAGTTATTACAATACTATTGACAATATTCCCTATGCTGTACACTGTATCCTCATTACTATTTTGTTATTATTAATTTGTACTTCTTAATCCCTTCAGCTTTTTCACCCAGTTCCCATCAGTTTGTTCTCTGTTTATCTATGAGTCTATTTCAGTTTTGCTTGTTCATTTATTTTGTTATTTAGATTCCACATTTAAGTGAAATCATATGGTATTTGTCTTCCTCTGAGTTATTTCACTGAGCATAATACCCTCTAGGTTCATCCATGCTGTCACAAACAGTAAGATTTCATTCTTTTTTATGGTCAAATAATATTCCATTGTATACATGTACCACAACTTTTTTATCCATTTGTTCTTCACCAACAACACTGATATTTATGAACATAATAATTTCATTTTCTTTTCTGAGATAACTGTACTTTAATGAAATCTTCATTTACATAACTTAGAAGCAATTTCCTTCTAAGACATGACTTGAATAAACTGCAGGACTTCATTTCAGTCATTCATTTGAATGTTAGATTTTGATTCATAACTTAAAAGAAATGTTAATTAAATACAACCTAAAATATTAATATCTGCAATTGAAATTTGAAGGTTTTCTAGCACCTACTAAAATGAGAAGTTAACCAGTTGCCAAAATTAGACTTTATCAATCCTCAGTTACTATAAAGGCTTGCCCCTGAGATATGCAGAATGAAAAAGTAATATTGCTGCAAACTATTTTAAAGTTACATTAAAATCCCTTTGAAAAAATAGAGCACTTTGTAACCCAAAAGTCAATACTAGGTGTTTCAGGAACAGAGTCAAAATAATTTTCTCTCCCAGATAGAAAGAAAAATGTTTTGGCATCATTCAGTCAGCATCTTTGGTATCAACTTATCAAAATTACACATAAATTCAATGAAAGACTTAATTTTACAAAACAAAATGTTTGGGCAACATTTTATTTATATCCTAAAAGCTTAGTCCAATAGGAAATTGGTTAAGGAAATTCAGGAATGTTTTTGCAAAGAAATATAATTATCCATTAAAAAGTTTATTTACAAAACGTTTGTGAAAATTTTAAAAATCAGAACTAAGAACAGTTGATAAGTTGTTCCTGTAACATGGATCTCGCAGAGTAAAAATATTTTTGTGCTGAGAAATACTTAACAAGAAAAATGAAGTGTTATCAATGTTAATACTGACTGGTGCTGATTATCTTCATTTTCCAAATTTAATCACAAGAAAATATTTAAAATAAAACGAGAGTACCTTTTAGACACATGCAGTAAAGAAGCTCCTTTTCTGGGTTCTAGTAATGCCCTGGACAATACACCAACCAGAGTAAACAGCACCTGTTGTGTTTGCTTCCCAGGGCAAGACTATAAGCTCTCTGAGACCAAGAGATGTGTTTCAATCATCTGTGTATTTCCAGTGACTGACATTTGGCAGTTGGTTCAGTAAATGTTTGGTAGAAGGAACAATAAATCTGACCATTAACCATTTTACATTCAAAACACTCCTTGGTTTTTTAAATAAAATTTTAAATAAAACCTACTTCACTTATGAGCTAAAAAAAATTTCCTTGGATGAACTTAAGTTTATCATTAACCCAAATACAACAAAGAATGCTATTTTCAAATAGTACAAAATCTAACAAGTACAAAACCAGCTATCCAACCACCAAATTGAAGCACAGATTAAAACCATTAACTATACTTTCCTATCTTTATCAACACTTACTCTTGAGACATTCTGGTGAGGAGAATCACAAAGGCTTTCACGGGTACTTTCATTCCTATAATTATGTTTTCTTGGGCTCTTCGGTCGTGACCGACTTGGCATATCACTATCTGAGGGTCCAGATGCATCCATCTTCAGGAAAAGGAAAGCAAGTTTTTAAAAATCACGTATGTAGTACTGAAAACTAGAAATAACTCAAATGTTCAAATACTAACAAATTTAATTATACACTATCAAAACTCTCATCTCTTAATACCACCACCAATTTCATTAGAAAAGTTCTTCACGTATACGGAAAGTTTCCAATAATTCTATACCTTGCACTTGAATGCTCATATTTTATATCAGTGACAAAGAGTCGTTTACTTTGAAGTAACAGGTTCACTTCCTTCATTTTCAGGAAAATAGCCAG
This sequence comes from Anoura caudifer, assembly GCA_004027475.1. Classification (NCBI taxonomy): domain Eukaryota; kingdom Metazoa; phylum Chordata; class Mammalia; order Chiroptera; family Phyllostomidae; genus Anoura; species Anoura caudifer. The sequence goes on from PVKU01000024.1 coordinate 932,062, forward strand.
CAAACACCCAAGTCTGATTACTATACTTTGCCAGTTGCTCCTTGGAATAAAAATGGTAGTATTCCAGGAAAAAAGAACTCCAGTTTCATTTCACAATTTAAACAATCCCACAAATGCTTTTCCTTAAGACAAACATCACACTTTGGTAAACTGAGCTGCCTTATAAGTACTTGCCATTTCATCACATACAACATTAAAAGAATCACACAAAAGGACAAGAACTAATATTAGTAATTTTACTGCTGCACCAAGAACATCCTTAAGAGAAACTAGCACATTTTTACTATGCCTATGAGAAAGAATACAATGACTACTAGTACATTTCGATAACACTGCCTTGATTCCTGCTCAGGTGCTGACGTTTTACCCATCAATTGCTTTTTTGCCCTAAGTGCAAATGTCACCACAGGGAAAAAGACAAATAATGTCTTTGTGTTACTGCAAAATAGTTTTGAATTTATAGATTCCCTGGAAGATCCTCAGTGACTCTCAAGGGTCTGGAAAACCATACTTTGAGTGCTGTTGTAATAACATATGTAAAGGATGTTTATTGCAGTATTATTCAAAATATCAAAACCCTTTAAACAAAAAGTATATGCCCATCAACAGAGAAATACCTTAATAAATAACTGGACCTCCCCCTGTGGAACATGCTGCTGCTGTTGGGAAGACTAGACAACAGCTATGCCTGCTCACAGGCAGGATGTCCAACAGGTACATTGTGCAATGAGAAAACAACACTGTGCATGATGCAATGCCACAATAAATGTACAAGTATGCACATTTACGTATGTACCGAATTTTATCAGCACAATAAAAAAATTAAGGAAATAAACATACCAGGTTTCTAACATGGTTTGAAGGGCCAACTTATGTGAACAGAACAAAAAAAGAAGAGCACTGAACAAAAAAGGGGAAAGAAAATAGGCTCATACATTGTAACTATTTATTAAGTAAAATAAGAGTAGAGACATAAACCCAAAGAAATTAAATTGTACAGTACAGAAAAATACAAAGACTGTCTCTTATACTCACATGTGCATCTGAAGATCCAGATGAATGAACATCTGATGATCTAGTCTGCAAGTATGAAAAATAAAAGTCAGTATTAATTGATCAGAAAAATGCCTTACTACGCCAAGAAGTATTTCTCATACTCAATTTTTCTCAGACTTAATTTTTCCAAACTTGTAACAATTTCTTCTCAGCTAATAAAACTAAACAGGGGTAATATCTAACTTACAAAAAGGTTGTGATCCATAATAAATGTGCAAGTCCATTCTTTAAAATTCAGAATGGGTATTTTCCAAAACATGATGTAAATGATAGTCATAATTATGATACACTGCTCACTGCAGCAACACTGACCTAGCAGCAACTTGGTACACAACAAAGAAACCTCCCCTCATTTCTCCAATCACCCAAACTCACGTAAGGATATTCTAACAGCAAGAAAATTCACAGATAAACCCTTGATATCTAGCAAAAGGTACAAATTCAACTGCAGAAATAGTTCAAGAAAAACAAAATCCTCTTATCAAATTCCCACAGGCATCCACCTGCAGCTTGTTTTAAGGGGGCTGCTTCCATTTGGGCACGCCACTGCGGCTGACTATTGCACAAGAGTTCAGTCTTCAAGTCATGGCAGCTTCCAACAGTATCAACTCTCAAAATCTCATCTTATTTTTTTCTTAATTGATCTACAGTTCAGATTACACACAGCCTAAGACATTTTATTGGCTTTTCACTATCTAAGGACAAAGAAGCCAAGCTGAAAGGCTATTTAAATAAGATTCATATGGATACACAAAGTATTACTTCATTGGATTTTCTTACTGAATCAATTTTTTTCTCTAAACTCCACTTTACTGGGTCCTAGTCAAAATCAGCCTGAAATAACCAAACACCACCAAGATACCCTCCATCTCCATTCTATCCAACATTTTTCTGTCTCCAGCTTTCACTGTGATCATCCTCATTCACTTTCTTCTCCCAGCTAATCTTTCTTAAAAGACAAGATGGTATGAAAGAAGAATTTTTTTGATATTTAAATTAATTCTGTGAAACATTTTGAAATACAATTTGAAATATGCCCATTTGCAGACACTTAGAAATTAGAAAATTAAAGAATATAAATAATTTCTCTTAGAAAAGACAAAAAAGTTCATCAAAAGATAGAATGGTCTGGGGAAAAAAATCAACTGCCTTCCAACATAGTAGTATTAACCTGCTAGATAACAAAAATAATATCCCAATCATAACAGTATCAACAAATATAAAACACCTAGAAACAAACTAGAGAAAATGTATACAACCTGTGTGAAGAAAACACAAACTATACATAAAGATTCAATTATTCAAGTCACCTTTTGAAAAGACTTATCGTATTCCTGCATAGGAAAACTCATTAAGAAAATATCCATTAATATCCAAATTTATTTATATACCTAATACGATTTCATTTGACAGCTTTAAATCCCAAAGAGAAATCTTTGCCAGGGGCAAATGGATTGCCAAAAATAATTCTCAAGTTCAACCAGAAGAATAAGCACACAAGAGAAGCTAAGAATGTATTCTCCTTCCTTTTATTTTTCTATGCCACCACATCCAAATTATTTCCAAGACTTAAAAATAACAGCATGGCTTAGGAGATGCATCAGCTGATTTCAATTAACCTAAGATGGCACTGGTCATATTGACCACAAACCAGACATTTCCCATTGATATGAAAGTTAAATTCAAATAGTAATTAACAAGATTTTAAAAGAATAGCCAACTTCTAAAGCTAATGGTCTAGATAAACAGTAAATGTAATGTTACCTCAGAAGCTGATCCTCTCCTTCTTAACCTGGAACTGAACTATATCATTTGTTCTGGGCTTAGGTTTTTGTTTTCTTTTAAACTTACAAACAACAAATTAATGCTTAAAGATCTTCGGAAGTCTGTAGCACAATTCTTCATCAAAATGAAAAGACCCAAAAGCAAGAAATGAAAGGGCAATAGGGAAGGTTTGAGGAAATGAAGAAGCAAACATAACAGAAATTTATCTCAGGGTAAGGAAAGCAGACAGTACAGGTGTGGGGAAGGAGAGCAAGAAAATCCAAAAGGAGACAAATCATTCTGACGGCTGCTGAGGAGAAAAAGGTAAAGCCAATTATAAGTAGCCATATGACCCCGTATCTTGGTGGCTGAGAATAAAAACTACTTTTTTCTTCCTGGCTGCTCCTACATTAGTTCAAGTGAAAGGCCTCCACAACCCAAGTTTTCAAATTAGCAAGCTACCCACAGTAACAGTCCTCCAACACTGCCACTCTGTGTAGTCAACTCTCCATTCCCATTTCTGTCTCCCAAATGTCTTTCTCCTCTCTTCTAAAGCGTCAACTTGCATCTGTACAAGTGCAACAATCTCTCCAACAGGAAGCAAATCTTTGTACTGAGAAGACCCCATTCTTCATCTTCCACCTTGATTCCTCTCATAGGCCCCAGTCAGCTCTCAACTACTCCCACACATTTTCAATTCATGTCTGCAAGTTACTCAGATCCAGTATGTCTAAAATTCCTCACAAACCATCTTGTCCTTTTGACCTTATCTCTGATAGTGGGTGGTCTGGAAGTACTAAAATGTTAAAAGCACAAACCTGGAATCAGAATTTGTAATCTTGGTTACAAATAGTTCCTTAATATGTAAAGCTGAATGGCACCTGCCTCAGGAATGTTGTGAAGAATAAATACAGGTGAAGCACTCAGAACAGAGTTTGGTACACAATAATTACCTAATCGATACGTGTTAGGCAGCAGCAGCATTATAACACAGTCATCCTGGACTCCTTCCTTATCCCCTGTAATCAACTGAGTCAAATTCTGTTCATCCTAGCTCTTTTACGAGGGCCCCTTTTCCTTTCAAAGACACCATGTGGTTCAGATCTTCCCTTTATTCACCCATTTACTGGGCAACCATTCACTGGTACTGTGCCTTGCATTAGATAAAAAGTAAAGTAAGACATAGCTCCTGTCATTAGCAGCTAACAAAAGAGACAACTAAAAATGTGGCTATGCCACAAGAGCACTGGCAAATCTTAATGGAAGATGTTAGGAAAAGCCTCCCAGAAAGGATGTGAAGCGAGACTTGAAGCAATCCTCAATTATCAGCACTGCAATGATCTTCAAACTGGTCCTCTTCACTTCCAAATCCTTCCTAAATTATACACCCCGAACTGCTTTCGTAAAGGACTTTCTTGTCTCAAATTTTCCATGGCTCTCTAATCTCATTCTGTAGCATTCAAAGCCCTCCACAATTTAGCTAAAACTTACGTTTCCATCTCAGCTCCTTGTGTCATATGCAAGCACCTTATTAAACCAGACAACTTATCAATCCATTTCCCAGCAGTTTTTTTTTTTTTTTTTTTATCACCTCACCCATCTCTTTCTCACATCCCTTCTCTGTATCCTTCAAAACTCTTATTGTTCAAAAGGACTCAATCACTCAAATTCCCCTATGCTCTTGAAGATTCTCCTGCCCTGGAAATCAACCAGCTCTCACTTCTTTCCCTAAACTTTTAGGTACTTCTGACAGCTCTGCCTTGTACTATAATGCTGATTCTCTTCTTTCACTAGACTGCATACTGCCCAAAAGGGGGGAGGGTCTTATTTAATGGTTTTGATTTTTTTTTTTTCCTCAAAATCAAGCACCAGATGCAAAATTGACGATAGATCCTCAACATACTTGTTGATACAATCTGTTGCAATAAGTACCTACACAACAAAATTTCACTGTACACTGTCAACATACTATATTGTCCCCTCACTAACATGGAGAAGCTTCCTGGCTTAATACCACTCTCCGAGCCAAACCGAGTCCATCTCTCAAAAAAACAACATAACATAACATAACATAACATAACATAAAATAAAATAAAATAACATAAATAAAATAAAATAAAATTTCTTTAAGATCACTGAGACATATACCATGTACAATGCAGTTAAAAAGCAAACCTGAAATTATTTTAAAAATTACATCCAAAACACTACCAACACGAGAAGTTGTAACTACATTTTGAATGTCCTGCAGTTTATCTAAACTGAAGATTGGTCTAGTGAAAAATATTTAACTCCTCCAGGAAACTTCTAACAGTACAAAATAGTCTCAAGTGCTATAGGCGAATGTATCTTGCTTTCAAAAAAGTTATTTCAGCAAAACATCTAGCACATAACTGGTGTGTAATAAAATGTTAAAGTTACTTAATACAAGCATAAAAGGCAAATTACTTCTAATATCAATGTTTTTGAGTTTACTATCTAGTAGCAAGTTTTTATTTCAAAACTGAAGTTCTTTGTAAAAAGACAAAGGCAGGAATCTTCAACTTGCACTCCAAATGGGATGCAGTAAGGCAAATGGGTATCTTTTATAGGTTTACACATCTTCAGGTACCATGTACATAGACAGTAATAAATACCTAAGGATCACCAGCCGTGAATGGATCCTCATTGTACTTATTTCTTACAAGTGAAATACCTGTTAAGAAAACTGTCAATCAAATTTTCCCCAAACCAACTTAGCACTGAATGTCCAGGAAGCCAGCAGTATTTTCTTTGTTTATTTACCTATCTAATCCAATCTTTGATAATACGGCAAACATTATAAGAGTACAATAATGGGAACACAATTCAGTAGTAGTACTATTACCAGTACAGGACATGCGGAGGAAAGAAAATATCGTATTCTTCGTCATATCCTCATTTTTGCTGAACAAGCAAACAAAAAAATCTCTTAAAAGTCAAAGTAACAATTGAATAAAATTCTACGAAAACATGTTTAACAAGTTTATAAACAAATAATTATAGGCTCCTTCTTTGTCTCTCTTCTCAAAAATCAGAGCTACAACATGGCGTCAATGCCCCCTCCCCCAAAGTAGTGTTCTAGTCTGGTGATAAACAGGAGTAATGCATAGGAAAATTTTAGCCCACTCCTAAAACATTTACTGAATCTTTATATTTGCCAGGCTTTAAAAGGAAAAGCATAGCAAAATTACACAAAAAATAAAAGGGCGCGGTATCTCTTCATGAGGGACAACTACGCATAAAAGTAAGCCATTTGACTATGCATACATAAAATATAATTCTTAAAGCTAGAAGAAACTGTAGAGGTTATCTAACATCATCTCTTTATTTTATAATTAAGACATGTCAAATTATTTTGCCATTATCAATGGCAAAAACCTTCTATATTGTACCTTTTTAAGTATCAAGAAATACGATATACAAACATCCCTACCCATATTAATGGGAATTTAAGTACCAAAAAAGAATAAGCATGAAACAGAAGAATCTTTTCACACCATCTGTATTGCACCATGTCACTCATCTGCTGTAACCAGGGGAAGGGAAATCAACCCAGAGATCAAAGCCTAGAAATTCCAAACTCTGTAGTATTAGCCAAAATGACCTGACACTCTCTCCAGTAACTTCTGGACTTGTGTTAAAAATAAAAAGCAACAATCTGGGAAGTCATTATGATAATTAATGACTCATCTCAGGATTAGACTTTATCCTGACATTTTGAAAAGTACTTTTAATTTCCTCTAAGAATAAAAAGGGAAAAGAACTAATATTACTAGGTACTTTACCAACATTAACTCATTTAATCCTTATCAACCCTGTAAAAAAGGGATTATTATATCCATATCACGAAAGAGGACATTGAGACTCAATAGTTTACACAATCTGCCTTAAAACTGCAAATATAAGTAAGTACCAAGGCAGAAACTGAATCCAAATCTAGTTTGTTATCAAAACCCAAGATCTTTCCACGTTGTGCAGCCTCCACATTAAGTCACATCAATATCCTTTGAATACTGAGATATTCTGATCCCTTTTACAAACATCAGTAGAAAAATCTCCTAATGTAATCAACTGATGATTAATCTAAAGCAATATACTTAAAAAGATTACTGGAAGACCCAACAATTTAATTATAGGTTACAGTCACACATAACCATGATAAGTACTATTATATAAGACTGAACACGGACATTAAGATGTTTTCAGTGTATCCAAGACCTCAAAATAGGATATATTTAAAATATTACTTTCAGAAAAAAACACAAAAATTGTGACGCTAAAGTGTGAATAATTACGGATTTAACTAGCTTTATCATGAGTACGTTGAGAGGACGTGGGTTCATTAAGGTACCCAACTATTCCCCTGCTCCCCAGGGGGAAATATACCCGGGAAGGAAGACAATAACAAAGTAAACGCAAACTGGCCCTCCACCATAGTTTCTATATAGGATGTCTGGTAAAGCCATGACTAATTAGGAACTAATTATGAACATCATTCACCAAATGGCATAAAATATGGTTTACTAGAAACTGGGACAGCAAGTACAAAACGGCTTATTAGGTTTGTCACAACAATTTGTAATCGCAAGGATTGCCCTAACTTCCTAATAACCGACTTATAATAACACTCACTCCAGATGTAACAGTCCCCAGAACTTTTAAGTGTTACACAACTTCTTACATCACCAACAAAAAGCTTAACAACTACTCCGGGCAGTACCTATTACTTTTTATATCGTGTTCTAGATGAGGAACTCAAAGAAAAAACGATTAAATGAACCGCCCACGATGGCAACTAAGACCTGATGCTACTAAACACAACTAATACTAAACTACTTCCACAGCTCAATGGTTTCACAAATACGCGCACACGGTTCCCTGTAAACGCAACAGCAATATACTAATAATCTAAACAGGCTTCCAAGTACACGGAAGCTCCCCTTTGAGTGAAACACACAGGAACGCAGGAGACCCCAAGTCCTCGAATATGCGCCCAGGAATGAAGTGCTCATTTTGTACTTCCTCTGGAATGAGATAAGACCACGTGTGAAACGCCGAGAATTAACCGAGGCGGTGAAGTACTGCAAAGGAGACCTGCGCCGCCTCTGCACTCCCCTCCCCGAGTCCCTCAACTATTGGTCCTCCCCTCACAACTGGAGGCCCTACAGGTTATCTTTTCCCAGGAGGGCACGGAGGAAATTGGGGGAGGCCGGAAGCGTGAGATCCAAAACCAAAGAACCTAGGAAAACTGAGCAGGGACTTTATCGCAGGGAAGCGATTCCCGCCTATCCTAGGCGCAGACCCGTGGCCTCAGTGCAACAAGGTGAGACACAGCAGCGCGTTTCCACCGCTTCAGACCTCAGTCCTTGATTTCACTCCAATGTCAAGCACCGGCCGAAATACTCAAGGAAGCCACCCCACCCCAGGGGCCGCGAGTCTCGAGCCAAATCCGGGCTGGGACTAAGGGGAGATACCAGGCCTCTCAATCTGCGCACAACCGTGCGTCCGCACCCCGGCCTACCATCGCGACCAGAACGAGGACCCCCACCCAGCCTATTGCAGCTAGCCAGAGGCGCCTGCAGGCCCCAGACGACAGCGAGAGACTCACTGACTTACGGAGCCCTCCAAGAAATTACCTTTGAACTGGCCTTCTGAGACCCGCCTGGCGTTTTGTCCGCCATCTTGAGCTTTGCCCCTCCTTCGGCGGTGGCAGCAGCAGCAGCTCGAGCAAGTCGAGAGCCGAGAGAGTGGATCACAGCGGAGCCCGCCAGAGCGCCTGCAAGGCTGAATAGTCAACTGCCGAGATAGGGGTTGCAAGCTCATTCACACGTGACTTCCCGTGTGGCGATTTTCCCCGGCCCCGCCCACTACGCTGGTTTTTCTGGTTGGTCTTGGTTGCTGGGCGTGTTTATTGGACCCGGAAATTTAGAGCATCTGCTTGTCCTGGCTTTCTGGGCCCCCTGGTACTTAACTCTTTTGCAAGCGCCAACCCGCGGTTGGTGCCAGCCTGCTCTGTTTCCTGGCGAGGAGGGAACGTCTCCTTAAAGAAGAAACGCACTGATCACCTGGGCAGCATTTTATCTCAACTGAGAGAATAAGTCTGGAGCGAACTCGGGGTACCTACCCAGCGTTCCGTGGATAAAGACGTTGTTCGCACTACCTCGGGAGTTCACATCCTGGTGGGAAACTTGCAGTCTGCTCAAGGTACTTGAATATACAATTGTGTCCAGAAAGCGGAGAGAGGAGCATTTGACCCAACCTGAGACTCCGGCAATGAAAGTAACCGATAGACTCCATTTAGAGCGTCTACAGGATGAGTGGGTACCTGCAGAAAGAGAGAGGATGAATGAGAGGAAATCATAAATACACATTATTCTAAATCCAGCATACATGGAAATTATTTAAGAATCACGTTCTTTAATTGAGAGTTTTCATGTTTAATCACAGAAGTGGAAGGGAACACCATACAGAGAGAGTAGTTGAAATAAAAGCCTGGTGGCGTGAATCAATAGGTGTCTGTTTCGCTAGCCCAGGTGTAGGGAGGGATGTGCCTGGGGAGATGGATGGGGAGCAAGTTCACACAGAGCCCTGAGGCAACCAGTGTGCTTAGTAGTTAGAATTCTGAGGATATAGAGAGGCCTGCAACAGGGTTTTAAGTAGGACTGTTACATGGTCAGATTTTAAGGTTTAAAAAATAGCACTGAAGACTGAGGGAAGGGAGGAAGAAGACAAGTTCACGACCTTCTCTCCCTAATTTATTTATGCAAAATATTTTTGAGAACTTTTTGTGTATAAAAGCCTGGCCAAAGTGTTGAATTTACAGAGACAAGTAAAAATACATTGTCTTTCTATGATTAAAACTTAATGAGGATTGGGCAAGAGAAGGGAACAGCAAACTAACACTATGCAGAATTAAATTGATGCTGCAAGTAAGGATAATTAGCTGTAGGATCTCTGAATGAAGTAAATAATTCTGAGGGTAGGGATAGGGTAAAGAGATGGGGGAGATTTCACAAAGAAGGCAGCATTTGAATTAACTCTGAAGAAGTAGAATTTTGTCTGTTTGAATGGTGTTAGGGCCCAGGGTGGAGAAAGAGAGGCAGACCCTCAAGAAATGTTAATTGTCAAATGTACTAGGCACTAGGAATCAGCAGGCTAGGGCTCCTATGTGAGGGGATGGGGGTAGAAGAACAGATGATGAACAAATAGCAAAAAAGAAATCATTTCTAAGCAAGAAATAATTAGAAAGTGACAAGTGTTGTACATTGAAATTAAAATGGAACAATGTTTTGCAACCTCTAATCCAGTTGAATTTGTTGTCCTTTTTTAAATTTTTATTTATTTATTTTGGAAGAGAGGAAGAGGGAGAGAGAGACATCAATTTTTGTTGTTCCACTTATTTAGGCATTCATTAGTTGATTCTTATATGTGCCCTGACCAGGTATTGAACCCGCAACGTTGGTGTATGGGGATGATGCTCTAACCACCTGAGCTACCTGGCCAGAGGCTGAATTTATTTTCAATCTCAGATCTTATTACACGTTTTCTGTTCTGTGCTGCTTCCTCCACCCTCCTCCTGGCCTCTAAATGAAGTCTAATCAATTTTTCTGCTCTTTATTAAAGATGGTACTTCCTCCAGGATCTTGTAGACCTCCCTCCACCACCAAGCCTCAGTTAGAGGCTGCTTCTGATCCGTAGGACCCTATGCTTCTCACAGCAAGATGCTTATCACACCAGATCTTAATTATCTGTTTACAGTCTAGAATTAGAAAGTGAAATCATCAGCTGGGAGGAAGGGAGAAGTGGGATTGGCTGTGCCCAGTCATGTTCTGGCAATGCTGCAGGCTGATTTTGTCTCTCACAGAGTGAATCTCTGCACACTTTTTATTCAAATCCCTAAAGTCCTACTTCCCATACAAATAATTTTTACTAAATATTTACCCCAAAAATTAAAAATAAAGTTAATGCACACTTCTTCCCTCTTTTATACAATAAAGCCCCAAAGGAAATCAGACTAATGTTACCTGAAAAGAAGTAATACACAGGCCTTTGTTAAGGCCTAATTAAATATACTTTTAAAAACTCACAGTCATGGCAATGAGCAGATTTCTCCTAAATACATACAAGTTATGAAATCTTGGCCCTGTTACTCAAAACTACGAATTAAGGAGGATGAAGTAGCATGAATGTACACATGGAATTTCATATAATCGGAAATATTAATTAGACTCACAATGACTGTTGCCAAGGGCCTACACATAAATAGTAAGAAAATCATACAATTTACTGCAGTTCCTGCTACATTTTCCCAATCACACAGTCCCTGGACAGTCTAGGGACAGGTTGAAGGTAATAAAAATTGCTCTTTTAGCTATGATCCTGGTGGGAAGATTACCCTTACTATATGCAGCAATTGTAAAAATAAGATAATGAGCCCTGGCCAGGTGTTTCAGTAGGTTAGAGTGTCGCCTCGCGCACGAAAATGGTGGCGTGTTCCATTCCTGGACAGGGACTTGCCTAGGTTATGGGTTTGATCCCCAGTCCAAGTGCCTCCAGGAAGCAACTGATCTACTTTTCTCTCTCACATCGATGTTATATGTGTATGTCTCCCTCCTTCCTGTCTCTCTTTAAAAAAAATAAAATCAATAGACATATCCTCAGATGACAGGGTGAGGGAAAGATAATGAAGCCAAGGATGGTCCAGATGGAGCACTGAAAATGGGTGTTCCTAAGTGAGTATGGTGTGTGTGTGTGTGTGTGTGTGTGTGTGTGTGTAAGAGAGAGAGAGAGAGACAAAGACAAAAGAGGACTCAAGTATGCCAAGTCATGACAACTAGCAGAAGGCAACAACTAGGGAGTTCTTACTTGCTATGGCCTCGAAGTCCGAAGGTGGGATCAGCTTGGACCACTCACAGATCAGACCTCACTTAGCCTGTACCCTGCCTTCCACCAGTGAAGAGTCTAAATATCCCTGTGAAGACTGAAACTCATGAGGCAAGACCAGGTAATTAAAAGGCTGGGTGGAGAATGAACTTATGAAGAGAAAAGGAACAAGACTATTTCTCTTATCAATTTTATCTGGTTGCCAATAACAGAAGTCCAACTGTAATGGTCTTAAAACACGTAAGGCTTGATTTTCATATTTCTATCATGGTAGATCTTTTTATCAAAACAATATGGCATACTTCTTTTTCAGATTTTATTTATTCACATTGATTTTGCATATTTCTTATCACCTTTTATCACTTCTGTTGTTAGAATAAGTTTTTCCATTATTTACATGTCCTAACTCATTGTTTATTCATTGATTTCTATACATCAGTGTTGTACCCAGCCATTTTGCTGAATTCTTTTATTTATAATTTTTTAGTTTTTTCTCTTGGGCTTTCAGGTCATATCATTTGCACATAACTACAAGTGTACTTCCTCTTGTCCCATTTTTTTCTGTCTTTTGGTTCTTTTTTTTTTCTTGTGCAATGACATTAACCAGTACCTCCAGCATAGCAGCAAGAGCATGAAGATGATATCCTTGTCTTGTTCCTGACTTTAATGAGAATGCCTTTAGTGTTCTCATGAGGTTGAGGCTGACCTTTGGGCTTTAGGTTGAATTATATATTAATTTTTTTACCTAACTTTGGAGTTGAATATATAGAATTTTACGTTCTCATAGAAAACTCAAGGAATCCGAAATATGCCAAAGAATGATGAAGGTTAGAAGCCCTGTTTGAGAAGCACAGTTCCAGGCTTGTGTTAAGAAAAACCAGGACAACTCCATGACTTGGGAGAGGAGGGAACAAATTAGAAATATCCCGCTCCGTGTCCTGGGGAGACTGGGCAGAGGGGAGGGCTGACTTGGGGGAGGACAGAAATCTGTATTAGTGTCCTGTAGGCTGCCATGACAAATTACCACCAAGTTAGTGACTTATAACACAATATATCATATATAACATGTATATCATCTGTAATATATACGTATATTACATTACAAATTGATGATCTTAGTTCTGGAGGTCAGAAGTCCAGATGTGCCTGCAGGCCTCTTCATTTTGGAGGCTCTAGAGGAGAATCCTTTTCCTTGCCTTTTCCAGCTTGCAGAGTTCTCTGGCTGGTGGTCCCCTCCTTCCTCTTCAGAGCCAGCAACATAGCATTTTCTCCTCTCTGACCTCTGCTTCCAATCTTGTGTCCGCTCTCTAACTCTACTGCCTCTCTCTGCGAAAGGACCCTGCGATTACTTTGGGCCACTCAGGATAAGCGCTGCATTGCAAGAGCCGTAACTTGATCTCATCCACAAAGTCTCTTTGCCATGTAAATTAACGCATTCACTAGGTTCTCTGGAGGGCTTTGGAGGGCTATGATTTGCAGACCACGGGATCTAAAATGAACTTTCTACTTCTGTGTTTTTTCCCTGGCTGACAGGCACAGCTTTGATCCCACCAGAAAACTTACATGGGAATGGTCCTAATAAATACGGTCATCTCAAATCAACTGAGTTCTGAAATTGTTCCTGGGGACTTCAGTGGGTAGATGGTGTGGCTCCAGTGAGGGTGGGATGAAACAGGTCTCTGTTGTCAGGTGACTTCCAGGGTGTAAAGGAGACAGATGTGTCACAATCAGGACAAATTTTAGTCCAATCTGTTTACTGCTGTGTCTGCAGTCCCTAGAACAGAGTAAGCACCATGTAGGCGCTCACATATGTGTAGATGAATAAAGTCTACATCAGAGGCATGTTTAGGGGAGCACAAAAGAGTGGTACAGCATAGGGAAAGTCAGGGAGGACCTCATGGAGGGTGCTGTAGAACTTTTGAAGGGGGTTATGTTCTGCTCAAAGGAGTTTGCTGCTGGGGCTCCTCCCAGGAGTCACTAGAAGCTGCTCAGAGAGCAGGATGGAAACCTTAGCACGGTGTTGTCTCATTATGAGAAAATGCAAATCTTGCTCACTTTAAACAGATTTGAAAGTCTCCCTTCTATACAAATTTTGAAATAATATGAATCTCTCAACCCCAATTAAATTTTTTTTCAAGAATTGTGTAATTGGGGTGTGTTCTTCTAGTTGCTAGATGGGATGCAGCCCAATTCATGAATCATTTATAAAGCCAATTAGATATTCAAATTAAAAAGAAAAAAAGAATTGTGTAATTTCTATGTAGGCAGGCTCCAGAGACTGCAAAGGTAATTTATTATTTTGCCACATGGCGGCGCTGCTGCCACTGGTAAACAAAAAAAAAAAAAAAAAAAAACACCCCCATCCTTCACTGGTGGCCAATGAACACACACACAACTTCCATGAATGATCTTGGCACTCTTGTGACATTTATTGTTACAATTAAAAATCTAATATCCTGTCATTGTTGACCAGGCTTTCATTGAGCAATTGTGCTAGTGCTGGAGCTGGAAAATGTACTAAAAAATAATTTAGAAGGGGAAATCAAATGTGAAAAAAATGCAGTGCACCATGTTGTTCATAGGAGAGAACAGTCCACAGAATATTCGAGCTAATACCTCTGCACTGAGGCTTGCTCTGCTTCTCCAGGAGGGCAGGGGCAGGCCTGAATCCCAGCACACACTAGCATGTCTGGGACATAGCAGGCACCAGTAAACATTTGTGAAATAAACAATAAGTGAACAAGGAGATGGCAACCTTGCAGCTCCCACCTATACGAAATACATTCTGTTTCACTGGACACAGAAACTAACAAAAAGTTTCTGAAACTGAATTCCAAAATCACAGCTGTGAATTTCTGCATAGTCCAACTCAGGTTAGCTGCCCAGGCCCCGTCTAATCAACGCTGCCCAGGGAAATGTCTCCAGAAGGTTACCATGGATGAAGGAAGACTTTGGGGAGCGGGAGGTGCAAGCCCAAACTGACTGTACAGTGTATGAGTAATGAGTCTCAGCCACATATACGCTTATTTTTCAAATGTTTAAGGTTATTGCTATGACAGGATATAATTTTATTATGATAAAATATAGATAACATAAAATTTGCCACTTTAACCATTTGTAAGTGTACAGTTCGGTGACATTAAGAATATCCACATTCTTATGCAAACTATCACCACCATCCATCTCCAGAACGTTTTCATCTTCCCAAACTTAAACTCTGTACCTGTTAAACACTCACTCGCCATTGTCCCCCCTTCCTTGCCACAGTCCCAGGAAACCACAATTCTAACTTTCCGTCTCTCTAACTATGACTACTCTATGTATCTCACTTAAGTGAAATCATACAGTGTCAATCCTTTTGTGACTGGCTTATTTCACTTAGCATAATGTCCTCAATATTCATCTGTGACGTAGACATATGAGAATTTCATTTCTTTTTAAGGTTAAATGATATTCCGTTGTATGTCTATGCCACAATTTCTGTATCTACTCATGCAAGGAACAGTTGGGTTGCTTCCAGCTCTTGGCTATTGTGAAATGCTATGAATATTATCAAAGCATTTTTTAATTCACAGCAGGTTTTTGTGATTATGCAAACTCTCACCCAGTGGTCCTGAAAGTGCACCTCCTGTCCTGTGGGGATCAGCAGAAAAACTGGCACTGCGATGTCCTCATGCTTGACATCTTTAAATCTTCAAACAGGACTACGTTTGAGGGAGAGAAATCAGTGTGGTGGTGCATCTGGAAATCAAGTCCTGGGAAGAAAGAATCCTGCAAAATTAAGCCAGCAGCTGAGAGAAGAGCAGACCTGAGGAAACTGTGGAAGTTGTTTATGCCTTCTTCCCTCCCTGCTGCTCCGATCTATCTTAATGAAATCAGTATTTCTCTGTGAAAATAAGGAGAAGCTGACTGATTATAGGAAGGATTCCAGAATTTGGAGGGGAGTTGGAGGAGAGCTATACTTGGGCCCTAAGACTTCTTTTACCCCAACGCTTTTTATTTTAGCTTAGTTTAGGTTATATTTTATTATGTTTTGTTATATTTTATTTTGGTGGGTTGCCACATTACTTTATTTAAAGAAATGATATAAATGAAAGATGTAAGTGGATGACTTGGTACGAGTTACAGAAAAGGTACAGGTAACTCCAAAATGCATGCACTGCTTTGGTGACCAAGGAAGTTGCCCCCATGGTTACGGGGAAGCCAGCCTGAGGCTGAGCTCTCTTCACCGTCTCCCAGGGTATGCTTGCCACAGAGATGCTCTGTGCTCCCATACCAGTTTCCTACCCGAGCTGGTTACGTGGTCACAGCCAGTCCTTTGATGCCTTTCACCTGCTCATTCAGGTAGTGAGTCCCAGTGAGGTCACACAAATGGGGGTCATTTTTGTCAGTGGCCACTTTGTACAAATCCAGTAGTGACTGATTCACACTTCCCCAAGTGTAACACAGGCTCCATTGCATTCAGCCCATTCTCTTGGTCATCACAGTCTGCTTCCTTGATATCCTGAAGGAAGATTCTGCTGCCTCATTGGTTCTGCAGCTTCATCAGTTTCTCAGCATGTTCCCTTTCCTCATGAGGTTGGTGAGGAAAGTATGTGACCAAGTTCTTCAAAGCCATGTCTACGCAAAGTAGTATGACTAGATAGGTAGACATAGGAAGTGTGAGCTCCAGGTTGATCTGGCAGCTGATGGTGGCCTCTGAGTCCTGGTGGCAGTTCTGGCGCACCTGTGAGGGCCTGGAGCAGTGGTGGGGCCTTGGGGCCCCTAAGGCACTGTGAGGAGGGGCGCAGGGCAGCACCTGGGTGCAGGCTGGGTCGAGCGCTGGTTCCATGCAAGCACTGCAAAGCAGGGAACCGCACGACTCTCAGCAGACTGTCTCTGTCTGTCTAATGCTTTAAGTATGGACAGAAAAGACAAAAATGACCAAAGCTGTAGTTTCCAAAGTAAATAATTACTCAGTGTAAACTTAGTGTGCTATTTGTTGGTATCACATCCTCTAGATTCAGTTGGAATCCTGTAAGTTGTGTGCTGTTGGAGAGCCTCACAAGCCTCTGTGGGGCAGATATTGTCTGAGATTGTAGTGACAGGAGCCAGAACAGGTCACCAGTATACTGGGGCCTAAATGCAGAAGTCCCTCAATTGTATATGATACTAGCAAAATACTCTGGTAAATACAAATCAAGTTAGCAAATAGAAGAGTCTTGTTCCCTTTTTAGTTGCTAAAAATTAATGACTTAATTTGTGCCATTTATTAGACTGTGGTTTTTAGTTTTTGTCCAGTTTCTCCTTTCCCTTTTCATTAAAACTTGTCAGTTATCAAAATGTCAAGTGCACCTATCCTTTGATTCAGCGGTTCTGCTTGTAGGATTTACCCTCCAGATGCATTCTCACAGCAGTAATGGATATGTACAGCAAGTCACTGCAGCAAAAGATTAAAAATGCCCTAACCGTCCGTCCATCGATAAGGGACTATTTAATAATGTATATGGCACATCCAAAGAATGCTCAGTGTATGAGTGGGGCTGAAGTGCTCAGCCAGTGCTGGAAGACTGAGAGATCTTTACTTACTTAGAAATGGCTCCAAGGTACACAGCTGCATAACAAAAGCAAGGTAGGAACCTTTGTGCTTCCCCAACAAAGGTACCTATAGATAGGAGTACATCATACACATGTGTTAGGCAGCTTCCAAGATGACCCCCAATGATCTCTCAGGCCTGGTAACCATGCCCTACATGTAATCCCCCTCCCCTTGAGTGTGGGTCCAATCCATTGATGTGCTTCTAATGAAAAGAATGCAGCAACAGTAAGATGTCATGTCTGAGATTTGGTTATTAAAACACCTTGGCTTCTTGTCTCCCTTGACTTTTCTAGCTCTTCTCACCTATTCATTCTAATTAAGTCAGTCGCCATGCTCTGCAGTGCCCAGTGGAGAGGCCCCTTTGGCAAGAAACTGAAGGAGGCCTCAGGCCAAAAACCAGTTAAAGAAATGAGGCCATTAGCCCAACAGCCTGTGAAAAACTAAATCCTGCCAGCACCCCTTAAGTGAACTTGAAAGCAGATCCTCCTAAGTGGAGTTGTGAGGTGACCTCAGATCCAGCCACAGCTGACAGCAGCAGCCTTTGAAAGACCCTGAGCCAGGGGGCTCAGGTAGATCACTGGACTGCTCTCCACAGAAAGGGTGAGATAATAAATGTTATTTCAAGCCACTAAGTTTTGGGGCAACTTGTTACACAGCAGTAGATAACTAGTACAAGATGTATGTTTGTGCAATATACAGAGTTTGGCAGAAGGAAGGCCCACTTGAGTGTGGTTGGTAGGGTATGTGAATGTCTCGTGCAAGATGGACAGCAATTTGAACATTTCACCAAAAATGTCATATGGTGTGCTTGAGTGTGATACTGTTACATTACAGAATTATATGCTTATGATTTTGTAATAAAAAGAAAGGGCGTTATTTGTGCTGGACCCTGTACATCTTTAAGAACTGGCCACCATGCTTGCCACTGGGGAAGGAAACTTAATATTCTGGAAATCAGATGTGGGAGGGAACTTACTTTTTACTATAAACCCTTTGGTCTATTTGAATATAATGTTTATTCAACAAATGACACTTTTAATATTGCCAAAGGAGTTCATCATCACCAAGTCATTATTATATGAAACACTAAAGGGAATTATATAAGAAAAAGAAGAAGATCAAAATGATGAACATTAAAATGGCAATAAATTCATAACAATAAATGAATCCAGAAAACAAACTAAGCAAATAAGCAGAACAGGAACAGAATCATAGATACGGAGATCATTTGGAGGGTTATCAATTGGGAAGGGGAAGAGAGAGAATGGGAAGAAACGTGCAGGGATTAAGAAGTACAAAATGGTAAGAAGCACAAAATGGGGACGTTAAGAACAGTATAGTCGATGGAGTGCCCAAAGAACATGAACATATATGCATGACCCATGGATATGAACTAAGGGGGTGGGGGATTGCTGGATGGAATGGGGGTACTCGGTAGGGGGGCAAAGGGGGAAAAATTAGGATGACTAATAGCATAATCAATAAAATACATATATTTAAAAGTTCAGATGTGAGACTGTTTCAGGATTTGTCAGTTTACCAGTTCAGTCTCACCAGGACCTGGTTCTTTCCCTCTCTGCTCTGCCATCTTCAGTGGGTCAGCCCACTTATCATTCACACAGTGGCTGCCATAGCTCCCAACATCACACAAGAGGAAGAGGTGCCCTTTTCTTCCTGAAAGCATGTATATCTTTTTTGTTTAAGACTGAGGGGAAAAAAAAAACCTTCCTAGAAGCCACACTGGTAGATTTCCCTTCAGTCTCATTGGCCAGAAATGGCTTCCTGCCCAGGTGTAAACCAACTGATGGCAGGAGAGTAAGATGATAGTAGTTGGCTTATATGGAGCACCTTGTTGACTAGGGGGTTGTTATCTGCATAAAATCAGGATTCTAAAAAGAAAGAGAGTGAGTAATAACAGTCACCTACATTCTGAGGACCTAGACTTACCGGCCTTTTTTTTTTTTTTTTTTTTTCTTTTTTTTACCATTGAGCTAAATTGCATATATTTTAATTAGAAAACACTACATCACTCCCAGCATCTGGAGATGTATTTTTTTTAATTATCACATATGTGACCTAAATCTAAATCAGAACATGGATTTTTAAAACTTCATGTGTTGGTAGCACTAGTCTTGCTACTTGGGAAAGGTATGAGGGGTCTGAGGGAGAAAACAGGGCACTTACACCTAGAACCATGCCAGTGTTCGCTAAGAGACAGATGATGAATTTTTCTCTCCTTTCCCAATTGGTCAGAACTCTTCAGTGAGCTTAGAGGACAACCAGACCAGGAGCTGACAAACTAGGTGTGTTAGAAAAGAAACAGAGCTCTTGAGCCAGGATGACTTACTCAAACCTTAGCTGGACTATATGTACAACAGCACATGAACCTCAGGCAATGAAATGAAGTTTTCTAGGCCTGTTTCCTTACGTGTAAAATAGAGATAATAATTGTGAACTTGCAGGTTTCTGAGCAGACTATGTGAGAATATGGAATAAAAGCATATGGTTGAATGCCTAAAACCAAGAAAATACCAAACCTCACGTTATAGTAAAAACAAGAAACAGTGTTGTAATAGCACACGAACTGGCAAAGTATCCAGTGGAATAGACGAAAGATCTCCAATGTGCCATTTGCACAAGAGAACTTAATACACAGCAACGGTGTCCCCACAAACCAATGGGGGCAAGGATGAACTGTGCGACAGATGGCGCTAAGGAAACTGACTCACTCTGAAGGAAGGGAAGACCCAGACCCTGTCCCACACCACGCACCAAAGCAGGGTCGTGGGACCAAGATGTCATGGTGGAAAAGCTCTTGAAAATGCACTTTCCAAACTAGCACAATGAATGAAAGATAAATGAAAAATGTAATTTTCTAAGAACTCTCAAGAAGACGACATTGTAATAAGGTGTCTTCGTGACCTTCAAAGTTGGGAAGTGTTTCTTAAAACTTCACAAACACAAACCATGAGGCAAAATGTGATGCATTTGATTACAGAAAACAAATTGAGTTTTATTCAACAAGGACATCATGGATAAAAATCAGATTACAGAATAGTAGAAGATATCTAAAAATGAAAAGGTATTAATATCTAGAATATGCAAGGATTAAAAATCATCAAGAAAAAGACAGCAACTTGAAGAGAAAGCCCAAAGTCCACCAAGCATATGAAGAGATACTCAATTTCACTTATAATCCTAAAGAAATCCAAATTAAACAATAACACTTATGCCTATATACTCATCTATAAGATGGGTCAAAATTAGAAAGCTCAATAATACCAACTGCTGGTGGGAACGTGAGATACATCATGCCCTGCTGATGGCTGGTGGGGAGTTACCACACCTACTGCTGCATAACAAAACCCCAAGACTTAGTAGCTCAATACAACAATCATTTAATTTAGCTCACAATTTTGTGTTTTTGAAATTTGCTATGTAGCCCAGTCTTCTGATCTCCTGACTCAACCCACTGTGAGCCAAAATTCCAGTCCTGTTGGAAAAAAGTGCTCTCAGAAGATAACCCAACCGCTCTCCAGAGACTTCCAGACCTCATGCAAGGGCCCCTGGCTTACCATGACCAGGCCCAAGGACACCTGGTGAACGAAGGACCTTGACCATCATACTGTGTGACAGTTTTTGAAAATTTTCTGTGAATTCAGATCATTTACTAAAATTATTCTTTCATTAACTAGTTCCAATGGCTATTTATGATGCATCCTTTTTTCTTTCATGGGCAAATTACAATAAAATCAGAGTTTTGTTTTACACTTCCAGCTCAATTAAGTGACCCACATAACTCAATCCAGACTTTGAAGACTCACATTTGATCTTTGTATTTGGCTTCAGAAAAGTGGGTAGTAAAGCAAATTAAATACATTTTTGATCATTTTCTTTGTTTTTATTTCTGATTTAATAAATGTACCTACTCTTACGGGCTGAATGTTTGTTTTCCCCCAAAATTTCTACTTTAAAATCCTAACCTTCAATGCCTAGTTTCAGGAGGTGGGGCCTTTGGGAGATAAATAGGTCATGAGGGCCAAGCCCTCCTGAACGTGGTTAGTGCCTTTACAAACAAGACCCGGAAAACTCTCTCACCCCTTCCACCGTGCGGGGACAGCACGCAGGCGGCCGTTCATGAACCAGACGCCAGATCCGCTAGACTTGATCTTGGACTTCCAACCTCCAGGACTGTGAGAAATAAACATTTATTGTTTAAGCCACCCAGTCCATGGTGTTTTTGTTATAACAGCTCTAGTGGATTAAGGTATCTACTATGTTTATGCAGAGTTTTCACTCAGATTTTAAAAACGCAGAAGTACCTGATTTTTGAGAGATTTCTTTAACACGTAGAGGGTACTTTGCATTGGGTGTTTGGGTTTTTTTTTTTTTTTTTCCAGTTCTGTATAATTTAAATGTATATTTCAAGAAAATGTCAAAGAACAGGAGAATTTTGATTTCTCAGTGTTTTTTTTTTAAACTGTCATTAACTTGATATGGTTTAAGTGTGATAAAAGGGACAAAATAGAAGGAAAAATCAAAATCCTTAAAACCTAAAAATTAGCCCTGGCCAGTATAGTTCAGTCAGTTGGAGCATTCTCCTGTAAGCAAAAGATTGTGGGTTCAATTCCCAGTCAAGGCACATCCCTAGCTCTCAGATTCAATCCCCGGGCCAGGTGCACACAATCCCTGGTCCGGGCACTTATGTGAGGCAACCAGTCAGTGAGTGCTTCTCTCTCACGTTGACGTTTCTCTCTATCCCTTCCTTTCTCTCTAAAAAGCAATGGAAAAAAAAAAAAGGTCCATGGATGAGGATTAAAAAAAAATTAGTAAATCCAGATACTGTGCTTGACAATCAAATAAATAAATACAAAAATATTTCTCTTTAGTAACTGAGTGGAAATACTGTAACTCTCAACTCCAGAAAGTAAAAAGAGAGAGTTGCAGAAACATAGAAGACATATACTGTGAAGTGTTGGCAAAAGAAGCTCTATAGAGTCGTGATAAGAAGAAACGCCCTATATAGAAGTCATTAAATGCTTCATTCCGTTTTATTGGGTTAACTATGTAATTTATAAATTGTTCAAGGTACAAAATAGCATACAGTGAGAGGTGAAGTCTCCTTTCTCCCACAATACACACTTCCCCTTTGGAGGCTACCACTGATACTATTTTCTTACATATCCTTCAGAAAACCTATGCTGTTATAAATATGTAAGTGAGCAAATACATTGAGTTTTCCTCCCACAGAAATGGCAGTGTGCTACACACACTGTCTCACTTGGTTTCTTTTTTAAACCACTTAATGATTTATCTTGGAGACCCTTCTCTGTACATATAGATCTGCCTTACTTTAGTGGCTGCCTGCTGTGAAGTTATGTGATTATTTTATAATTCTATTGAAATTACACACATCATTTATTTCATCACTATTAATGGACATTTATTTTCAGTCTTCATCTTTTATGAACATTATTGTGATGAATAACTTTTACATATGTCATTTTACACAATGTGTATCTGTAGGCAAAATACCAGGATTAAGTCAAAGAATATACACAATTAAAGTTCTGCTAGACACTATCAGTTTGTCTCCCATAAAGGTTGTACTAAGTAAATTCCACTACCCTCTTTTTTCAAACCTTGTCCACACAGGTTTTTTATCTTGTTTTTATCTTGGCCAATCAGATAGGTGAAAAATGGTATCTCTTTGTACTTCGTTTTGTGTTTCTCTTATTATAAGTGAGTAGATCATTTTTTACATTTTTAAGAGTAGGGCTGGTCTTACTCGGGGTGAACTCCAGTGTAAAAGGGGTAGAATGCGGAGGTATTATCAGCCAAGTTAGGACCAGAGGGGCGTACATTTTCATGGGGAAAGGAGAACCTGGGAAAGTCCTGAACTGTCTCCACAAACAAAGGCCGCCCACACCAACCCACACCACTGTTCTCTGTGCCAGGCCCCAGGCCCCCGCAGGTCAAACTGAAAAACATCACACATCACCTGGGACCAAAACCGACCACAGTAAGGCCGTCATTTTCAAAACGCCTCCTTAATCCTCAGCCCTGCTCCGACTGGATCCCCCTCAACCTTTTCCCCTGCGCTTTTTAGATCAACTCTGTCCAACAGCAATATAATATGAGCTATATGTGCAATTTAAAATTCTCTAGAGCCTACATCTGAAAAGTAGAATCAATTTTAATCATAATATTTTAGTATATAATATATCCAAAATAGCATTTCAACATGTAACTCACATAAAAATTATTAATATTTTACATTGTTTTCAGACTAAGCCTTTATAATCCAGTGTGTATTTATACTCTTAGCACATCTCAAGCTGCATTTCAACGGCCCAACGGTGGCATAGGCTAGATCTGTCTTGCCCAGTAGAACTTTCTGTAATGTTAGATCTGTGTTCCTTAAATACCCTCTGCCCTCCTATACATTCAGTCTTTCCCTGGAGCACTTCTTCCCTCTTCCACCAGGAAGAGGAAGTCCAGGCCCTCTCCCAAGGTCACTGCACCACCTGCAGGCATTTCTAGCAGAGGCCACTTGATTTTTCTGTGTACCAGAACTTTGTGTGGAAGTCTGTCTGTAGGATGAATTTCCAAAAGGGAAACTGCACAGTGAAACCATATTTACATTGTTAATTTTGATAGGCATTGTCAAATTGTCGGGTGCTACACCAATTCATACTCCCATCTGCCTATATGTCTGTGTTTTTAACTGCTACATAATATTCTGAAGTACAAAGAATATACGCCATAGTGCATAGGCCCCTTCTGACACAAGATATTAGGCTGTTTTCAGTTGTATTACAAACAATGCTGCAATAAACATCCTTGCATGTGCTCCCTTGTGCATATATTTCTCCAGGATAATCAAAGAAAACCAAGAGAGAAAAGGAAGCAGCTGTAGCTCAAAGGCTCCAAGGTGGAACAGAGCTCAGAATAATGAGAAATGGGGAGAGAGCTGGTGTGTCTGGAGCACAGGAGAGGCTGGAAACTACAGGACACACTTGGGCAGCTCCCTCACAGGGCCATGGCCATTGGTAAGGATTTGGATTAGATTCTAAGACGAAGGTTATCTGATCTGCATTTTAAAAGATCACTGTCTGCTGCCTGGGAAATGGCTTTGAAGGAAAGAGTGGGAGCAGGAAACTATCAGAAAGGGGCACCAGAAGCCTGCCTGAAGGGAAAGGAAAAATCGTCAGCAGGTTGCACCAAATGGAATGGAAATGGAACAGGATGTGCCCTGCTCCTGGCAGAGGAGGATGCTGTGGAGCGAAGTGAGGGGCACATGGATCCACAAGGCAGACACAGCCTCTGCCGTCAAGGAGTTTACACTCTAGCAAGGAGTAAAGAGATTCAGCAAATAATTTCTACCGGTGTAGGCAACAGTCCCGGGAAAAGAGAACAGAGCACAGGCATTGACATCAGGCTATTTACATTCAAAACTCTGCTCTTCTGCTTCCTAGCTGGGTTACGCTGGTCCTCTCTCTCTCTGTCTCTGTCTCTGTCTCTGTAAGTGTTCATGAGAAGATTAGATGAGATCAATTTTTGAAAAGCACTTAACACTGGTAAAAAGGAGATACTGAATTATATTTGGTGAATGAATGGGGGAAAATTTTTCCTTTCTTTGCCATCTGTCTTCTTGTGCCTCTGCCAGGCTTTCCAGGCAATCATTTTGGTTCTAAATTCCTGCCACCTGCTCCAACGACAGAATGTGGTTGGTTACCGTTGACTCAACCCAGCCCACTAACCCTTTGCATATGGTTTTGCCAGAATCATGAGTTGCCAAGTAATGCAAATTAATTGCTTACACTCCCTTGGGTTTATTCTTTCCCCAACATTATCCATTATAAAAATAAATATTTTTCCCTTTCTCACCCTTTTAATCATAGGGAATTTAAAATATACTAGAAACAGTAAATTTATATGATTAATGGATACCAAATTATTATGGTTTATTGTTTTAGACCACAGCTTCATGGGAACTTTAATAAATGTGATTGCTTTTGCTTGAATATTAGTTAATCCTGTGGTTTAGTGCCCTGAGAATGGAACATGCTATTCCACTGACTGGCAGAAAAATCAAAGGCTATAATTTTACAAAAGTATGTATGTTGAGAAGACTAAGGTAGTTTTAAAATCTCCCGTGCTCTCAGCACATATCACAAAGGTATTCTTAAATGTAATTTCTTTTTCCAGTAATTTCTCTCTGTAGATTTTTTTTTTAATTTAAAATGGAAATCTGAAGAGTAGTGCTATTAAATTCTGAAACAATGGGTTATTCCCAGCTATTGTTATTTTAAAATGCTTTCTTTGGCTTAGAGGCCTTAATTAAGATGATTTGTTTTGGCAGCTATAGGATCTTGCATTCTTTGTGAGTAACTAATTCAAAACTGACAAAGTAGTATGATGATAATAAATATAGTAGCTTGTTGGTTCAGGTCATAGCCACAGTTGGAAAGTAAAATATCATTATTTACCAAATCACCAGAGCTTTCCACTCAAGGACAACAGATTGCCAAGGTGTCAAATCAAATGTTAACTCTCATGTGTTGTCCTTCCGTATCTTCCTCTGCCCTTATACAAATTTATATCTATATATAAATGCATGCATAAGCAGGGCAGTCTTTTCTCTATTTCTTATTTAATAACATGAAATTAAAGGCTTCTGGTTTAAGAGACTGAACCAAACATACACAATGGCCACCTGTTGCTCCAGAGTCCATTATTATATAGACATTTTTTAAACAGGAGGTGGTGGATAAAATTAAAACAACAAAGAGAATAGGTGAGGAAGTCACCAATGGAACATACATTTCTGGCAAATACAAAAACCAGCAGAGAAAGCCAAAACCCAGAATCTGCAAGGGGGAAGGGTACAGATATGATGAGAGAGAACCCTGGTATGGACATTTAATGAAAACATCACCTACATGCATGTATGGGTTTGTTTGCTTGCATTTTAAAACTTATGAACTCTTTATTTCTGGAATTTTCCATTTAATATTTTTGGACTGTGGGTAACTGAAAGCATGGAAAGCAAAACTGCAGCTCAAGGAGGACTATGTTTTTTGGAGTATCTATCCAATTCCAATCAACTTTAGAACACTTGGTTCACACAGAAAATTAGATTAATGTTAATACTAAAAGGAAGGTAAAAAACATCCACGTTAAGATAAATCTCTTTTAATGAAATGAGAAGAACATTTCATATTCCGTGACTATTTGAAATGTCCAGGAGTGCAAGGTCCTGGCTTTCCCCTAGAAGTATGTGCAGGCTTCTTCCCTTGGTTTGGCAATACTTTTGATAATCTTCCTGAATGACGTTCACTTTGATTTCTTGGGCTAGCTGAGCTTCCCCCACAGATCTATTCACTCCTTTCACTAAATCACTCTTTAGCAAAACGGAATTCTGATGAAAAGTTCTGTGTCTGGTATCATGTTAAGGTTTGATGCTCATTATGTCAAGGTTTATTGTAGCAGACTGTCCATGTGAGGCCTGGCCTGTCTGATGTTCCCGCTCATATGGGGCCAAGCCATGGAATGTAACAAGTTCCCCTCCTACGGTGTTAGAGGTGATTTTGTTTTGAAATTGTTGAAGGGATCCTGATTTCCCTCAGAAGGGTCATCTGGGCCACAGGAGATTACTACACCGGAAGATAGCACATTGGAGTGTTCAATTAATGTTGGCTATTATGTCATGGCTCAGGCACTTGCTTTTGTTACTCCAGGTCAATACAGGCATGTGTAATTTATTCATTTGTAGAAATTCACTCTGTTCCATAACTTGGTCATCCATTACCTTAAGAAATCTTCAGATTATTTTCAGGTTTTGTTTTTTGTTTTGTTTTGTTTTTGAAGGAGAGGCCTACAAAAAAAAATGATGCAACAAATTCCCTTATATGTGTACCCTTTAATTATTGGCACTTGTATTTCTACAGGCTAGATTTTCAAAAGTGAGATTGCTGGGTCAAAATGTATGTGCAAGTTTTATTTTAATTGATTTGCCAACTTTCCAAGATTTAACTTTTCAAGAACTGTAGCAGACACACTCTGGTCAGCAATGCTGAACTGCCTATTCTCCAGCCAGAGCTGGATGTTACCAGTTTCATAAATCAATAAATTTACAAATTGATGTCAGTCTGATGGATTAAAAAAATGGCTCACTGCTACTGCAATTTGCATTTTCCTGGCCTAGTATAGTTGAGCATCTTTTTATACATTTATCAGCTAAATGAAATTCATTTGTGAACTAATTTTTCATATCCTGAGCCTGTTTTCTTTTTTTATTCTTTTATCAGATTGTAGGAGTTCTTTGTATTTTATTTTCTTGTCTGTTCTATATTGACTTCGAGACCACTGTTTTCTAGGCAGAAGTTTCTAATTTTTATGTTGTTGAATTCATCAGATTTTTCTTTTATAGCTTCTGGGTTTTCTGTCTTGCTATAGGTTAAATCTCCCCCAAACTGAGACTATACAAATACTCTCCTATATTTCCTTGTTATTTTTATTGTTTTATGCTTTAAGTTTAGCTCTTTAATCCATCTGGGATTTGTTTTATATAATATGAAGAAGCAATAATAACAAGAGTAACAATAAGAACAAGCATTTGCCAAGCAATTCTATGTGGCAGGCGCTGTGGATTAATACTTCTGATCCGAAGTACATTACAGACTTTGGATTAGAGGTAAGAAAATCAAGAATTAGAGAATTTAAGGAACCAGCCAAGTTTACACCACTAGGGCACATAACTAGGATTTGAACCCAAACAAACTCACTCAGGACTTTATCCTTCCATATATCCAGATGAACAGTTAATTATGCCAAATCCATTTAATACACATCCTTTCACACATAATTAAAATATAAATTCATGATACAAGTTCTCATATATAGTCTGTATATCTCTGAATTCTATTGTAATTGTGTTGTGTTGCAACTATGTTATTTTGATTTTAGGAGTTTTATAGTAAGTTTTGTTCTCTCTGCTCAGGCAAGTGCTTCCTATTACTCTTCCAAATTTATCCAATAAACTTTTAAATATTCTTATTCCATACAAATATTTAAATCATTATCTAATTTCTAACAAAATGTATCTTCATGTCTTCATTTCTATTACATTAAATGTATCTCTTAGTTTGTTAAGAATTGACATTTAATCCTTTTACCCATATATGGTGTAATGCTCCATTTATTTAGGTACTTTAATAAAATGTTAGTTTTAAAAAACATAATTCTTGTACCTTTATCATTGATTTTGTTCTATGTTATTTTATAATGTTTGTCACTATTATGAATGGTATTTTTTCCATATCTAACAGATAACTGTTAGTATAGAAGAAAGCTAATGATTTGGGTATATACATCTGGTATTTATCAATTGAGTTAAAATTTCTAATTGTTCTAATTGTTTTTTAATTGGAATCATTTGCATTTTCTAGGTATATGGTCACACCACTGCAAAAAGCTTATCTTTAAGCTTTATGGAGGAGTCTTATCACATTAGTTAAAACTTTCCAGCTTTGTCACTAATTTTAACAGTAGTTGCTTTAATGTTTCTCTCAAGCAGATGATTTCGCTGACTGTGATTCACAGTCTCTGGCAGGTTTAGGTAGTTTCCTTCTGTTCCTGTAATACTTGGAATTTGTATTAGAAAACCTATTTAACTTTATCAAATTTTCACTTATTGCTACAACAACATAATTTTTACCTATAATTTGATGATATTCTAAGTTGATATGTTTTCCTAATGTTCTAAAACATTACAATTCTGGAATAAGCACTACATGATTATTGCTATGCTTCTCAAACCATTCCAGATCATGAAAAAAGATAGAACGCCCACTAGTTCACTGTATATGTATCTCCTTAATGCCAAAACTTGCTACAAAATATGTAACACAATTATAAAACAATTTTACTTATGAAGATATAAACTATTCTAAATAAAATATAAGTAAATTAAATCAAGCAGTGGGTTAAATGAATGATAACAAATGATATGAGAGTATAATTAAAAGACTTAAGACATTCAACAACAAAAAATGCTACAGTAAAAGTATTTCAAAAATGGCTAGATATCAAAATTTAATAATATCAAAAAATAATGGCTTTCTACACTAACGACAACCAGTTTGAATGGAAATGGAAAAAACAGTATCCTATTCATACCATAGATGTTTTTTAACCAAATTTTTGAGAGAAAAATTATGTTCAGTGTCACTTGTGGATTTGTGAAACATAATCTTGAAAATTGAAAGTAAACGTGGGTGAGGCCCTGAGTGTTGTCTAATGATTAATTCATGCCAGACTATTTAGAGATGGGGCCGTGGGTGCTGATTCATCACATCTCCATTCCCTCAGCCACCAGCTGAATTCAAAACAATCCTCAAGTATCCCTGAAAATTACTGATGAAATGGCGTTTCACAGGAAAATTTCTGAAATTAATTTCCGTTTGTTTGGGCTGGTCTTTACATCAAGGACATAGCTGGTGTACACTTGAAGTCTGCTAAACTCTGTGTTGTCACCCGTAACTATTTAAAAAAAAAAAAAACAAAAAACGCTCCATATGTAGCTTGGATAGAAAGTTCCCTGGAAAAAAAAGAACTGGGTTGACTCATTTTTTAGAAGTTTCCCACATCCATTCGTTCAGGGATGTAACAAATACTTATTGCACACAGTGCTGTACCATGTGCTGGACAGGGCAGTAGGCAGCACCGCAGGTCAGGGCCCTGCCTTCTGAGAGCTCACAGACTAGTGGACTAAGGCTAGTGCTCAGCAGAAAATGAGACAGACTCACCACTTTCCTGGGGAACAACAAAATGCAGAGCAACAGTAAACAAAAATTAGTTATCTCCACTTCTCACTGAACAAATAGGGTCCTCATTATGAAAAGACCTGGCGATAGTACAGTACAGTAAACTGTGATAATCCATGTAGTCAAGTCCTTTTCCACTTCAGTTCTGTGTCCTCCTCCCCTCTGCTGCATGAGGTGCATGCTTTCTAAATAGAAAGAGAAGCAGCATTTCCTCTCAGGCTTCTCTCTGGAGCTGAGGTCAACCTTGAGCGGAGGCCAGCATGAGTCAGCTTCCCCAGCAGGGACTCTGGCCTCAGCCTGGAGGTTAGCCTTGCTAAAACCTTGCAGCGCAGATATAGTGTGCAACCCAGGGTCCAGGAGGGAGTGTGGGCATGTCCCTGTGGAATATGGGGCCTGGGCCCTGTGTGGGCTCTGGGTCGACAGGGTAGTAAGGAGGAACACCTCAGCTTTTTATTTCCCTAAAGAAATTTGTTAATCATAACAGGAGCCACCAAACTGGCCATATATTTGATCTCATAATTCCATTTTGAGGAATTTATGCTGTGGAAACACTCAAAAGGAAAAACATCCAAAGATCTTCTCATAATGGTGCAGTAGGTAATCATGATATTCGTAGCATCCCACATACTTCCAGTGGAGAACTGTGCTGCAACCTGGATGAAACATTTCAGAGGCATTAAAGATGGAAAGGATGTGTTATATGTTAATTCATAGAAAGAACTACATTTAGAATGGAACATCGATGGAATTCACACATGGATTATAATTGTATGAAATATCAATTGAATATCAAGAAAGATTAGGAGAGAATTGCTGATGGTTTAGAATTTAGGTTTGTCTTCCCTAGAATTCTGTTGTGTGTTTTTTTTTTTTTTTAAGGAAAACCACTCAGTATGCAAATAAGAACTAATGACAACTGACATGACATAAAAACCTCTCAGGCCACGCTTGAAAGGAAAGAGCAGAAGCAGTTGCTGGCATGCTGGGATCTTTTAGTCAGCCCCACCTCCAGCCTCTCCAGGTCCTGAACAGAGGGACCAGGATCTGAGGCCCTACCACCTCCAAACAGATCGCCCCAGATGTTAGCCAATCAGATCTATAAGCATGTATCTCACCTTCTCTGGGATTCTGGTTCTGAGCTCTGTCCCTCTTCAATCTAACAAATAATGCTAATTACCTGAATGTGGCAACCTTCCCTGGGGCTGTCTGCCTGGAACTCAACCATGTCTGTCTTCATGCCTTTCATGGTCTCACACGGGCTTCCTCACATCACCTTCAAGCAGAGCTACTCCGCTAACACGCATTCCACTGCATTTACCTGGCTTTCATGTCTAATGTCCTCTCCTTACCAAAGTTCATACTTCATAGTTCAATGGCTTTTTCACTTTTAAGGATCTCTACTAAAAGATAAATACCCTTAAAAACTGTACCATCTTAAGCCAGTATTTTGCAATGTTGTAGCAGTGTTTGTCCTTCCTTGAGTAAGCAGGGAAAGGGGAGGAGGCAGCTACCTGTTATAATACCTCATCTGTGTCTAGCACTTTTTATGCATCAATCTTCACAACTTTGCAAGAAAACATTATAGTTTCTCTTTGCAGATCAGAGAACTTATACAACTTGCCCATGATCACATAGCTGGTATGTGACAAAGTCAAACTTTAAGCCCAGGACCTATCTGTTTGGAAAGCCAGGCTCTTTCAGTCACCCCACACTGTACCCAAAGTAGTTTCAGAGAAAGCACAGGGCTGGGAGTCAGAGACCCAGCTGTGTGGCCTTGCACACCCAGCCTTACTTCCTTGGGCTCTGGTTTTCATATCTGTAAATCGAGGGAACGTAAGAAACTGTACACTAGGAAGAAATAGGAAGGGCTAGGGAAAGACCAGAATGGTCCCCAAAGACCCTCCTTTCCCATTTCTCCTAGGGACTGCTGACCAGCCATGACAGGTGCCCACATGGCATCTTATCCATTCACGGAAAAGGGGAAAGGGCCAGGCTGATTGCAAATTTTCCTCAATTGTCATATGGAGAAATAAGCACAGGACTCCTTACACTTTTGGAGAGAGAATCCTTTCTGATAGAAAACTCTGTGCTGGCAGTTTTAAGCTCCGAAATACAAATACCTTCCTATATGATCTGGGGAAAGCCCTGGTGGAAATGTCACTGGCCACCACTGTGGGTGCAAGATTAGCTGTGAGGAGGTCCTCTCAGGACAGGCTCTGAACTTACAGGAAGGACTGGAAAGAGGAAATGCATCAGGTTGTAGTTTTTACACCCAGGACTGAGTAATGTCACGATAAGCTTTGTCATCAAAGACAACATGCAGAATGCAAGTGACAGGAAGCACTGCAGTTGGAATAAACCCTCCCAAACAGCTCAGGCAGTAAGGCACGGATTGTTCTTCTCCCAGGACGTGCCACATGGGCAACCTTCCTGTGCCATCAGACATACACCTATAATCACCCCTCTTAAAAGCACAAGATTACACTTTCCTAAGTTTTATTAAGCACAATACACAAAATCCAACCTAGAACAAGCTGGAAAGCATTTAAAATTCAGCTTCAACCCACCAGTGACTGACACCGAAAGCAAATCTTCCCCACCTCTCCTGAGTTCCTGTTTCCAGGAGCTGTCTTCCCCCTGCAGCAAGCACTGGGCTGGCAGGGACCTTTAGCCTGGCTCTCCGAGGAAGGTCAGGTCGCTTGGTATCTGCAGAAGCTGCCACGTCCAAGAGAGGGCACGTGTCAACACGGCTGACAGCAAGCAGTGGGGGCTGGTCTGCTCCCTCTGTTCTTCCCAAAGGACTGTCCTTGGGTGCTCTGTTCTTGAGCAGGGCAGGACCCCGCACCTCCATGCTGGGTGGGGCAGGAGCAGCTGCCCACCTGCCCGCCCACCTGCCAGCCCACCCACGGCGCTTTCACCAGGGCTTGATGACTAGTGAGCAGTGCTCTGAAAGTTCTGGGGACGTTTGCTAGACTCCAAGCATTTTTAAACCAGACTGTCAGGAGGAAGATCTGGTAAATTCTAAAAGCTCAAACGGTAGGCAAAGAGGGTGTGTGAGTTTTTTCTACTTCCAAGGCACCGTCTCAGCACTGACTCCCGCTTCTTGGGATCTCAGCTAAGGTGAAACGGTGGGGAGACAGAATCTCAACCCTCTCTACTGAGCTGCGGGGGTGCTACATGATGCTATTAATAGAAGACATTTGAGTACTTCCAACAACAAACCACGTTGTTAGAATTGACCTTTAAAATTCAAATCAAAGCATTGTATGTCTTTCCTATCCCACATTACATGTTCTCAGATAAATTGCTAATTCACCAGCGAACATACCCCTTGTCAGAGGCTCCGCAGAGAGAGCGTGGGGCGGTGTGGCACGCATCATTTGGGGACTTTGTTTTGTTGTTAGGATCCGCAGGTGATTGATTCTGAAGTGCAGACACCACCTCCCCAGTCACTGAGGTTCGCAGCCAACAGCCTTTGTGTTTTCTATTTTTGGTTTAGCTTTTCTGGGTCGTGGAGGTCAGTTAATTAGAGAAGCTTCTGCCTGAGCGGGGACAAAACAAATACTGAGTTAAGCCTAACTCTGGGCTTAGAAAGCCTTGGGGGTGGGTGTTCTTAAACATCCCACAAATGTTTATCAGGTGCCCACTATGTGCCAGGCACTCCGAAGGGTGCTTTGAATAGAGCAGCCAGCAAAGGCCTCACAGGGCTTATATTTCAGTAGGGGAAAAGAATGAATAAGTATATTTTACACCATATATTATATAATGTCAGCTAGTGAACTATGAAGAAAATAAAGCAGGGTGAGAAGGCAGTGATAGGGGCTGTTATTGAGAGGTGGTGCTGCTGAGCAGAGAATGAAATGAAGGGATAATGTCAGGGCAGAGAGCATTGGAAGCAGAGGGAAGGCAGAGAGAAACAGCAAGTGCAAGGACCCAGTGGCAGCTGTCACCGTGCAAGTGAATCAGGAAAAAGCAGCCCATGCCTGGGCTGGTTTTCAGCTACTAATGAGACCTCCCCGCCCACTCAGCCAGACTGCTGCGCAGTGAACAACCTGTGCACAGCCGCTCGATGCCTCTCCTAGAGGCACATGCTTGGGACTTAGAAGAATAGCAGGAAGGCTGGAATAGGTGGGGGGGAGAGAGGTTAGAATGAGGGAGAGTGATGTGTAACTAGCGAACTTAATCTTGAAGATTAGTGACTTAGAATAAAAATCCTTTCATTATGTGACCTAACCACCAACCACATGGGACAGGATTTTGGAGCAGACCCTCCACGGGGGCTCCCCTCCACTGGGGAGTGATTTCCCCACTGGGGTAGTAATTTTCTGCCATCAGCCAAGAGGCTGAAGTGAAGTTTAAGCGCATCAGCCCAAATGACAATACCACTTTAATCTGGAAACTTAAGCCTGGCTATTTCCATGTCCCTCTCACAAAAAAGAAATCCTCTTCTTCTCCCGTTTTATTCCTTTCTTTATAATATTTGTACGTGCTTATCTCTCCTGAGGTAAAACGGTCTGTGCAGCAAAGTCAAACGAATCTTGGCCCAAGTGTTAAATCACTAATATTTTTTAAATTACAAAAAATGCCCCAAGTAAAATAGACTTTCCTCACCTTTTTCCATCTCTAATCCCTTTCTTTATGAAAGGCTTTTATTTTCTGCTTTATTTCTTAATTGTTTGAAATGTTTTATAAATCTACTGCTCTGACAAGCCCACATCCAATTACTCAATATTACTTTAACTTTAAAAATAACTTGGAAAAAAACAAAGTTGTGCTGTAATGTGTTAACATAACTGGGTGAGCCTGTCTCCCCTACAAGGTTATTATACAGGAGTTGATAGCAGTAGATTGAGGGTACGTACACTGCTGAAGAACCTGTTAGAAATGTGATTTGAGCATAGAACTGTAGCCCACAGACCTGTTCCATTCCCACTCCCCTCCCCTCCCAACATAAACCCAATCAAATCAGGTTAATATAATCAGGAAGCTTCCAAGCTACAGGACTGGCCATTCATGCAATTTAAAGTGAAAAGCAAAGTTAAGTTCCAATCTCCAGCATTCAAATCTATTTGTTATGCAAAAGTTAGTGAGCATAAGCATTATTACGCAAAAAGAGAAATCAGACAAAGTGAGACATAAGCCAAGGACTAATGATCCAGGATTGACAGTTCTCTTTGAGATAAACAAGCATGGCTGACTGGTAATGCTTAGTTTCACTTGGTTTGTTTGCCAGATGGTGCTTAACCCTCACCCCAGCCCTGACGCTCCTGGGCTGGGGGTCAGGGATAGGGTGCAGGTGTGCGCCTAGTATTTACTTAAAAGTGAAAACACTGAAAGCTTAATGGTGTTTGAAACGGCATTGAAATGCTCCTTCTTTCAAAATGGCAACAAGAAAGCGCAAAGTGGTTACATTAAAAACTGTAGGCCCATTTCCCCTGAAACTGAAAACAAGATGACTCTGACTTTTCTTTGTTGTGCTCCAACTTGCTCCTTGCTCTTTCCTGCTCCAAGGATCTAGTACGAACTTTGTGTGTGTGTGTGTGTGTGTGTGTGTGTGTGTGTGTGTGTGTGTGTGTATAGTTCATTACTGCTTAAAAGGTAAATAACTGGGGTTATTCAATGACCTTCCACCCCCACCCCTTACCAGGAAACACCTCTAGACAGTGAATCAAGTGCACATGAGGATGAGGTCTCTACTGTTGGGAATGGTGGGAGGAGTAAGGAAGGTCCAAGCAGCAGGGCAGGGTCAAGACTGAAATAAATTTAATGCATTTGGACCATAAAGTTCTTGGAACCCAAGGCTCAGATGCCAATGGGTGATCATGACAATAAGGATGTTCCTAAAATAAAAAAATGCTCCTTGTTCATTGTGTAAAAATAAATTCTGTGCTGAGGACTCTCATTGGAAACCCTAAATTCTTGTGGTTTTCCCATAAATGGGGCAAAAGATAAACACAAGTTCACTAAAATACATTCTTAAAAGGTCAATACAGGACCTCTGGTCAAGATGGGAAAGTAAATAAACACTGTACTCACCTCCTCCCACAACCACATCAAAATTACAAACTAAACTACAGAAACACCGTCACTGAGAACTGCCTGAAATCTGGGTGAACGGAAGTTCTACAGCTAAGGGTATAAAGAAGCCACATCAAGACTGGTAGGAAGGGCAGAGTTGTGGAACAGGGGTGTCCCACACCTACATGTAGCAGTTAAAACCAAAAGACATATTTCAGCTTTGGGGACTCCCCCATGAAGAATGAGGGGTCCCAGCCCCACACCAGGCCCCGAGGCCAGGGTTCCGGTGCCAGGAAGGAAAGTCCCCATAACTTCTGACTGAAAAAAAAAAAAAAAAAACAGTGGGGATTATACATAAGTTAAATAAAGGGCTTTTGGAGTCTCACACTTTCCCCTTAAAGCGCCTACTCATAGACTTTACTTGTTGACAGACAACCTGCTCTGAGCGCAAGGGCTGAGGCAGCAGCTTGAAAGACACCAGGAATATGCCTGTAAGAAGAAATTTCCTGGCTTCAGGGCAAGGTCTGGAGGAACTGCTTTCTCCCAGACTGACAGAAGCCATTGTTCCTTTGCTGAGCCCTCCCCCTGTACTGCAGGCAGGTGCCATATATGAGTCTCCATCAACCTGGCAAACAGTCTTTGCCCCACCCTAGTGTTCCCTGAGTCCCCACACCATCCAACTTACAGGACACCTAAGCAACTTCCAGTGACATTTCCATAAAAACTGTCTGTCTTGGCTCATGCTGCAGATCTTCCTAAAATCTCTCAAGGATCCACAAATGTCAAACAAGCAGCATTTGGCCTCAGTATGCCACATAACTCTTTCTAAGTAGCCCCAAGCCCTGCATTAGTGGCACCTGGATTTGATTCACAGCTTGGCTTCTCCTGGGCATCTCCAAGCACAAGGAGCAGCCAGCCACAGATCACTTTGTAGCTCATGCTGGGTGGTCCTGGCAGGACACAGGCAGTGGCTGACCTTGGCGTATATCTCCCAAGAGGTCCCAGAGCCATTTCACCCGGTGGACAAGTTCCAACCACGATGAAGCACAACTCAACCACCTCCATGAGCAACAGTCAAACGGTGGACTCAGCAGGCACCAGAGCCCTGAAGTGAGTCCTGCCCTGTGGGGTGGACCTCTGCACAGAAGCTCTTTCACTCTAGTCATAGTTGGTCCTTGGAATGAATTGGTCCGGCATCAATCCCTCCAATTCACATGCCAGCAACAGGGAAGGCTCAACAACAACAGGAGGATGCACACAGCCAACATGGAGGGTCTACCTGGAATGCCCTGTGAGGCTGTGCCACTGGGCCCTACAGGACACCTACTGAATTAGGTCACTCTACCAAGACGGGAGATGTAGCAGCTCTACATAATACATAGAAACGATACAGGGAGGCTGTCAAAATGAGGAGACAAAGGAATATGACCCAAATGAAAGAAGAGGAGAAATTTCCAAAAAAAGAACTAAACAAAGTGAAGACAAGCAATCGACCAGATGTAGAGTTCAAAACACTGGTTATAAGGATGCTCAAGGAACATAGGGGAAGAATGCACCAACTCAGTGAGACCTTCAACAAAGAGATATGAAACATAAAAATGGAGAAAGAAAACAAAAAAAGGATGAGTCAGAAATGAAGACTAAAATGAAGGCCACGTGAGAAGGAATCAATAGTAGATTAGATGAAGCAGAGGATCAAATCAGTGATTTGGAAGATAAGGTAGCAGAAAACACACACTCAGAATAGCAAAATGAAAAAAGAATCCCTAAAAGTGAGGATTGCCCTGGCCAGGTAGCTCAGTTGATCAGAGTGTCACCCCAATGCACCAAGGTTACAGGTTTAATCCCAATCAAGGCACATACAAGAATCAACCAATGAATGCATATATAAGTGGAACAACAAATCAGTGTTTCTCTTTCCCTCTCTCTCCCTTCCTTTCTCTATCTAAAATCAATAGTAAATTTTTTTTCTTTTAAAGGGAGGATAGTATAAGGAGCCTCTGGGAAAACATCAAGTATACCAAAATTCACAGAATATGGGTACCAAAAGGAGAAGAGACAGAGCAAGGAATTGAACCTATTTGAAGAAAAGATAGAAAACTTCCCTAATTTGGCAAAGGTAATAGACATACAAGTCTAGGAAGCACAGAGAATCCCGGACAAGGTGAACTCAATGAGACCCATATGAAGACATATCACAGTCAAAATGCCAAAGATTAAAGACAAAGAGAGAATCTTAAAAGCATCAAGGAAAGGCACTTAGTTACCTACAAGGGAATTCCTATAAGACATTGTCAGATGATTTCTCAACAGAAACTTTGCAGGCCAGAAAATATTGACACAAAATATTTAAAGTGATGAAAACCAAGGACCTAAAACCAAGATTAGGCTACCCAGCAAAGCTATCATTTAGAATTGAATGACAGATAAAGAGCTTCCCAGACAAGAAAAAGCTAAAGGAATTTATCACCACCAAACAAGTATTATAAGAAATGTTAAAGGGACTTCTTTAAAAAGGGGAAAAAATAAAACATGAGCAATAAAATTGCAATAAATACATATATATCAATAATCACTTTATTTTTTATATAAACCCTTTTATTTATTTATGCTCCTCCATTTTGTTTAAAACAACAACAACCACCTTAATATTAACTGACAGCCCTTCCCCCTAACCCTTCCTTGGGCTGGGTGGGGGTAGTTAATGGGGAAATGGCTCCCAGGGGTGGGGCTGACCATAACAGCCCTTTGGGGAGGTAATGGAGCCTGAACCCCTGAACCCCCTCCATGGGCGGATTCCCTACATCCCGGGGCAGAAGAGGCAGCGGGGGTGCCAGAAGTGGCGGCAGCAACAGCCATAGCAGCCAAAGAGAGGCAAGAGAAAGAGAAAGTGGGCAGTGGAGGGATGCAGGAAGAGCTGGTCCCCGTGGCTGAACTGGAAGAGGCTATAGCACCAGGCATGGAAGTCCAGGGAGGCTCAGCAATCACTTTAAATTCAAGTGAATTAAATGCTCAAATCAAAAGATAC
Source organism: Anoura caudifer (assembly GCA_004027475.1). Classification (NCBI taxonomy): domain Eukaryota; kingdom Metazoa; phylum Chordata; class Mammalia; order Chiroptera; family Phyllostomidae; genus Anoura; species Anoura caudifer. The sequence continues at coordinate 971,240 of PVKU01000024.1, forward strand.
AGGGTGGCTGAATGGATAACAAAACAAGACCCTTATATATGCTGTCTATAGGAGACTCACTTCAAAGCAAAAACCACAAAAACTGAAAGTAAAGGGATAGAAAAAGATATTTCATGAAAATGGAAACAAAGAAAGGTGAGTTAGCAATACTTATACTAGATGAAACAGACTTTGAAACAAAGGATATATAACAAGAGACAAAGAAAGACCCAGTAATTCCACTTCTCGGTATTTATCCCAAGAAATCCAAAATACTAAATCAAAAAGACATATGCATGCATATGTTCACTGTAGCATTATTACAATAGGCAAGATATGGAAGAACCTAAGTACCCATCAAAAGATGAAAGGATAAAAAAGAAGTGGTACATACAAGGACTATCTGGAAAAAATCCAGCCATTGTTAATACAAGAAGAACAGTTTGCGTGACATTGATGTAACTTGGCAGCCAATGAGAGTGGACTGGAATGCACGTGCGTGAACAATGACAACTTCACTGTACTAGTCAGTGAGGGTGGTAGACAACATATATACTGTGTGGCTGTCACACTCAAAATGACTGAGCGAGTAGAGCAATGAATCTGCCTCAAATTTTGTGTTAGGCTTGAACATTCTTCTGCAGAAACTATTCAGATGATTCAGAAGGCTGCAGCTATAGGCAACTGGTGGCTGGCATCTTCATCACAACAACGCGCCTGCTCACGTATCACGTCTCATGCAGAATTTTTTGGTGAAACATCAAATCACCCAGCTGACTTAGGCCCCCTTACAGCCCAGATTAGGCACCTTGCAACTTCTGGCTTTTCCCAAAGCTAAAATCACCTTTGAAAAGCAAGAGATTTCAGACCATTAATGAGATTCAAGAAAATACAACAGGGCAGCTGATGGCAATTGGGAGAACTGTGTGATGTCTGTCCCAAGGTGCCTACTTTGAAGGGGACTGAGGCATCCTTGTCCTATGTACAGTGTTTCATGTATCCTGTATCTTCTTCAATAAATGTCTCTATTTTTCACATTACATGGCTGGATACCTCTGGACAGACCTCACATATAAAACAGTATATTACTCAGCCATAAAAAAGAATGAAATCTTGCCATCTGCAACAACATGGGTGGACCTGGAGGGTATTGTGCTGAGTGAAATAAGTCAGAGAGAGAAAGACAAATACTATATGATTTCACCTATATACAGAATCTAAAGAACAAAATAAATGAAGAAAATAGAAACAGAGTCATCGATACAGAGAACATTTTGATGGTTGCCAGAGAGAAAGAGGGTTGGGAAGCTGCATGGAAAACATAATGGGATGAAGCAGCACAAATTGGTAGTTACAGAACAGTCACGGGGATGTAAAGCACAGCCTAGGGCACATAGTCAATACTACGTAATAACCATGCAGCGTAATGCCAGGTGGGCTCTAGATTTTTTCGGGGTGATCACTCTATAAGTTATAGAAATGTCTAATCAGTGGTTGTACACCTGAAACTAATATAATATTGCACACCAACTGTAATTGAAAGATAAAAATTATTTTAAAAAATAATTCCTACCCCTCAGTATTGTCATAAGGTGTTTTTCTAAAATAGTCAATATATATGAAATACCCTTCAGCTGGCTTAGTGATTGCAACCTAGATAATTATGCTGATAAATATTTTCAACAAACAGGTACTGTATCTAAAAGAAAAGAAAAATCATTTATGAAATTTAAATGTACAGGTGCATGACAAGATGCTCAACATCACCAATCATCAGCGAAATGCAAATCAAAAGCACAGTGAAGTATCACCTCACACTGTCAGCATGGCTACCATCAAAGAGACAAGAAACAGCAAGTGTTGGTGAGAACGTGGAGAAAAGGATAAGCTTACGCACTGTTGGTGAGAATGTAAATCGGTGCAGCCACTATGGAAAACAGTATGGAGTTCTCTCAAAAAATTAAAAATATCATTACCATATGATCCAGCAATTCCACTTTGTAGTATTTATCAAAAAAATCATGAAAACGCTATTTCAAAAAGATATCTGCACCCCCATGCTCACTACAGCATTTTTTTACATCAGCTAAGACATGAAAACAACTTAAGTGTCTATCAATAGATGACTGGAGAGATACACACACACACACACACACACACACACACAATGGACTATTACCCAGTCATAAAAAAAGAATGAAATCTTGCCATTTGTGACAACATGGATGGACCTTGAGGGCATTATGCTACATGCAATGTCAGATAACAAAAGACAAGTATACCATGGGATATCATTTATATGTGGAATTTAAAACAAAATCAAGCTCATAGATACGTAGAACAGATTGCTAGTTGCCAGAGGTGGGGAGTAGGAGGTGAGGGAAACGAGTAAAGGGGATCAAAAAGTATAAACTTCCAAAAATAAGTAAGTCTAGGAATGTAATTACAGCATGGTGACTACAGTTAACAATACTGTATTGCATGTTTAAAAGTTGCCAGGAGAGTAAATCTTAAAAGTTGTCATCACAAGAAAGAGAAACTACACATGGTGACAGATGTTAACCAGACCTATGTGGCGATCATTTCTCAATACCTACAGATAAACCAATGTGTTGTGTATCTGAAACTAATATAATGTTATATGCCAATTACACCTCAATAAAATTTTTAATATTTTTAAAAAGAGAAAGAAAACCTAAATGAGATGAATGGCAAGAGAGCTTAATTGAAGCCCAGAGCTCAATAATGGAGATGCTTTCCTGTTGATATTATATGCAATGATATCATATTTTCCTTTCTGTACTAATCAATTACAGTAATCAATAATACTATGCTAAGTGCAAGAACCATCTATGAAATGTTGGAATCTGTTGTTTGCCTCTTCACAGAGATCTAGGCTATGGCAAGTCTCCTGGTAATAGTAGATGTTATTTGTTTACAGGAAAATGCTTTTTTGTGTAAAATGTACCTTCCAGCCATGCCTAATCAATATCAGCTGTCACATACTGCAAGAATACCTGCCTTTTTGGCATCATTCTTTCCAGGGACTTTCTATCCAGATCCAATCGGTGACCTCATTGAGTAACACAGTTGAGCTTTGGTCAAGATACAGCAGTGGTTTTTTTTTCTTCTCATCAGTTGTACTCATAATTTACAAAGCTTTTGAACAACTTTTAAAAGTTAAAAATGAAGAGGAGGCCATATGAGGTAATAATGTTCTTTACTGGAGATGTTCAAGGCTGAGCATCTGTTTTCTTGTCTGAAAATGGGGATAGTGGATTTACCTTGCAAAGGTAAATTCTGAGACTTAGCGATAATACATGTAAACTGCCTATCCCAGTAATTGAATACAGTGCATGATCAATAAATTGAAAGGACTATCACAAATGGGAAGAGAGTTGCACTAGATGACTTAAAGGAGTCAGTGACATCTTCATTCGAAGACTCTAGGACTCTAACTTCTAAGCTTTTAAAGGCTTGCAGAACTGAAAAGATTTTCCCCGATCACAAATGTGTTTAGGGCAACACAGTGTGTCTCAAGCATAACTATCAACAGACAACGAGGTGCAAGAACTCAATAATCAACTTTATACACTTGTAAATGGAAACTACCTAAAAGTCCCTACCAAGAGCAAGCAGCAGCCAATGACAATCTCCTCCCCAAAGGGTATCTCTGAATTAGGATGCATATGACATGTGAACATGAGGCCTTTGTTGCAAGAAACACAGGCTCTAGCCAGGAAACAGAAAGGACAGAATTGAGAGAAATCAGCGGAGAATGGAGACGGCCATGGTAGCTCAGGAAAGCTGTGGGAGAAGCTGAAGGCTTGGGCAGGTCTGGTCAGAGCTTAGGGACTGCTGGCTGATGGATGGGTCATGACCCCAAAATGTCTTCACCAGCAACCTGAGAGGCAGGAAAGGGAAGTCCCACCCTGGATCTAGGAGAGGGGATGGAAGCAGGCTGGACAAACAAGAGCGACGGGCTGTGGGGCAGAAGTCAGTGAAGTTTTGATCCCACCCCTTTCATCCCCACCCCATGCTCCAGCAAATTACTTGTAAGTTATCTCCATGTACTACATATTAAGTGGTATAAAATGTACCTTCCATTTTAAAACCTTCACAGAGTATAGACATTTAGAAAGAGATCTCTTAAAACAGTCTGTGTGCACGCCCCACTTTTGAGAGAAGAGGAAAACTGGTGGGAGAGAGGGGAGTATGGAGTTGTCACTCCCTGAGTAGAACGTCAAAAGGTAAAAACATCCTATGAAGTCTCCCTTAGCTATTCTTCAAAAGAGAACCCTGTCACCACTCAGGAAACAGGCAGGCAGAGTCCCAGATAAAAACTCAGTCTCCCACCTCCAGCTTCCAGACTCTACCTGGTCTGATTGCACTTTTGCTCAAAGGCTGCTGTAGTTACACCTAAAGCCACTGCCAGGAAGTTTTCCACCATCAGGAACCTCAGACCCTATAGTCTGGTAGAAACCATATCTGACCTGGAAGAGTTTGGGTGACAATACTATTCAGGTGATGGCTGTTTTCAATTCAGGGGGCGGGAAGGAAAGCACTTTGTTTAGACTATCTTCTGAGGAGAGGGACTGAACCTTACAGAGCCCTTTTCGTACAGAGCCTTGGGTGCAATAAAACACTGGGTTTTGCTTGTTTGGTCAGTTGTATTTAGCTAAAATTTATTCTAGAAAAAATCTGAATTCCCCCTAAAACTGGTATATTATCTGGAAACATTACAGCATTTTTTTTTCCTGCAGGTTTTACACATAGCACATTGTCCCTGTTAGAGAACATCAAATCTGCTGGGGAATTTTTTATATATGCTTGATATTATTACTGTAGAGAGAAACACAAATAAACCTATAGTTGGTCTATAAGAACATGACCAAAGCAAACTATATGGGCAAACTCTTTGTCCTGTTTGCTCCGTTTCCTATACATGACTATGACTGCATTTTGCAGCCAGGACCCCTCAGCTCCCGAATGTACAGGGCCTCCACAGAACTACGCAAACTGCATTTGGGATCTTAGTTGAACAAGTCTTCAGTTGGGAGAAAACTAGCTGGTTTCTGCCTCTGACACTGCCACCGGTTTAGAGATGCTTTATCTCCCAGTGCACCTTCAGGGAATGGCAGCGAGCCTGCTGCTTGTATCTGTTTAGCCAAGCCCAGGGGACGTGAGCATGCTTCTCACTGACAAGAGGCAGTTAGTTTCCTGGAGATGAAACACACTACAAAACCCAGACTGTGTAGGGTTTGGAGAACACATTTTTATATAACAAAAAACTTAAGAAAAATTACTACCAATCAATAGATTGGTAGTAATTAAAGAAGTCATATTGCTAGGTTTAAAAGAATAAAGTTAGGTCAGGTTTGCTTCCTCAGTTGCTTTTTACTTGGATTTGTCATAGTACAGTAAGGGCAGCACCTGGGAGCAAGCTTCCCTGAACACAGTCCATAGCATCGGCTGGTTCGGTCGGTGCCTCATTTGGCTGGGACATGGATGAGGAAAGAGAGAAAAGCAGAGATGTCAATGACTTCCTGAAAGACTTGTAAGAAGGTTGTGGCAGATTTTTTTACGTTATAAAACACTGAGTGTTTTAAATAATACCATATTTTATTATAGACAGCCTTATCACAATTAGTCATAAAAAGTTACTTTATCTAACTAGAGTTTTACATTCATTTACAGTCAATTACATTATTTAACTTGATGTGAACTTTCTTCTACATTCTCCCCAATTATGTAAGTGAGCTGATTATGCAACTAAGAGGTTGGTAAATATGGGAATTATTACAGAATCAACATTTTTTACAGATCACAGCTCAGGTGGTTTGTGGAGTAACAAAGAGAATATGAAAACTTTTTTTCTGGTCTGCCCTATTCAGGTTTATCATTCCTAGGCCTGATTAATAAATGCCTGACTCTTAATCCCTTTTACAAATTAGCCTGGTGTTTAGTCCACCTGTGAAAGGAAATTAGGTTTGGCTTTTAAACAACAAAGCTCTAGAAGTGGAGAAAAGAAAATACTAAAACAAAATACTAGTTAAGTAACTACAGCAAAATATCATTAATTTAAAATCCATTCATCAGGAATTTGTGATAGCTCAGAAAGGCATAAGATGCAAGTGTACCTTTGGCCTAATTGTGTAAGAGTTTGCTAAGCCAGTCACTAATGGAAAACGTTTTTTTTTTTTTTTTTAGAGAGAAGGCTGAAACTTCTAAAGAGACTGTTTCTATTACCTTTTAGTAATTTTAGACATTTGTAATACTGAATAATTTCTAAATTATAAATCATTTTTATCCACAACCTAAGTCATCCTTGAGCCACTACTAAGTAAATCTTCTTTGACCTACTTACAATATTTGCTGTAGTGATGATCGCCTTTCATTTAAAATGAAAGCCTTTTCCTAAATCAAACTGTCCTTCTATTTTCTTTGAGCAAAGCAGTTTGTTGGATGTTCTGGTTTAAGTACTGAATTAATAAGATCTAGAATCAGTTTGCATAGGTTCAAATCTTCCCTTCTACCCCTTGGGCATGTTATGTATTATGTCGTGGTGCTTCTATCTCATTTGTAAATATGGGGAAGGAAAATAGTAATATCTTAAAGATTTAACAATTGTGAAGCACTTAGAACAGTGTCTGGTCCCTTAGAATTATCTCCTGTTGCCATGACACTATATTGCAGGTAGACTCAGTCATACCCCCCAGGGCATCACTAAGAGAAACTTCTGTGAAATGAAATGGTAAACACTTTACGGCAGGCAGGGTTTTGGCCCGCCTTTACAAGGCTCAAGGGTATATTTTCACATGCAGTGCATCACAACTGGTTTCCAGTTCTTCAGTTTTCCTTTACACTGGCCTCTAGCCACCCAAGCCTGGCAGGTACTGCTGGTCAATTATGCATAAGCTTTTCCCAAGCCACCGCCTCCCAGTCTCTACGAACTGTCTCCGTTCAGGCTAGAATTCATCCCTCCTCGAAGTCCTCCCTCATGAACGCCCTCCACTGCGATAAGCCCTCAACTCAGACACAGCTCTGCTACGGAAGCCCTCGTTAGGAAAACCTGCAGATCCTTAGTCTCTGAATCGCATGGTCGTGAGCAGTCTGGCGCCGAGTTCTCGGACTTCGGGCTCTAAACAAGATTCCCAGTTAAAGACATAAGAACATGAGGATGACTGAGCTGCGGCCCCCAAAGGTTGGTGAGAACGACCAGAGGCCACTTATGGGATGGTTCCTTCGGAGCAGACAAGGACGAGGGAGAAGGGGGTTAATGACGCACCTGAATAAGCCCGCTACAGGAGAGAAGATAAACTAAGGCTCGATGCGTTGTCCACAGCGAGAGCTGCGCGCGCTCCCGCGCGCACACACACTGGAAAAAGAGGCAGTCCCCTGTTTCTGACAGTGACACCACCCTGATCCGGACACGGTCTCAAAGCTGCCCCGATTTCCGGAGTGTCTCTGTCCCCACTACCTCTAGACTTAACGTTAGCGCATCTCCTCGCTTGGCCCCGCCGAGGCCCCGCAGGCGCCATCTCCTCCCCCACCCCACCCCCTCGCCCGCGCGGCCGCAGCTCTCCGCCCTTAGCGAACGTGGCTCTCTAGTGTCCTCCGAACCCACGCGTGGCTGTCGGATTTCGAACCCCGGCGTCGATCCTCGCCCTCGCGACCGCCACGCGCCGCTGAGTCTCTGGCGCAGCCTTTGCCCCCGCATCAATCATTAACGGGCCAGCTCCGGCTGCTGCGGCCCGAAGGGGGTGGGGAGGATGGTACGGAACTCGAGACAGGGGACAACTCTACCCCCGGAGGCGGCCGCGAAACCCTAGCCGGAGAGGCCCCCGCCCTCCCTCGGTGCGCCGGTCCCTCCCTCCCTCCAGCGCCTCAGCTCCCACATCCCCGCCTCCCGCGCCGTGCGATGCCCAGTCACCGGGGCAGCGCCGCCGCCGCCGCCGCAGTCCGCCGCGCCGCCGCCGGGGCTGCCGCAGCGCAGGCGGCCAGGAGCGGATAGCACGGAGCCTGGCGAAGGGGACGCGGAGCCCAGCGCGCTCTTGCTAGTTGCTGGCTGTTTACAAACCGATTATTTTTATTTACTTATTTTTAGGAACGGTTGCTTAGAGGCTCAGGTCTTCTCTTGAACCTGCAACGACACCCTCGGCGCGAGCACAAAGGCTCCGACGGCGACCGGCGGGGGCTGCAGGGCGCGCGGGAGCCGGCGCCAGAGGTCGCCTGTTCGCGTCCTAGCCAAGCCCGAGGCACCATGCCGCGGCGCCTGCAGCCCCGGAGCGCGGGCACAAAGGGCCCGCCGGCCACGACCGCAGCAGCTTTGGCAGCCACCTCGCGCTCCCACTCCTCCGCTTCCGGGGACTCTCCGGCCTCCGCCAAACTACTGCTGCGCTGGGACGAGGTTCCCGACGACTTCGTGGAGTGCTTCATACTGTCAGGTTACCGGCGGCTGCCTTGCACGGTGCAGGAGTGCCTAGCCTCGGTGCTGAAGCCCACCAACGAGACGCTCAACTTCTGGACGCACTTCATCCCCCTGCTGCTGTTCCTGAGCAAGTTCTGCCGCCTGTTCTTTCTGAGCGGCCGTGACGTGCCCTTCCACCACCCGTGGCTGCTGCCGCTGTGGTGCTACGCGTCTGGCGTGCTGCTGACCTTCGCCATGAGCTGCACAGCGCACGTGTTCAGTTGCCTGTCCCTGCGCCTGCGCGCTGCCTTCTTTTACCTGGACTATGCCTCCATCAGCTACTATGGCTTCGGCAGCACGGTAGCCTACTACTATTACCTGCTACCCAGCCTCAGCTTGTTGGACGCCAGAGTGATGACACCTTACGTGCAGCAGCGCCTGGGCTGGCACGTGGACTGCACGCGCCTCATCGCTGCCTACCGTGCGCTAGTGCTGCCCGTGGCCTTCGTGCTGGCGGTGGCCTGCACCGTGGCCTGCTGCAAGAGCCGCACTGACTGGTGCTCTTACCCGTTCGCGCTGCGTACCTTTGTCTTCGTCATGCCGCTCAGCATGGCCTGCCCCATCATGCTTGAGAGCTGGCTGTTCGATCTGCGTGGCGAGAACCCCACGCTCTTTGTGCACTTCTACCGCCGCTACTTCTGGCTAGTGGTGGCCGCCTTCTTCAATGTGAGCAAGATCCCTGAGCGCATCCAACCTGGCCTTTTTGACATCATTGGCCACAGCCACCAGCTCTTTCACATCTTCACTTTCCTCAGCATCTACGACCAGGTGTACTACGTGGAAGAGGGTCTGCGCCAGTTCCTCGAGGCGCCGCCTGCCGCGCCCACGTTTTTGGGCACCGTGGGCTACATGCTGCTGCTGGTCGTCTGTTTGGGGCTGGTCATCAAGAAGTTTCTAAACAGTGCTGAATTTTCCAGTAAAAAATGAGCCTCTACCTTGCCAGAGGCTGCTGGTTTGCCCACTTGTTTGGACTTTCTGTTGTTGCTATTGTTGGTTTGTTTTTCAGTTTTGTTGTTTCCTTCTTTGCTCAAGAAGGTTGCTCCAGAGCCGCAGGGAAAAAAAAAAAAAAGTCCGCTATGACGGGGGTTTCAATGCACTTGGGGCTTTGGAAGAGGGAAATGGGTCAAGCAGGAAGGAGAGGGCCGCTGGTTTTTGCCGATGGACAAAATTCCGGTGATGTCTCTGACATCCAGGGAGTTTTCAAAGGCAGCGAATAAAATCCCGAATAAAACCCCAAACAATTTGCTTTTCCAATGATCTTCTGTGCCAGCGGTAATAACAAGTAGCCCCTGTAAGGTCAGGTGCACATTAAAGAGGGTAAGTAGACCAAATCCCTGGGTACTTCCATTTCAGTCTGAGGAATGCTTGGATTTGTCAAAAGAATGGATCTTTGTAGGAAACGGGCACAAAGACATAAATAAGCCCAGGGCTTAACCTGCTAGAAAATGCATGGAATGTGAACACAAGTTTAATTATTTCAAAATGTTTCTCAGATGTTATTTAAATAGTAATATATACAATGATTTTTCATAATTTATCAAGCCTGTGATATGCACTGAATTTTATTTGTCTTGTAGTTTTAAATTTTGCAGCCCTTCTGCATTGCATACACTTTAACTGGATGCCAGGGCAAGCTGCTTGAGAGTTCTCAACTACTGTACTTTCCTAAACAGTGTTTCCTGCAGGCCTGTGTTCCATGATACAAATGTGAATTACTTCACCTTAGGGACTCTGGTTAGACTACTGGTGAAGATCTCAGTGGTCTCCGTAGATCCCAGATGCCCATTTACTTTAATGTATTCCGCAAAACCTATCTTGTTTTTTGGTTTGTTTTGTTTTTAATCTTATTCTTTCCTTCTCTACTTATTTAAATTATCACTGGAATAAATGTGCCTTTTGAAGCAATGCCCAAATGACTGGTCCTCAAATATAGGGGAGGGCAGTTGGAGTAAACTGTTTCTTTACTACAAATCAGGGTTTAACATTCCACCTAGGAGGGAAGGAAGATGGTGTTGGTTTCAAGCTGTGAGCAGCACGGGAGTAGCTTACCAGGACACAGAACATTTGGCTTCTTTACTGGGAGAAGGAGCCGAACCACTAATATGACTGTGGTTCCTAATGCAGCCATCAGGGAAGGTGAGAGGACACTGTTCTAGACTGATGCCATCTATCCTCACTTAAAAATGCAATACTCAGGAATAGATAAGGCAGATAGAGTAGGAAAGTCAGGAGCATATTACTTGAATTGTAACTGAAATTTTTTAGTTCAATAAGATTACCTTTGCCTATTTAAACACTGAAGTTCTCATTTAGATGTAGACAGTAGTAATGAACAGTCATCCTAAATTATGGAGAAATGAGTGAACATGCTCCTGAGATCCTTTTTTAGCAATCACATTGGCCAGTGTTATTTAAGACATTTCTTATAAATGCTAACCTGTACTGGAGGCGGCAAACATAGATTAACACAAACTACTGAGGTAGCTTATTTAAATACTTGTCCTTTGGTTAAGAGGCAAATAAGTCATTGAATGGGAAGTCTTGACTGCATGGTATAATTTAGATCAAGCACATAAACTAGATGAACACTTACCTCAGTACTGGTAGGCTGATGCTCCTAAAAATATTGCTGTTTTCATTTGTGCTTTTAATTGCTACTATATTTATAAACCAAGAGGCTTGACACAGTTCCCTGGAGGAACCAGTATGCTTATGTGTTAATTTGTACACAGAGCTTAACTTTATATATGTCTATATTTAATTTAGAGCCTCTTAATGGGATTGTAAATATACTTTGCACGTTTGCAGGTGAGTGTCACTGTCATGTCTTTTGCAAAGTGCAAGGAGATTCCCGTTACGGTGCAGAGGCTGAGAATTTGTACCTACTACGGATGTCATTCTTCACCTGTAACTTATGCAGTACATGCATTCAAAGGCAATTGTGGAGAGTGGGATATTTCCACTTGCAAATTTATTTGCATGCTATTTTTGTTTCTTCTAGAGCCTTCTAGCTTCTAGTTGCTTTGGAAGCTAGAGACATAGGCTGATGAGTATTTCATAGCTTCCTTGTAAAATGGGACCTCTCCCCTTTCAGAAGGAACTTTCAAGAGACAGGCTTCTAAAAAGGATTAATGAGCTTGAGAACAAAAAAATAAACCTTGTATTTATCATTTAAAACTTTTGTTGGAGATCTTGGTCTGCAAACAGAATTCTCCTCTTGCCCCGTGTCTTTGTCCTTAAGCAGAAGCCACTTAAGGATAAAATTATACCCATATCATTTTCAAATGATTCTGATGCCTGAGCCTGGTAAGAGAGAATGAGGACTCCCTTTCCTTCCTTTTGCCTTTTCCTTCCCCCACTTTCCCTTTCCCATCCTATCTTAGTTTTTATATACCACACATAACATGGAAAAAAGGGCATTCTAGTTGAAAACAGTGGTTCCGCTTCACTTCATGTTTGCAAATAGATACCCTGGGCACTAACAGACCAGGCATGTTTGTAAAACTGAGTATGTGCTAAAGTATATCCGATTTCTGTCAAGATACATGATATTTTAGAATCGGGAAATATTTACTAAGTATCCAAATTTGCATGGAACTGTCCAGGCACATTACATATTTCAGGGGTAACACAGCATCAGAATAAAATAGCTTTAAAAATATTTTTCACACTCTCCATTTTGCCACATCCTTGAAAATTCACTTTTTCTTTACTGTGTTCAGTTGTTTGAAATGTAGAAGAAATGATAAGTAAAAATGCACTTCATCATCTCTGTACAACCTATTTTGAAAGCATAGAATTTTGAAGCATATTATGTAATACATGGTATTTTTGCTTGTTAGTCACAATTGAGATGACATCTCAAGGAGCTAGAGACATAGAGTCATGCCTGGGAAATGGGGGTGTTGACTTCAATGCCTGTCACCCTGTGGGGCTGGTCTTTGGGACTGACTCAGGCTGAGTCAGCTGACTAAAGGGGTCCTTGTAGCTGCACCCTCAGCTAAAGAAGGTGACCTTCCCAGAGAGAGGAAGTGACTTCTTTGGTCATGTCATGACTGGCTTGTAAAAATAAATGTGCTCTTTTCCACTGGCTATCCACTTTCTATAAATAGCCCAGGAAGAAAGTATGGGGCTTCAAAGCTGGCCAGAGTGGCTCACATGTCTCCATTCATAAATCCTGCCTGAAAGTGCTTGCAGTCAAAAACCATTTAACCTAATTCATCATGCTACTTCAGGGCAATGATTTCTAAGAATGCAAAATTTGGGGATGGAGCTGATTTTTATAATTTTGTTATGATTTGGTGCTGACTCTGAGGGCTAACAGCAATTAAAAACAGGGATTTTTGTCTTCAAATTTCTTCACAACTTTATTTAGTTAATCTGTACAAAGCTATAGCAGAAAACAGTTATGGTAGGAATTATTGTCATTTCAAGGTTATTCCGTAAGTGCAAGGCAACAGAATTGTTTTCAAACTGGTATTAGAATGTGGAGATTTCTGTGTGCTTGACTGTGTGAGTGTTTACTAGTTTGCATGGCTATGATGTCTAGCAAAGCACAAACACTAATTGGAGAGAAAATATACATTTATAATTGTAAAATAGAGTGAAGTAAGATATGGCTGTCCTTGGATATGAATTATAAAGTCTCACACAAAATGTTACCAGCTACTTAATTTTTATCATCTTGGACTGTGCATCTGTTGAATTCTGCCATGGCTGACTTTACTCTGTCAGCCAGCATCTTTGAGTTGATTTTCTTCCATTTGGTTCATGTGATCCCTTTAGTGACCATGAAGCATCCACTGCATGTTAGACATTGGCTGAGGATCCATCAGTATCACAGACATTACTATCTTTTGCCTGTGGATAGAACAGGGGTAGGAGCACCAGAAGGGCCCTCAGGCCAGGGATCAAACTCTGATCTTTGCCATAAGCAGAATGTCCCAAGACACTGAGTTTGGTTCTTTTCTCCTTTCTATTAGCAAAGAATCTTATTTCAATTAACATGCTACTTACCCACAATCAATTCCCTTCCTTTTCTTTCTTTTTGTTTCTTTCTGCTCCTAGGTATTTGTGAATTTCATGGTTCAAAATAACTAGAAAATTTAATGTGAATTCAGGTGAAGGGATAGTAGGCATATATGTACATAGAAGAGGCTGAAAAATTTATCATCACTACCAGTTAACAAAGACAATAATAACAATCACTTTTGGAAGGTTTATAATGTTCATATCATTATGAAGTAAGGTTCATACAAAGTGCCTAAATTGTGATGTCATTATATGTCTGAATTCCATAGATAGCATAAGTTTAAAAATATGCAAGCTTAAATGCCTAAATCTCCAAAGATTAATGTTCTTTAGCCTTTTTCCTCCTTTAAGATCTTTGTGTTATAATCTATGAAAGATGTTAGGAAAATGGAGGAAATTACAAAGAAAAAGTACCCGATGTAAAAAAGACAGCGGAAGGCATGAGAAGGGGAAAGCAAGAATTAGATTTGATCAGCCTGAATGGAACAGCAAGTTCAACTATGGACAATTTCACCTGAGTTTTACATTTGGTCCCTAGAAAGGCACGTGAACGCCCCTGCTGTTAGTGCTCAAATAGGCAGGCAGGGAATTGTGTTTGGCGCGTCCTATAGCTTTTGACCTGAGCACTAGTGCCCAGGTATATTTTGAGTGGTACACTTACCCTCGGCTTAATGTCCTTAATTTGTGTCCACAAAATGAGGGTGTAAGGCAAAAAGGCCTTATGGGATAGCGCCATCCAATTGTAAATTACTTTTTGAATCACTTTCTTGAAGGATGGACAATATTGTCATATATTGCCTGACGAAAAGCAAACACAGCTAGATGAGCTGAAAAGGAAGTATTCGTTGGTTGAAGCTGAGAACCTCTCTACTCCTTTGTGAGAGGCAACACACCTTCCTAGCAAAGATTTATTTCATCAGTGTTATGAATAACTATTTCTTAAATGTGAAAATGGATGTGAGTTCTTCTGAGTCACTTTTCCAGAAAGCTGATACAAATTTTTTACTGATTGAAAGAGGACAGACATATTGCATTTTTGGTTTACAGATTTTTAACCAATTTGTAGACCTTTTTGTTTTAGAAGAGCTTGTTGAGTGTGAGAGCAAGTTGCAGAACCAGAATGTTTGTTTATAGGTCAGGGGCCAAGAACACTGATTTGGCTGTTAATTGCGGAAGGACATGCCCATTAAAAGCCCTGAACACACACCTATATGCAACAAAATTCTCACTTAATTATTATTTAACTCAATGGAAGAAACAACCTTTTTTTTTTGAGCTTTTGAAAATGTTTCCCCAATATATTGTGCTTCTAAATGTAATGCCTGAGCTTTAATACTTTTTTGTTTTTGAACAATCTCTGGAAGCTATTCCAAATGTGGCATTTAACAAAAATTTCTTGAACGTGTAAAAGTTGCAGGCCACCTTTCTCATGCCTTAGAGCTCCATCTAAAACGCAATAAGCACTCAAGTAAGAGTGGAGGGGTCTCCAGCTCGTTAGTTATCCAGGCTGTAGAGATGGCCCTGCCCCTCATGGCTCACCCCAACATTGAAAAAGATGCCATGTAAATAAACCCTTGTTTTCAGATGAAAATAGTATGGGGACACATTAATTTCACTTCTTTTAGTTCCATCTCTAGTTAAGGAGCATGATCTGTTTTTCATATGCTGGATGCAAACAGGAAAATTAATAGGAAAAATTTTTAAAGAAATTATTCTAACTTTGTATTTTAAAAGTTTTTAATAGCAGTTTGTTTGTAAAAACAGGCCTTAGCGCATAGATGAGAACCAGCGCTTTTTGGATAGCCTCATCTTTGTCCTGGGAGTTTAATCACCTTGAACTCTTACCCAAACGATAAAGAGCTAGTAGGTCTTTAAAAGTGTAAATAATGTATAGTTTAAAAAGATGGATTAAAAAACAATTTTTTAAAAGAAGAATACTGTCAGATATGTTGCAGTATGTCATAGGTGTGTAACAAGGCTAAATTCAGAAGTCTTTCTCAATTCTGGTTGGAAACTTCATTAAGTTCACTCTCCCAACAAGGTTTAGCGCAGATCTACTTTTCCACCAGGATGGTTTTCTGTTATGGAGGCTCTGAGCAAAATTATTCTAAGCAGCTGAGTATCAAGGCAATAAAGGGCTGAGGTACAGATCACTTTGATAAGGGTACAACTGCTGTGAATAACATAAAAGTAACTGGAGAAATGCACAGCCCAGGACACTCTGCTCCTTTTTTGTTTGGAGTGGAAAGAAGAAAGCCCCGCGCCATCACCACACAGACCAGGGCGGGAACAGGCTAAGCGCCGGGGCTGGGGGAGCTTCCGTGGCAGGCAGTGGCTGTGGACTCCTTTCGTTTCACCCTTCTCTCACCATTGACACCGTCCTTACCCTTCTCTGACCATTGACACCGCCCTTGAAGCCTTCGCTCTCCACACACTCAGCCTCGAAGACAAAAGATTTCTACAAAGATTCCATTTTGGCCTTCTCAAGCCGTTTGCCTTATGAGGTTCATCCATTTCTAAGTTAAGGATTCAGATACGATTACTGTACTCAGATTTACAAGAATGTACAATCAGCAGGATCCCTTTTGCAGTAAAGGGCATTAGTTGAGGGGCCGTACTCATTTTTTCCTTCAGCTCAGAGGCAGGCGGAGGATTTACAGTGACTATATAGAGATCCTTTGGTAACAGGTTTTTTGTTTTTGTTTTTTAAGTTCATTTAATGGTGATAATGGAGAAGAGAGTGAAGGATAATGCAGGCGTGGAAAAAAGAAAGAAACAATCCTTTTTTCCACTGCTTGCTAAATTAATTCTTAGGCTACTTGGACCCCAGCCATCATATATATTCTAGTCAGCGACATTTAGCAAGCTAGAGGGGTTTTCTCAGGATGTGGGACCTTCCCTACAGGGACTACCATGTGGTTTCAAAGCATCAGAATATTCTGCCAAGCATTGTTTATTCATAATTCCACATTACCTGATGAATTAAAAAAAAATCCATAGAAATAGGTATCACTCTGGTCAGTTCTGTGAATGTAGCTGAACAAAATTGTAACTTATTTCTGTTGTGTAGTTTGCCATGATTTTGCTTTTGTGAGACATTTGTTCCCTAAGGTCTTGAATGTAAAATTCTGTATAACTATACTTTTTTTTTTGCTGATAAATATGTATGAAATAAGAATAAATTATTTGTAAGCATAGTGTTTAGGATTGTATTTGTATGCTGCTGTGTACATTCAGAAGATATCCTTCAGCAAACAACTTATTCCTAAATTAATAGTATGTATGATAATATTAATAAACATGGTAGGAAAAAATTATCCTTTTTATAAGAACCAGCAGGCAGAAAGGAAGAGTGTAAGTTTGTCCTGAGGTAGCACCCTTAGTATATTACTTTATACTTTTTAGTTAAATGAAATAGAAAATTCATGAGTGACTTTGAAATCATATCTTCCAAGAAATACTTGTAAGTCTAGGTAATGAAGATTTTCCTTAAACCTCCCTATTTTCCAAAGGCACACAAGGTCCCTGGGCTTCTGTGTCTATAAATACAGCCTTTCCCAGGATCCTGGTGATGGGTGTGAATTCCCAGTATCTCCATCCCAAATAACCCTAGCAAGGGAGAGCTGCCTTCGCTTCTTAAGCTCCGTGGTGACTGCTAAAATTTTAAATCATGTTGACTCTTGCCTCAGGAAGGGTTTTTTGGTTATTAGGAACAGAAAATCTCTCAAGCATAAAAAGGTTTGCGGGAAGAATACCGGAGAGTTCCCAGAATGCGCAGAGTTGATCCCCACACCTCAGGGAGGACAGCCGTAGGACAATGCTAGAGATTCCCACTGGAAACTCCTGCCCTGAGTGAGCAGTGTCCAGTGCCCCGCTGCCAGAGTGAGCCAGCCTCAGCTCTGTTCTGGCCCTCTTCCACCTGTCCCCATTTCAGATTCCGGGGAGAGAGTCTCTGACTGGCCTAGAGTCAGGTCACATAGACTCCGGAGGCATCAGGGTGTGAACACCTGTACTTTGCAGGCCTTTCCAGAACCGCGTGGAGGGAACAGGGTAATTCCCCAAAGAAAGGGAAGGTGAGCAGACAAAACAACATCTGTCCACTTCATTATTCACCCCCTTGGCTGGCTGGTACACAGGCACACAACCATAATCTCAACTCCTAGGAGACTGAAGGTGTGGACCAATGGGTGTTATGGAAAGCACTTGTCCAAACCAAATGCCGTACAATGTGGGGTTCCCGCCCAAGCTCTGGAGCACTGGGTTACAGAAGGAGGGAGGAGAAAAGTGCCAGCAGCCCAAAGCAACAGTAAGCACAGCCCAGCGCCTGACTGGCTAACCCACACCCTCCTTTCCATACATGTTTTCCTTAATATAATACAACTATTACTTGTGTAATCTAAGTGTTCTTGTCCCATTCCCCAAAATGAACCCAAAATCCTCACTTAAAACTGCAGCAACTTCCCAGCACCCAGGATCTCCTTGTGATGCGAATTCCTCTCCTTCAGGTCAGGATGTGGCTAACTGAGACATTCGGCTACCCTCCGCACCTGCCACACACCCCCCCCCCGGCCCCTCACTCTACAGTGGCAGAGAACTGGGTTGCTGAGAGGCAAACTGCCACTCAGAATAGCATCCACTTTTAATAGTGTACTGTGTCACCAGTACATGGCAGCCACCACATCCTCAGGCCCAGGAAGAACAAGCCATCCTCCACCTGGCAGTGACATGACCTCCTCAGGTTCTGTGTGCCAGGAGTACTTCTATCCACCTTGCTCCATGACCGCTCCCACTTTAGCCACCCAGTAACTCTTGGGCCTGTCCAGCATCTGCCTGTTTGCCTTAAGATCCATTCTCAATCCTTTCCCTTATCTGCTCTATATTGGAGCTATTTTAGGCTCCCTTACTGTCTGGCTGTTTGTTAGGTCCTGGCACAGGAAGAAATGGTGAAAGATTAAATGAAAGGAGGAAGGCAGAACACAGGGATCCTCCCTCATACCCACTACTGTCCCTGCATAGTTCCATTTTCCTCCCCGAGGTCCTCAGTGCTAGCTGATGTTGCGAAAGTGTAACCCTGAGGTAAGCCAGGATAAGAATAAAGCCAGCTCATGGAATAGGACCAAAAGAATAAATCACAAAGGGAGCCTTGATCAATCTGTGCCCAAAGCCCACCCACTTTTGGACTTTTCCTTATGTGAGGCAATAAATTCCCTTTATTTTACAATCTAGTTTAAGTTGTATCTATTCCTTGTAATTGGAAGCATCTTAACTGATCCATAAGGTATCCTTCCAGTCACATATAATAAGATTTGCACAGCCCCCATTCCACCTTCACTAAGCTAGTGCTACATTTTAGGATCTGCATATAAGATACAGGAAATACCTCACTTTTAAAGTACAGAATTCTGTATGAGGACTTAATGATGCCCAGTGACCCTCCTGTGTTGCCCAAACTGCTTTCTCTCCTGTTCTCCACTCCAGGTATTTCAACTCTTTGACCCTCCCACTCCCACTCTCTCCTCACATCTCTGATCCCACCACTTCCCATCTGTTCAGAAATCACACTCTGCCTATTGCCCACTGTTATCCTGCATGTCCAACTACTTTGACTCGATAGGATTCTTCCTATGAACATCTAAAAATGTACTACTGGTCTTCTAAAAGGAGAAAGTTACCCTCTCTCCGCTATCACATGCTTCCCTCTCTTCTTCACAGCCAGACTTTTTGCAGGAGTGGTGTACAGTGTCTCTGTTTTCCTGCTGCCCACTCACTCTGTTACCCACTGCATTCTGTTGTCGGTAATCTCACTGGAACAGTTCTTACAAGATTTCCCATAACCGCCTTCCTGACGGCCATTCCTTAGATCTTTTTGACCCCCTCCTTTCTCAGGAACGTCTTCCCTTGGCCGGTGTGACCTCCTGGATTCCCTCCCACCCCTCATCTTACCCTCTCACAATCTCCTTTGCTGGTCCTCTTTCCCTTCTTCATGCCTGAGGTCAGTTTGCTCAAAGCGTGAACACAGCCCATCTACACTCATTCGCTTTAAGGATGTAGTCAGTATCTTAACTCTGCCACTCCCTAGCAGCTCACTGACTCAGCGGGGACTTTGTGATTCCTGTTTTGGGAAGCTCAACCTTGAGCCTACTCCTTCAATCTTTCCAGTGGATGTGGATGCCTACCAATGCCTGTTAATAAATCCCCTTTTGCCCCAAGTAGCGTGAGTGGATTCTGTTTTCCGTGATTGAACCCCATTTGGTACAACAGGCAAGCAGGAAATGATGGCTAGAAATGGGAAGCCATTACTCCTTACTCTCCAAACTAATTATTGGCAAGTGCTTTGCTGGACTTCTAAAATTTACCTTCAGTTTTCCTTGGAAGACAAAGCAGGTTCTATATCAGGCAGCTTCTTCGCAGAGTTTGGATCTATTTCAAAGTAAAAAACAAACAATAGGAAGAGAATGACCTAAGAGTATTTTTTTTCCTTAACGTCAACTTAAAATGGATGACGGGAGAAACAACACCAATACTGAGAACACACGTCAGGTGGAACAGTAAGCATCATTCCCACGTATCAGTGCAGTCTGTATAATTTTCATATAGAAATTTAACTCTTAATATCTAAAATCTACTAAATATAGGAGAATACAGAATTCTAAAATTACATAGGCATTGTGTGAGTCTTTGATCTAAAAATCTAATGAGGCCCTCCATCTCAGTGGGAAGCAATCACAAGAGAGCCAGAACTTCAGCAGCTGCTTAGCTTCCCCTTTCCCTGGACAAAGGTCCTCATCCCTGTCATGCAACCCCCCTGCTCCTTCTAGGAACACCCTAAATTTTCTTTTAGGAAGAACCCCTCTACTGACCTGGTGGGTCTGCTCTCCTGGGTGTGGGTGAGCATGGGACCCAAGGTCGGCCTGCAAGTGCAGAGCATCTCCACATTCCGAATTTTCCACGACTCACCTGTATATGTCTTTATGCAATTCTGTGAGCTACCCCATAGCCATAAATAAATTATTTCTTTTTATTATTATTATTTTTTCCTACCTTAAGTTAGCCAGAGGTTTCCAATTCCTGTGATTAAAGAATACAGACAGAAGACTTCCAGCTTCTACTCTGACATGTAAGGAACTTAGCCATTGTCACTGCATCCTAACAATTAAAAATCCCAACAAACTGAAAAATCAACAACTCTTCTTAGATCACTTTCAGATCAGTGAGGTCACAGAGCAAAACACTATCCTCAAAAGTGGAGCTACAAACAGGTAGATACAGAGAATTACAATTTGCCACATTAGGAACCCACAAGCAGAAAGCTCTGCAGGAACCGGTACTCAGTTGCTTTTATGTGGTACAACATGTCTGTCTTTCAATTTAAAAAATCGCAGTGCTACTCAAAGGCAAAAAAACATAGTTTGAAGAGACAGAGCAAGCATCAGAACCAGACTCAGGTAAGGCAAAGACATTGAAATGATCAAATTGGGAGTTTAAAACAACTATGCTAAGAGCTCTAATGGGGGAGAAAAAAGTAGACAGCCTGCAGGAACAGGTGGATCATTGTAAACAAAGATATGGAAATTCTAAGAAAGAATAAAAAATAAATGCTGGAAATAAAAAGCATTGTGACAGAAATAGAGAACGCCTTTGACAGGTTCATTAATAGACTAGATACACAGCTAAGGAAAGAATCAGTGAGCTTTAGGATACATCAACAGAAACTTCCAAACTGAAAAGAAAAAAAAAAAAAGACTTGGGAGAGGGGACAGGGATGGACAGAATATTTTAGAACTGTGGGACGACACAAGGGGTAGCATATGCATAATGGGAACAGCAGAGAAAAAGAGAAAGGCACAGAGTGTGCTGACTCACTCAGAATGTGCAACGTGAAAGGAAAGAAAATTCTACATATGTATATAACATGACTTCCGAATCATGTATAAATCATTTGCTTTTCTCTGCCTCAGAAAATCACTATCAGTTTCTGACTTCCATTTTTTTTCAAGAGCTGAAGGAATTCCTAAAAGAAGGTGGAAATTTTAAAGTCTGATTACCTGTGTGATTTATGAGTACTTCCTAAAATTGTAGGGTTAATCAAAGAGGTCCTATATCTTGTCTGCTCACATAACTTCCTTCTCACCTTGAACCTCCATAACTGTGAAAGTATATGTGAACAGCTGAGAGTTAGGGAGACGGCGTGTGAACATTTACTAGTACCAAATGTAATTCTCTAAGAGCTACATTATTAATTCAAGATGACTTGAGTAGGTTTTTATTTCAGCATTTAATTCAGTGGCTCACTGTGTTAGTTCATCCTTAACCACTATAAATTCGTTTTGATGGTAATCTATAAGTATCAATTTAGATTTCCTTCATATTCTTACTTTCATTACACAGAAATGTCATAAAGCACAGAAAGAAAGGAGTTTAAGGAAATAAACATGTCTACAGATATCCCCACATAATACACCAGCTGTAAGAAAATGGCCATGTCTTGTACCTAAGGTAAAAAGAAGATGCATGTCCTCATTTCTTCTTGTTATTTTGATTTGATTTTTTAATTTGCATT
This sequence comes from Anoura caudifer, assembly GCA_004027475.1. Classification (NCBI taxonomy): domain Eukaryota; kingdom Metazoa; phylum Chordata; class Mammalia; order Chiroptera; family Phyllostomidae; genus Anoura; species Anoura caudifer. The sequence goes on from PVKU01000024.1 coordinate 993,280, forward strand.
TGCATTTGCTTTTTTTTAATTTTGGTGTTTTCTTTTTGTCACTTTTAGCTCCTAGAGAAAGGGCCAAATATAAACGATGGCAGATGCAAAATCCTGCCAGAAGCCTCTAATTTTGCTCTCTGGTGTCACCTAACACGTGTTACCAAGTGTTAAGTTTGTTGCTGTACAGGTGCTGATTTATCACAGAAGCACGCACGGGGATCCCAGGTGAGCTGTGTAAAACCTGGGGATTTTCCTCCAGGTGTATTATTACAGGTGGAATCTGCTTCAAACAAACTGAAAGAGAAGAGTTATAAAAGAAAGATCGGAGGACTTACTTGGCACCACATGGTGGTTTTATACTGTGTTCCCACCCTTCTGCTTCACAGAATCCCTTTGGCCCTGGGGCCACCATTTGCTCCTCTGGGCTCAGAGATAGCTGTCCTGGAGGGTTGAGTCACAGCTGTCCTGTGGGCCAGACTCAGGCTGGTGAAGAGGAGGTGCTCCCTTTCTTGCTGGGCATAACAAAATGAAGCTCGTCCTATGAATCCCAAGGCACCTTTAAAAGTAAACTTTTGTCTTCCCATCCATGCCATACAGTCCCATAAATAGTTGTGAGAAGATAACTGTCAAGTGCAGTGTTGCCTGGCTCCCCCTACAAGTGCTGGTGACCATTCACAACCCTGCTTCAGAAATGAGAGAAAGGTGAGAGGAGAGGGGAGAGAGGGGGGAGAGGGGGG